>CM052538.1:192546357-192659512 GCA_028533065.1 Trachops cirrhosus | reverse complement strand
CTCTATCCAGCAAAGCTTTCATTTAGAATGGAAGGGCAGATCAAGTGCTTCTCAGATAAGGTCAAGTTCAAGGAGTTCATCATCACCAAGCTCTTATTGTATGAAATGTTAAAGGGACTTATCTAAGAAAAAGAAGATAAAAAACATGTGTAGTAAAATGACAGCAAACTCACAATTATTAACAACCACACCTGAAACAAAAACAAAAAGAAACTAAGCAAACAACTAGAACAGGAATAGAACCACAGAAATGGAGATCCCATGGAGGGTTATCAGCAGGGGAGTGGGAGGAGGAGAGAGGGGGAAAAGGTACAGAGAATAAGCAGCATAGATGGTAGGTAGAAAATAGACAGGGGGAGGGTAAGAATAGTGTGGGAAATGTAGATGCTCAAGATCTTGCATGTACGACACATGGACATGAACTAAAGGGGGGGAATGCTGGTGGGAGGGGATGTGCAGGTCGGAGGGGAATAAAGAGGGGGGAATGGGACAACTGTAATAGCATAATCAATAAAATATATTTAAAAATTTGTTTTTTCTCTCTTTGTTTTATTTCGGTTAATTTCTATTGCTATGTCTAGAATGAATTACATTTTTCTTCTTTAACGTCAATTTGCCGTTGACGTCATCCCAGTGGTCTTCCCATTTCACACACTGTAGTTTTCATCTCCGAAAAGCTGACTTGGGTCTTCTTTATGTGTTTCCTATCTCTACACAGCGTTCAAACATATGACACACAGTTTTGATAACTTTTAATGTCTGTGCGAACGCTAACACCTATCTCCGGTCTGAGCTGATTTTGATTGGCTGAGTGTTCTCCTTTTCGCATGTCTGGAAATATCTGATTGGATGCCAGATACTGTCCATTTTATCTTGTTGGGTCCTGGATATGTTTTGTTGCTATAAACATTCTTGGACTTTGTTTGGTAAACAGTTGCGTTACTTGCCCACATTTTGACCATCTCTGGGCTTGCTTTTACGATGTGTTAAGTGGGTGCATGGTAGCTTCTATTCTAGGACTAATTTTTGCCCGCTACTGAGGCGAGACCTTCCCGAGCACTTTAGCCAACGCCCCCAGAATGTCGAGCTTTCCCGTCTGGCGGGTTGCACCAGGCACTATTCCCAGCCCTGGAGAGTGTCAGGCGCTGTCACCACTAACCCTGACACATGGTTCTTTCCCAGCCTCAGGCTGTGTCCTCAGAGGCCTGGGAAGATCAAGTCGCAGCTGAACGCGGAGGGGCACCCTGCGGGTGTCTGGGTTCTGTCTCTGTGCGGCAATCCTTGCCCGTGTTCCGTCCCGAGAGTTCTGTCCATCTCGGTCTCCCTGAACCCTCCACTCTAGCTTCTCAACTCTGCGAGCCGCCACCTGGGTACCATCGCCTATGCCGTGGCTTGGGTCTGCTCCCAGGGAAGGCAGCTGGGCAATGGCGGGGCTCACGGGTTTGCTTCCACGTTCTCAGGGGTTATTGTGTTTTGTGGCCTGATACCCAGTGAGCTGAGAATTCTTGTTTCATATATTCAGTCCACTTTATTTTGGTTGTTTCAGACGGGAGGCTAAATCCAGTTACTATTACTCAATCTTGTTTGGGAGTGAAAGTTTTCATCTTCTTTTAAAATCTAAAATACACTTTCAATTATAAAATTAGTTCACATTCATTATAAAACAATGAGAAAATAACAAAAATATTAAGAAGAAAACAAAATCACTCTTAATGGCGTCACTCATTCATAACCACTATAACATTTTGGTCTGTATTCTTTTGTTTTGATCTGCCATCTTTTCATTTTTTCTGTGCATATGTGTGTGTGTAGCAGGGTCACAAGTCACTTCACTACATCAGCTGTGCAAAGAAAACAAGCTCTTCTTTATTTTCCTACTTAATTAATCTGATCTTTCTTGACAGGTGCCATCTGCTGAGTGATAAGAAGGGGGAACAAGAGTGCAGCCTTGGTGACCTTACCAAAACACAGTAATTTAAACAGTTCTTGGAGAAGCGCATGGTTCTTAGGCTGAAGTGCTTGGCCAGTCAGATTTCTTACTGTTCCCATCCTCAGCTGGGTTGAGACTGTGGCTGGTGTGGGGGGATGGGCTGTAGGATTTCTGGGTCCTCTTGAGAGCCAGGAAGAAGGGGTCCTCTGGCCCACACCTGCTCTCCAGGTTCGCCTGGATTTTGGCAGCAAATAGCTGCCCCGTGGGATGGTGGCTGCTGAGGGCAATGGCAGTGGGCGACCAGATCGCAGAGGGACCACGTGAGGTTTTGGGGGCCACTCGGAGGGCTTCGGCTTTTATCCCTGGTGAAACAGAGGAGCCAGGGGCGGTTTCCTGGCAGCGGGCAGAGGCCAAAAGCCCGACTGCAAGTGGGAAGAGAGAAGTCAGAGACCAAGAATCGATACTTTCAGAGTCTTACTGGAGGAGGAGGGAAATGGAGTGGGGAATAAAGAGATTCTTTTTCTGATGGGACAGAAAAATAGCGGGACTCGTCCATCCGCCAGACAGGGAGATGAGGGGCCCCGGAGCCCGAAGTCGCGGAGCTGGTGCGGGAGGGTGGGCTCGGCCTGCGGGCACAGCAGCGGTGCGGTGGTGCGGGTGGCCGGGTGGACCTGCTGGGAGCCTACTGATGTTCTCAGATCTTCTGTTTATCAGGGAAATAGGAAGTGGGTTCCTCGGCCGAGGGCGGCGTCCTGAGATGGGGAAGGAAGCGCTGAGGGTTAGAGGGGAGCGGAGCGAGCATGCAGTCCGGCTGCCTGACCGCCTGAAGGCAGCACTTGAGCTCGGGCTGCGAGAAGTGGAGTGGGACCAGTCACGATGTTTGCGGCTTGTCCTTCAGCTTCATTCAACTCAACAGGTGCGGGCCCGGGGTTTAAATTAACCAGGTTCAAGGCTGCTCGCTGCATTGTGAAGACGATGAAGTGAGGGAGAGCGAGGGAGCTGAAGACACCAAGTGTGGGCTGCAAGGACAGACAGCCGAGTCCGCGAGGAAGGGGCTGAGGAGGACCCTGCAGAGAGCCGGTTCCTGCAGAGCCAGAGGGCGGAGAGAGCTGGCCGTGGAGAGATGCTCTTAACTGTGGTGCATTGTAAGTTCTGGGAGGGGAGGAGGGTGGAGAGTGGGGCTTGATTAGGAGAGGAGCAGGGGCTTATGGGAATCAGGGTCCCAAGGGATGACCTGGGAGTCCCAGGCGTCTTTGGTGGAGAAGGTTAGGGGTGAACTGAGTTAACCGCACTCTTTTGGGTTGACTTTTGCCCATTTCCATGGTGTAAACACTCCCTCCATGGCTCAGTTCAGGCTACCCATGGTTTAACAACTGGCTTGCAGAATGCCTGAGAATCCGTCAGCTCTTGAAAAACTAGGGCAAGCCGCTTCCAGCAGCGAAGCACTGGGTCCTGGTGGTCTCCAAAGCAGATGGCTGGAGGGATGTAGGGGGCTGGGCCGGGAAGGGAGGCGTGGAGAACTCCAATCCCTTTTCACTTCTGTCAGGGAGTACGGAGAAATGGGTGGCCTATTTATATGGCTTTTAACGTGCATTTTTCTATATCTTAGTGATGAGTCACCGGGTCCCTCCTCCAGGAAGCACCCGTCACCTTGCCTGCTGGGAGCGCCTTCAGCTGTCAGCTCCTTCAGGGTCTGCTCCGCTGCCAAGAGCCACCTCACCCTAGGTCATGACCCTTCCCGAGCAGCCTCATCCAATGACACAGCAGGGTGGGGGGTCTAAAGGTCAGCCAGCACTGCCCCACTGAGAACAACCCCCCAGCACAGGCCCTCCCTGTGGGAGCTGCCACTGGGGAGCACGTCCCTCCGCCCCGTGCCTCTCTCCTCCCCCTCCCACAGCTGGGGTCCCAAGGCCAGCCCCCAGAAAACACCCCATCGCTCACTAAGTCCATCAGATGCTACTTCCCCGCCCTAGAGACCCGCTCCTCGTTCCTCCAGGCTTAGCCAGTGTGCTGGGAGGGCAGATGCCTGGGGGCGAGTGCCTCACTGACGACTGGGGGCTGGAACGCGGGCCTTCTGCTTTTTTCTTTTTACAGGCATTGGCGGAATCACTCCGTTTGTGGAGTGTCTGCTCGCACTCCTTCCTTTCTTTGTTTTTCTGCTGAGATGTTGTTCTTTTTGTTATTGATAAGAGTGTGTGTATACATATGCTGTATATATAAAACCATCGCAAAGATTTTTTTATACTCATCTGAAGATATATGTTCATTGATTTTAGAGACAGAGGATGGGGGTTGGGGGGGGGAGAGAGAGACACCAGTTGGCTGCCTCCCACGCGCACCCTGACCGGGAATCACACCTGCGACATTTTTTGGGGGGGATGTACGGGGCAATGCTGTAACCAAGTGAGCCACCCAGCGGGCGCCCATCATGAAGATTTTACTCTATGCTTTTCGTACGTGGTTTACGAAACGTTCTCAGGTCCCCCATCTGTGGCGTGCATCCCTTGCGGTTAGGAGCGCAGGCCACCATCTCCTAACCACGCGGCTCTGGGGCCACTCCTTCACCCAACAGAGCCTTTGCTTTCTCATCTGCATTGTGGGCAGCTGTGGGCAATGCTTGGCAGGCTTGGTGTGGGCATCAAAGGAGTTAACAAAACGCGTATAACAGCCTGGAGGACGCTGAATATGAGACGGTTGTTTGCTGTCTTCACTAGTGCTTATGTTCTTTTTCTCGTTGGCCAGGCAGAGACTGCATGCTGTATAGTCAAAACTCTCTATGGTGGTTTTTGCCTTCAGAGTGATACTCAGCAACAACTTTATTTCAAGATTATATAATATTTACCACAATGTTCTTTTTAGTACTTTTGTGGTTTTATTTAAAATACACATGGACAAAACTAGGGGGGTTGGAAAGGGGACGGAGGAGGAGAGGAATGGGTGGATGGGCTGGAATGGGAATAAAGGATAGAAACTGTACTGAATAAACTAAAATAAAAAATCAAAAAAATAAATAAAATACACATATTTAAAAAATATATATTTTACAGCCATCCAGAATCCATAGAGTGTTTTTGTTGTTGTTGTTATGAGGTTTAAGACGATACAGTGGACACATTATTTCCTGGGATTTGGGTGGCGTAGGCCCCCCGGGCTGGGCGTCAGTGGGCCGCTTCTCACGAAGTGCTGGAACTCCAGACGGGTCCCAGCCCCACTTGCTAGCCTGACCCTGGAAGGCTTCCTCCCACTTTCCCTGCCCTGAGGATCTCCGGAGAGTGCAAAGCTCACCAGTCACACCCGTCAGGGTGGCACACTCGTGTGTAAACGTGTAACAACTCACTCTCGGGGTCAAAGGCCCGGATCAGCAGTGTTCGCCGATTTCCGTAGTGGAAATATGCCCACCGTGGCCAGTTGCGAGCCGCCAGCCTGAAGTCACCGCACTGAGGTGGGGAAGAGAGTCACGCAGAAAACTGTCACAGGGTGTCTGTCCCCTCTCCACACAAGGACAGACGGAAATGACCTTCAGCACGGAGGTGACAGCAAAGTGTGGTAATGGTTTTAAATGTTTATTACCTTTGTTTCTAATAGTTAACTGTACATTTATATCAGTTACTTATTTTAAATTAAATCTGTTGGGGTGACGTTGGTTAATAAGATTATATATTACTTTTTAACAATGGCTGTGCTTAACCGGGCTGGGAAATCCCTAACCTGTAACTCAGCTCTTGGGAACAAGGACAGGCCCCCCCACCCCCACCACAGGGCAACCCCCCAGCCCCTCCCGTCATTTCCAGAGAGGCCCCCTGCCGGCCACAGACTGCCCCCCCTCGCCCCACGCCAGCTCCTTGGAAGCTCTCCCACGCCCCCAAATGGGTCCTGCTGCCCCGTCTGAGGCTCCCCGCCTGCACACCTCGCCATCTTCCTCTCTCCTCCTCTTCCTCCCTCCTTCCACGGTCAGGCCCCCCGCACGCCCTGTGTTGCTGCCTGCTGGCCTCTGGCATTCCCAGTTGGCTTGGCATCCCAGGGAGGGCGTTCGCCAGTGCGAGAGCTCGCGTGCAGGGGAAGTCGGACAGGGCAAAGGGGAGACAGTGCAGTGGGCGCAGAGGCAGAGTGCGGGCAGGGCCCAGGTTCGATCCTACGGCTCCGAGTCGCTGCGGCGTGACCTCAGGCAGGTCACTCAAGCTGAGCCTTGGAATCTTCATCTGTAAAATGACAGCCGATACCTCCTAGGTGGCTGTGAAGACTAAATGAGCTAAGAAATGCACTGGCAACAGTGTCTGGCATGTACTCAATGATTGATAGCATAAGCCTTTCTTGCTTTTTTCTTCTGCGTCAGTATACTCCATAAATTTTGAGATACTGAAAGTAAAAGATGATCATTGTCTGCCATCTGGTGGTCAAAACGTATCATTACACCCGAGGTTGTGCCCAGGTGGGTATTTGTCTTCTCGTGGCCTAAGGCCCCACAGGGGACTGCTGGGCGCGTTTGCTCTCCTTCCCCCACTTCAGCCCCTTGGCCCCTGCAGGATGCAGCCTCCTCAGGAGAGAGGAGGATTTGACGGGACAGGATTCTTCTCTCCCACCTGGTTCTGGACTCTTTGGAGCTCACTCCTGTCTCCAAAGCCTCGGGGGTCCCCCAGCAGGGTGGATTGACAAACTGTTCCCACAGCAGCTGGGAGGGGACAGCAGGGGGTTTAGGGCCTGGAGATGGGGTCTGCCGTGAGACGCATCCCATGCGTGTGCGTGTGTGTGTGTGTGTGTCTTTGTTTTCTTTCCTCTGGAGTACATTCCCTCCTCTTCTGGGCCAGGGCTTGGTGGGTGTTCATTTTTGTGCAGCATAGTTGTATATTGTTAGGCAGAATCGTGACCTCGTTATTTTATTTGGAGATCAGGCATGGTTTTAGGAGACGAAGGGTAGACTTGTGATGGTTAATTGGTGTGTCGATTGGCCGTGGGGAGCCATAGTATTAAACACAATTTTTTACAGGTTAAACACTATTTCCAGGTGTGTCTGGGATGGTGTTTCCGGAACAGGCTGTCATTCGAAAGGCGAGCCTCAGTGACTTAGAGGGCCCTCCCCAAGTGTGGGTGGGCAGCATCCAGTCCACCCAGAGGCAGAGTACCGGGAAGCGCGGAGGAGGCAGGAACTTGCCCGCTCCCGCCCCTCCGCTGGAGCTCCGCCTCTCCTACCTGCGGACTGGCGGTTGGTTACAGTTTCGCCTTTACTGTTTCTCTGGGACTAGGACCGAATCGCGCACCGGCTGCTCTGGGTCCAGCTGCTGACGGCACACTAGTCACGTGGTCCAGTTCCTCTTTAGAGCTTCCCTGTCTCCGTGGGTACCTGCGCCTGCACCCGTAGCTACCCGTGTCTACCTGCCATCTCGCTCTGACTGGCTCCCTTTCTCTGGACAACTCCAAGTCAACACCCGGGCACTTCCGTTGTGCCCAGTGAGCGGGCAGGGAGCCCTTAGGGTAGGCAGGCCGAAGTAGCACTCCTGCTCACCCACGTGCTCCTCTTGCACCTGGTGATCTTCGATTGTGAGCTTATGGCTTGCCCTCCCTCCGGGGACATCCTCCGTCCTGAAGTGGGACGATTTCCTCCTGAGAGGATCGGCTTCATCTGAGTAGGCAAGGGGTGGCATCAAGTCGGGGTCGCCTAAACCTCCCTGGAAGGCCGGCTGCCACCGCAGGGCGTCGGGGGAGCTGCTCTCTGCGGGCCCTCAGAATTGGGGGCTCCCTGCTGGGTGGCCACACCCTGTCCTCGGGACCCCCCTGCCCCTCCTGGGTGCCCGGTGCCCTGCCTCCACTTCGTGGCCATTTCCTCTCCTCGTCTTGGTGCGAGATTGGTGAGGCCTCAGAGCATTTGTTCTGCAACGTGAGGCCAAAAGCAGAATTTTGGCTTTCAGTTTTCACGTTTCGTAACTTGGCTGCTGCCTCCAAAACATTGTTGCGTAACAGTGGAGATACTGAATTCTCGATATTTATAGGCATGGCTTTAGAATTTCACCCTGTAATCAGATGCTTGCTGTTGGCTTTTGGCAAACAGGCTATTAACTTTAGGAGTTTCCTTCTAGTTCAATTTAGTTTCTAATCCTCCAAATTCATTGTTTTAATTAGTTCTGTCTACTCTTTACTTAATATCGGCACAGCCTTGTTTTCCTGATATAAAAATAAATTCATATTGTGTTTGTTTAATACAAGTTCAGTTTAATTTTGTAATTCTGTACTTACTTTTCCATCCATCTTAAGAAAGAAAGGTTGTTCATTTGTTTCTTTTTGACGAATAACTTCAGAAAGCTTCGGTGTCAGGGATTCATGGACCTCACCGATTGAGCTGAGGAAATCCCCAGCCTCTCCTGTGCCTGGGACTGCTCTGACCCCCGCGGACCTCACCCTTACTCGACTGTCAGCCAGCGCTCAGCCGTAAACCCAGCTGGGCCTGGAGCTCTATAGCGGGGCCCACCACCACGCAGACATTTATTTGAAAGATTTGGTTCATTTGTTGTTAGAGGGCAAGGGAGGGGGAAAGAGAGAAACATCGGCGTAAGAGGGAGACCTTGCTCAGTTGCCTCTCAAACGCACCCCGTCCGGGGATCGAACCTTCAACCCAGGCCTGGGCCCTGACCGGGAATCGAACTGGCGACCTTTCGCTTTGCAGGATGACACCCAAGCAACTGAGCCACACCGGTCAGGGCCATTTAGACATTTTAAACTTTAACATTGGGATTTTGCTCCTGGTGATCCTGAAACCCAGGTAATTTGGAAAAGCTCTACTTTCGATGACAGCAAGAAAAGCTGGATTAACAAGTCATTTTGAAGGTATTGGAGACACAATGAGACAGTGAAGAATGACTGGGCCCGCGCTTGGCCGAGGCGATAAACCGGGAGGCGAGCCTCGCATTCTGGGCTTCCTCTCCCGGGGTGGGCGTGGCTAATTCTGGGTGGGCGGTGCTGAGAGACTGGCGGATGCTTTCTTTAAGGGTGATCCGTCCTACAGTCTGGTTGTACTGGATGTTTTCGCCTCTACTCGGCGGTCTGCAGCTGTGTCCAGGGGTGCGTGTGCGTCCTTGTGCTTTTCCTGCTTCCGCTTCAAAATGTCCTTACATCTGTGCTCGCTCCCTTCCATCCATTCGGGTACATTCTGGGCCACGATTTCTTCAATCACCCTTCTGCCCCATTGATATGTACCGTCGGTTACTGTTTTGCCTCTTTTTACAGGTATTTACATGCATAAAGACGGCGTCCACATATGTGATGGACCTTCATAGTCCTCTATTCCTCTTAGCAACCCTCTTTACATAACTGATATATAAGGTCGTGTGAGTTTAAGGCGCACAGTGTGACGGTTTGGGACGTATATAGATACATGGCGAGAGGATGCACACAACAGGGCAGGTGCCCCCCGCCAGCTCAGCTGTCGCCATTTCCCCCAGGGAGGCGCTCTCCCGGAGGCTCCGGAGGGAGCGCAGCCTGGCTGACGCAGGGTTGCGGATTCCTGTGCTCAGAGTTGGCAGAACGTCTGTGGTTTCAGCCGCCTGGATGTGGCGCTTTGTTACCGCAGCCACAGAGCAGACACAATGCGCAGGCTTGGGGCCACAGTGGTGGTGGAGGGGGGAGCGCGGGGCTGGGGTGGCCAGGTGCGACAGAGGCGGGGCTAGTGACCAGTGTGCGGGGCACGTTCTCTCCTGGCGGCGAGGGGCGGGGGGCGGTGTCTCCCCAGAGGCCACAATGTGACCACATATCAACAGGTTTGGATCAGGACGAGGGAAGAGTTTACTTAGCAGTCGGCGCTCAGTCCCCTCCGTCGGGTCAGTGGTTCACTCCACGGACCGTGCCCCCCCTTTTGTTGTACCAATGTCACTGAGTTACGGGGCTTTTCTTTTTTTAAGTGTTGATCATTTTACTTTCTAAAAAAAAATTTATTTATTTTTAAAGAGAGGGAAGGGAGAGAGAGGGAGGGAGAAACATCCACCAGTTGCCTCTGGCGCGCCCCCTACCGGGGACCTGGCCTGCAACTCAGGCATGTGCCCTGACTGGGAATCGAACCAGTGACCTTCTGCTTCTCAGGCCAGCGCTCAGTCCACTGAGCCACACCAGCCAGCGCCATCTTACTTTTCGAAAAGTCTACATTTTCGTTTCTTGCAGTAATTTTAGTACAATTTTAGAAAGAAACCCCTCTTTGCCATTTATTCATAGCGCCATCCATTTCACCTGCAATCCGGAGAGGAGCGGCAGGCGGTGGGCGCAGGGATTTCCGCGGAGGCCCGTGATGCAGGAGCCCATGGGCGCAGGGATTTCCGCTGGAGCCCACGGGCTCCAAAGTCCTGTTCCCAGCACCGCAGACTTGGTGGTGAAGGGGTACGGAAACAAATTCCCGTGAGCCTCTTGGGGTTGACGTTACTTGATAACAGGTGTCCAGGAGGGGCTAAAATGTGAAGGTTTCTGCACCGTGCGAGTGAAGTCCCGGGGCTTTTCCTGTCGTGGGGTAACAGGGCGGACCTGGGCTGGGCGGCTGGTGGAGCCCACGCGGCCCGGGCACCACGGTGAGCGCCGAAGCGAGAGGCCGGAGGCTCTGGGACCAGTGAGGCGGAGAGAGTTTGCACTGGTCCTAAGAGACCGAGGGTACAATTCTACTTCTTAGAGTTTTCAGAGCTCTGAAAATTGTCTTGCCTTTTATTTCCTTAAACAGATTTATTTTGAGACATGTGGGTGACAATTTATGGTCATTTCAATATCTGGGTGCCCGTGGGCTTTTCAACTGTTTTGTTTTCCCAGCGTTTTGGTCTCTTTGCAGGATTATTGCAGGACAGGCCTTGTTTTTGTCCTTAGTCCTTCCAGACAGAGGCGGAAGTCCGCCTCCGGGCACCAGAGGGCGCCAGAACTCCACGGCGCCCTCCCCCAGCCTGGGGAGGAAGATGATGCCAAGGTGCATTTTCCCCAGCGCCCCAAAAGGCTGGGGTGCTCCTGGGCTCCCCGTCCAGCAGCCACCGGTCCCCACCAAAGCACGGGGGTCCATCCCTTCTTCCTTAGTCTTACAGCTGATTTTCAACAGAAATAAGGGGAGTCAGAGGCATTCGAACGGTGTCTTTAAACTGCTCCAAGAAAAACAGCCGCTGAACGAGGGTTTTTCTATGCAGAGAAAATGTCCTTCAAGACTAAGGGTAAAATAAAGACATTTTCCGACAGAAGCAGGGAGAGCTTGGCATGAGGAGACCCACACTGAAGACGATATTAAAATAGGCAAAAGGCGAAACTCAGGAGGGCGGTCAGGGGCGCAGGGAGGCGCCAAGACAATAAAGCAGGAATTGCGTAGGCAGGTATAATCTGCGTTGAAAGCGCAGAGCGACCGTAGCGCCCCGCGGGGATGCAACAGGGACAGAGCGAAGACGCAGGGCGACGGTGGCCTATTACTTGTGAGCGGGTAGATGGAGAGTTAAAGTGTCCCGCGATTTTGCATTGTTCATAAAAGTGTCACTTAATATGAGATTTTGATAAGCTCAGGAAGCCCGTTACGATCTCTAGGGTAACTACTAAAAGAATAATAAAGACTGCCTAACTTCCAGGCTCACAGAGTAAAAAAAAAAAGGAATAATAAAAAATAATTCATTGAAAGTAGATTGTAAAAGAGAGGAATATAGATCAAGTGGGAGAGTGTAAAGAACTTATTAAACCCAAATAGCTCAGTAATTACGTGTATTTAAACCTAAATATATGAATAAGTACATTTTGTATGAACAAGTAGAGGCTTCTGTTTCCAACCAGCATGGATCGACAGGGACCAGATGTGTCCCCCAAACGGACAAACTCTGCGACGCTGTGGTTTTCAAGACTCAGAGAACCAGGCAGCGAAGAGCAGTGCCCCCGAGAGGTGAGAATTACCGAGGTGAGCTGCGGCGTCGCCCCGGCTCGCTGCCTCCGCGGGTTCCGCGGTGAAGCCTGCTGGCCCCGTGGAGTGAGGGTGTGAGGAGGACAAGGCCCCAGAGTTCTCGGGACGGGGGACAGGGGACCGGAGAGGACAGGGCTGTGCACAGCCAGGACCCCAGGGACCAGCGTGGGCCCCTCTTGCGCGGTCAGCTCAGCAGCCATTAGTGCGCGCATGCGAGAAACTGCCCTAGTCTAGGGAGAGAGTCCCCCAAAGAAAAGAGGGGGCAGGCCTCAGTGCGCCCACAGAGCTGGGAAGAGAGCCTGTTCCAAGCAGGCGCACCGGGGAGCTGGGACCGTTGTGAGGCCGTGCTCGCGCACACGAGGGCTCTGCCTCAGTCGTGGGCAGCAAGCAGCCCCACACGAAGCAGGCTCTGGTCACTCTAGTGGGAAGTGGGCATGGCTGGGTGGGGGGGAATGGAGACAGCTGTACTTGAACAACAGTTAAAAAATGAAATAAAATAGAATGCAAAAGTAAAACAAAACAAAAATCTTAACCGGAAGACCCAGGAGAATTCCAATATTTCTGAGGCCTGAACAGCATCCAAGAACAAAGCTCAAGATTATTTAAGGAATACAACAATATCCCACACCCAACGAGGTAAAATTTACATCTGTTATTTCAGCAAACTTCACCAGGCAGGCAAAGAAGCAGAAAAATACAGCCCACAATGGAGAAATCAATCAATCAATGGCAACCAACCCCAGACCCACACTGATGTTCCAATTAGACAAGGACATTAAAGCAGTTATTATAACTGCATTCCATGTGTTCCAGAAGCTAATATAGACATGGAGGATGTGAACGGCGCAGGTCAAATTTCATAGATGAAACAATTTGTCAGGTGAAAAATACATTGAATGGTGTTCGCTGGCGTTTAGGCGTTGCAGAAGAAAAGATTAGGGGACTTGAAACAATAGCAATAGAAACAATCTAAAGGGAAACGGGAGAGAGAATGAAAAAGTGAAAAGCACTGTTAGTGAGCTGTAAGGCAATTTCGAATGGCCTGATGTATGGGTGACCGGAATCCTGGAAGGAGAGGAGAGAGGGAGAAGACACACAAAAAATTTGAAGATGTAGTAGCTAAAATTGTTTCCAAATTTGATGGAAACTATAAACTCAGCCCCCCTAAGGAGCTCAACGAGCTCCAAGCACAAGAAACCGGGGTAAATCTACCTGAAAGCACTTCATAATGAAACCACTCAAAAGCAGTGATAGAGAGCAACTCGGAAAAGCAGCCAGAGGAAAAAAAAGGCATTTTCAGAGAAACAAAACTGAAAATGACAGCGGATTCCTCATCGGAAACAATCAAAGCAAGAAGACAGTGGAGCAAAAAAAACCATGCCGGAAGCATGAAAAGAAAAAGCCTAGACTTCTAGAGCTAATGAAAACATCTTTCAAAGATGACGGCGGAATAAAGGCCTCTGCAGAAGAACAGACGCTGACGGCTTCCTGCGCCACACAGCTGCGCTGCGGGAAATGTTAAGGGCAGTGTCGGATGACGGAGTGTCAGACCGCGCGGAGACGCAGCTCTCCCGGAGGAACAAAGGTCTCTGCCATGCTAATTGCTTCGGTAAATACATAGGATTTAGAAAATGACTTACATCCTGTAAGGAGAAAGGTAGTAACAACAGATTGTTGATTTTATGCATTTATAAAAGAACAATGTAGGACCGCAGCAGCACAGAAGTCATGACCAAAGGAACGGAAGGCTGCTATTTTAAGTTTCTTATGTTGTACACAAGTGGTGTATCATTAAAGGTAGAGTGTGGTAAATTAAAGGTGTGTGCTATATATAATCTTTAAAGTCACCACAAAAATTATAAAGAGACCTAATAGGGCAAAAAGGAGAAATGATAGAATGAAAGTACTCAAGTAACCCCTAAGAGGGCAGGGGAAAAAGGGTAAAGAGCACAGAGAACAGATGGAATCGAAAACAAATAGCAAGGTAAGTTCAAACCCCACCAAAGCTACGGGTTTAATCACAGTAAATGCTAGTGATCTGAATAAACAAGCTGGTTGTTGTGAAATGACCACGTCTCCCTCAGATTTTTAAAAGGTTTTATTTATTTATTTTTTAAGAGAACGAGGAAGGGAGAGAAAGAGAGGGAGAGAAACACTGATGTACAAGAGAGAGACACTGATCTGTTGCCTCTTGAACGCCCCCAACTGGGGACCTGGCCCGCAACCCAGGCATGCACCCTGACTGGGAATCAAACCGGCGACCCTTTGGTTCTCAGTCCAGCACTCAATCCACTGAGCTGTGCCAGCCAGGGATGTTTTGAATGCTTTCTGACTCTCTGGCACAGATAATTAGGGCTCTTTTTGTCCCAGGTCTGTTACTAACTTGGAGATTCAGTGTAAGAGCTAAAAAGTAAACATTTAAAAATTAGCTCATACTGATACTTCTGATTTCATTCCAACACCGTGGGGGTCTTCCCATCGTCTCCTATGGCATTTTTGCTTCCCCTTCGCCTACAAAGAACCCTGGTTTTCAGTAATGTCCACGTGTTCAGTTTTTGCTCAATCCTACAATGCACAGAGAACAGCTTGAGGATTGCAGCAGCCAACAATAAACTCAGTCAAGTTCAAGGTTTCGTTTAGTTCTTCTTATCCTTAGATTAATGTGTTTACAAAGTACTTGGATTAATGCTTTTTGTCTTCTATGTGGTTATGTTATCAAACCGAGATATACATCCTTATATCCATTTGCTTCTGTTTGCGTTCCATTTCAGGGTTCCCCCCCAGTCTTGTTGATTTAATTTAATTTTATGAATGTGTTACATAATAACATGGTCAAAAGTCTAAATAATTTAAAAAGGCATATTCAGAGAAGTCTCAATCTCCCTTACAATGAGTGAATCTGAGCATCTGAAAATATATTTACGTTTTTTGCTTTTACAGCTTATCAATTTCACCGGTTTCTGCTTTTTCTCTATTTCTTTTCGCAGGCCTTCATAATTTTCTCAATTTCTCTTGTGAAAATAGGCTATTTAAACTTCTTGTCTTTGCTGGGACCAATTTTTGTAAATTGCGCTTTCTTAGAAAAATATCCATTTCATCTAACTTTTCATTTATTTTCATAGAGTTGGGCAGAGTGGTCCATGACGGCTCTTAACAACCGCGCTCCTGCAGGTCCGGTCCAGACGCCTGCGCCTCGTCCCTCCCCTCTCCATAATGGAAGGCTTCTCTGTTCTGTTACTTTTTTCAAAGGATCAGAATTTAGACTTACGCGTTTCATAGCTCCTTCTACTTTCTGCCTCACTAATGCTTCTTAAAGAGTCGAGGTGCAAGTGGCATAACATTCCATTAACCATCTGGAAGCGTATAATTCAGTGGCACTCAGTCTCCATTATGTCGTGCAGACGCCCTTCTCTCTGGATTCGGAATCTGTCATCGTCCCATCGTAGCATGAAAAGCACTGCCGGGAACATTCGTGTCCGAGTTCCCGTGTGGGTGTGCATCTTCATTCCTCTCCGGTGAACCCCCGGGGCGGGACCGCGCAGTCACGGGGTGGCTCTGGAGGGTCTGCCCGGCTGGTTTTCGGAAGCGGCTGCGTGGTCGCCTCCTCGCTTCCCGCTGCTCCGGTATCTCCCTACTGAGCAGTCTTTCTTCATCTTCCAGTTCTTTTGAGTTGGGAGTTTGGGTCATTCATTTCCATGCTTTTGTTTTTGCTGACAGGCGCACTTGAAGTCGTGACTTTCGTCTCTGTCTTAACACCGTCCCCGAGATGCTGGCGTGTGGTGCCGCCATTCCACGGGTTGCCCTTCGCCTGGGGCTCGTTTGGGGCACACGGGACATCTCCAGGCAGAGAGTTCGTTTTTCATTCTCACTTTGAACGCCTGCTGTGATCATCCAGGCTGCTCTGTGTCATCTCCACTTCATGCTAAGTATTGTGACCCCGTGTGCGTGTGTCGGTGAGCGTTGCACGTGTGTTTGTGAAGGGCTGTTCTCCTCTGCTGGACGGAAGGTCTTCCTTACCGCGCACACCGAGCTGTTCTCTGAGCCTCCCGCTTTTCCTCTGTTTGCCTGACCGAGCGCGCTGTGTTGTGTCCAGCCAGCAGAGCGTCCCTCTCCATCTCTCTCCTTCTCCCCTTACGTCTCCTGCAGTTTTGTCTCCACAACGGCCATGTGTCGCACTCCTGAGACGGCCCCGTCCCCGTCGGCCTGGTGACACGGCATCTTTGTCCCGTTTAGTGCTCTCCGCCCAACTTCTCCGTTCTCTAACATCAGAGTCCGACCCCGTTTTGGGTGGTTCGCATCAGCTGCTACACCCTTGGCCTGCCCCGGGCTTTCGTCTTTCTCAGCCGCCCTGGCCGGAGCTGGAAGCTGGGTGGCAGACCTCTCTCTCTGCGCAGATGAGCTCAGCCTGCTGGCGCTCACCGCTGTGACCCACGTGCTGGTCTCTACTCCGCCACGCTCCCGTGCATGGTGTTTACTGTGTGCGCAGCGTTACATCGATTCACTTTCTTGCCCTATGCGATCGGTTTCCTCTGCTCTTATTTTTAACAGCATAACAACATTGTTCGTTTTGTGGTAAACAGCTTTATTGGTATCTGGTTCACAGACCATATAATTCGCCCACTTCAAGGGTGCAGTTCAATGGTTTTTGGCCTATCATGTTATTAATTTTTTAAAAATGGTAGTAAAAACATATGATATAAAATTTATCGTTTTAACCATTTTAAAGCGTACAGTGCCATGGCATGGAGTTCCTTTGCGATGCTGGGCAGCCACCACCACTATCTCCAAAACTTCTTCAGCCCCCCAGACAGAGATTCTGCCCCCACGGAGCAGCCACGCCCCAGCCGTCCCCCCAGCCCCTGGCGCCCTCCAGTCCACTTCCCGTCTCTGTGACCCTGCCCCTCCCGGGACCTCTGCCAAGCAGAACAGGGTTCGTCCACACCGTGGCACGCTTCAGCCGTTGCGTTTCTTTGGCGGGTTAGGGGGGTTTGTGTTTTTGTTTGATGGGCTGTTTCTGCTCTAGTATCTTTTATAACGTTTAATTAGCTCGAGTCCTATAGAACTCATGCTTATAGGTCAAAAATGGTCAGACAGTGGCGATTTCAGACAGTGCTGACTGATATTATTTGGTTTGTCAACGTTAAGGGACGCCCTTCGTCCCCCACCTATTACTTATGTGACAATCAGTGAGTTTATCCCATTGTCTCCTTTCTCTCTCGCTTCTCCCACGTCCAGCTGCGTTCCTCCTGCCTTGCCAGAGCGCAGACTGTCTGCGTGCCGTCCTTGCAGACCCACAGTTAAACACACGAACGCTCGCCCCCAGCCTCCCAGCAGACTCCTGGGGAAGCGCGTGAGAGCTTGCTCCTTCCTGGGTCCTCGTGCACTTGAATCTGGTTTTCGTAGCCTGGGAGGTTGAAGGCTGGCTCAGCCTGATAATCTCTGCAATTTCCAGCGCAGCTCATTCAGGCGTCCCACGGCGTCAGGGTAAGTACACCATTTACTCCAGCTAAGTGAGGTCCCTAAGTGATGCACTTACAGTTTTCCACCCCCAAGTCTTCTCTTCACTCCTCGGCTCTTGACAACTATCATTCTTTGGACAGCCCCTTGAGGGACCGAACAGCCGAGCCCCCTATTCTGATGCCACCTCCCCCCGCCTCCGCATCACGCAGAGACAGACAGTACTGTCACAGCTCGGACTTAGTCACCGTTTGATCTTGTCACTCAACGCGGAAGTCAGATCTGCGTGCAGACTTTTTAGAGGAGAGGCTGTGAGTAATGTCACGCATTCCTTGGATCTCCGGGCTTTCTGGAACCTGCCCTTGAGGTGGAGCTATCACACCTTGCAGGCCCGTGTGCAGAGAGAGGCGCAGCGGGGCCTCCATAATGAGCTCTGCATCTCAGAGTATTAATTTACCGGTTTGAATGCTTCGTTCCCAGTAATTTGTTTAGGGACTATTTTAAACAGCAAACAGGGCCTCCCAAGTCTCTTTCCTTTAGGGATTCTAATTAGCGCTGCTAACTGAGTCCAATTAGTAAGGTGTTAATATCTCGATTCATCAATCTGCAATGAAAACTTTTTTGGACTTAATAAACCCTGGATCGGAATTGTCTTTGTCATCTGACATGTCCTCAATTCGTTTAGTAATAATATAATTCGAAAGTGTCACCTTTTCCATTTCCTTTGCTTCATTAGTTTCAGACACAGTGTTGACCGTTTGCAATCAGGCTGTTAAAATGAGCGATTCCACAATTACGCGAGTCATTTCGGCTTCAGCCCTTAATTGCTCCACCTTGGAACCGGCTCCTTGGGCTCCATCGGGTACCAGGGCCATCGATCTCGGCAAAGAACTTGGTTACTAAATTCGTGCTGGTGGAGGCTGACGCGAGGTCGCGGCTTTTTGCCGTACAACGCGCGGGGCGCGCGCGGTCAGGTGCTGGCGAGGGCTGGCGGCTCCCTCCGCGTTGGGAATTCTTCCAGCGACGCAGACATTCCGGCCGAGGCGCGGTGGTCGCCAGGGCGCGCGGCGGCGCCCAGGTGCTGCCGTTCTCATTATGTTGCCTAATTACCGGCTCAGACTTTTTTTGGGGGGGAGGGAGGTGGATGGGATTATTGCTTGTTTTGTGACTCTGATAACTGTCTAGCTTTAATGAAGAAGTTGTCAGTTATGGAGGGAGTGGCGATGTCTGTAGAAAGCACATCCATTTGGGTACGAAGTCCTTAGGGATAACTCAGGCCTTTGAAGCTTCTGAGAATCAAGTTTTCAAGGGTTCTTCAAAAAGGTGGTCTGCATTATTAAATGTTAAAAAAAAGTGTGAAAAAATTAAAATGAACCTAAGCATGGGGTGAGCAAAACAGGGTGAAGTACAATGTTGATTTGTATTTAATTCAGGAATTAACTTTCTGAAAAATTCACAAAATGTGACTATTACCTACACAAAATGTATAATAAGTACATTAAAAAAATACTTACCTGAAGATATGTTTATTGATTTGAGACAGAGAGAGAAAGAGAGAGAGAGATAGAGAGAGAGACTTCTATATGAGAAATAAACATGGATTGGTTGCTAGGTATGTGTCCTGACCAGGAATCGAACCCGCAACCTTATGGTGTATGGGACGATGCTCCGACCAACTGAGCCCCCTGACCAGAGCCCAAATAAATACATTTTGAAAAGAGATTTCCTGGTGCTATAAATGTCTACAGTCCCTTTAAAAGAACTGATTTGCTTAAAGCATGTTAAATCATTATTTTTTTAACATGTGAGCATTGCTTTCTTAATTTCTAAAACCAAATAATAATTCATTATGAAATTTAATTAAGAACCAGGTTTTGGCTAATGGTAAAATCTGTTTTTAAGAATAAGTTACAAAATGAAGTAGCAATCAGGAAAATTAACAAAACCCATTAGGCTTTATTGGGAACATCTAATACCCACATTTGTCACCATTAAGTAAAAGAAAAAAACTGATGCAGACTTCTGATGGTATAATTTAAATGGTGAAAAATAAAAGCAATCGAAAGTACAAGTCGACATTTTAAAATCTTTGCAGGACAAAGAGTTGCATTGGCCACAGTGGGGAGCCCAGGTGGCCACCTGACTCTCCGCACGCTTGGTGGGAAGGCCGGGCCCCCGCCCCTGGGCGCAGCCTCTGGGGCTCCCCACTCCACGCACCGTCTGGGGGGCCAGAGGAACGGCGACTGAATCCGGGAAGGTTACGGGATCGCCTCCGGGCCGGATTCCTCCCAAAGGCGCTGGGGAGGCAGCCGCCACCTGGGCTCCGGTTTGCAGACAGAACCAAGGCTGAGGCAGAGAGGGGCGGAGATGGGGACACAGAGCAGAGACCCCCCAGGGACCTGGGTCTCCGAGGACAACACCGACCTGCTGGGTGAGCCCACCTGAAACCCACAGGACCTGCGGGCTCCCTGTTCTGTGAAGTAATATCGGGGTGGCCACGGAGTCCGTATGTTTTTTTCCATTAAGTAAGACTCTTTTTCACTTCCACCAACAGCTTTATTGATTGGGATGTTTTGAGTATGTCGGCCCTCTGCTGCTGCTGGCTTCTGGTGGGTGGAAGCCAGGGGCGCTGCTGAACACCTTCCCACGCATGAGACAGCCCCACGGCAAAGAATCATTCGGCCAAAATGTCAATAGTACCAAGAAACTTCACAGACCACTTCCGACACGTTTGATCAGTCCCAGCGCCTTCTCCATGCACGGCACAGAGCATTTTCTGCCTTTTAGTTGCATTTTCACCTTTCTTGAAATAATAAAGCATAATATGCTCAAAATGTTGCTATCTTCTTCCATCTTCAATATTAAAATGGCTGCAGAAAAACCCACCCATTTTGATAATTTTTAAAAAATGCACACCGATATGACAGTTGTTGCCATGCAATCTAACAAAATTGTTTCGAATGAAGTTAAATACAACTGAGTGCTGCTAGAGCTGTCGGATGGGAGAAACGTGACAGGCTTTTTGGCCGACCCAGTACGCGCTCTCCTCATTTTAGCTACAGTTGGTATTTTCTGCTTTTGTGTAGTCAAAGACATCCAGACTGAGGGGTCCTCAGTGACCGTTTGTTCAACAGGCAGGTAGGAAGTTCAAGGAGAGGATGCTTTTTTAAAAAAAATATTTTTATTTGTTTTTAGAGAGAGGAGGGGAGGGAGAAAGAGAGGGAGAGAAACATCCATGTGTGGTTGCCTCTCATGTGCCTCCTACTGGGGACCTGGCCCACAACCCAGGCATGTGCCCCGCATGGGAATCAAAACAGCGACCCTTTGGTTCGCAGGCTGGTGCTCAGTCCACTGGGCCACACCAGCCAGGACAACGAGAGGATTCTTAAGGGATCAAAATACAAGCTGTGGATATTGAGAGGACCGGAGCCCCCTCGCCCAGGTGGTGGTGGGTGTGGGTCCCGGTGGGAGAGGGCGGTCAGGCCGGAACTCACCAGCAGGGGCGTCAGAAAGGGCCTCTGTTTTCACAGCAAGGGCTCAGGAGAGGCCCGCACTGCTTTGCAAAGTGTTCTGGTGACTCAGAGAGGAGCGGCAGTGTCTCAGCGTGGGGGCGGGTGGGGGAGAGAGCCATCGCTCTTCTCTCAGACAGGTCTCCTCTTCCCAACGTTCGATCAGGCCCTGAGTGATGCGTGGGCGTTAACGTGCACCTTCAAAGGTCAGCGTGCAGACAGCGGGCCCCAGACGTGCGGCTTGGGTGGCTGCCGCAGAATTCATTACCTCGTCAGCCGGCTCGGAGCCTGTCAGCTGTCCCTCCGCGGGATGTACAGTATCCCCCACGATTTCCAAACCGGCCAGGCCGAAATGGGAGGCCGCACCGGAGTGGAGAGTTGGGGGAAGCGATTCCGCCCACTTCATCCTAAAGCTTCAGAGGGAATGACCCTAACTAGCACAGTGCCCGGCTCCTGGCACTGGCTTTTCACAGCACCGGCAGGTGTACCTGGTGAGTCCCGCTTGAAGGAAAGGAGCCTTGGGAGGTGAGGGACGTCCCGGCCACCAGGGCAGACAGGGCTGGATGGCACAGCCGGACGGTACATGGACCCAGAATCCACGCTCTCACCTGCCACACTCAACGCTGCTCCCAGCCCGGTGTCACGCGCTGGGCCCTGGGCAACCACGAGAGAAGAGGCCAGGTCCCTCCCCCATTGTGTGCAACAGACAGACAAGTCACCAGGGAAGGGGGCGGGGCTTACATTTTCTAGGTGCAGGCCAGCTCCCAGGTTATTTAAACAAGTGCCCGGGTCCCCCGGGGGAATGGAACTAGGGTGCAGGAAGGGGAGGGTCGTTGTTGATGTTGTTCCTGAGGTGGGGGGCCCGGGGAGGGGCATTGGAGGAGCCTCTGGGCAGGGAAATACCAGGAGGGGACAACGGCCGGCCCCACAAGCATCCCCATTCACCCCCCGAAACGAGGGCTGGGCCAGTTCCCTCCCCAGAGCACCCGGTGCTCAGTCGGTATTCAACACACATTCCAAAACCTGATGGAAAAACCACGACTCCAACAGAAACGCTAGTTCTCTGTGGAGGACTTGGAAAGCGCCGAGTGTCGAGGGCGAGCACGAAATTACTCACCATCCCCCGGAGAAGTGCCGAAAACAGCGTGGGCCCTCGTCTCTCCCACCCCCTCTCTCCATCTGTCACCCTCGTGTGTCTCCATCTATTCCACAAACGTTTCCTGAGCACCTACTATGCCCTGGGCATGGTCCCTCCCCGGCTTCCAGTGGTGGGGGGTGACGGGATGCTGCTGGGTGTGGGGTCCGGCCGGCAGGAGAGGCCCGGGGGAGGATCCGGAGGTGGGGGTGGGGTGGGGTGGCCCACCCCGTGTCTGGGAGCCTTTCCAGCAGAGGCCCTGAGGAGCCGGTGCACCGGGCAGTTAGGGGGCAGCAGGTGGCCCCTGTTGCTGGAGGGGGGCGGGGTGGGAGGTGGCAGGAAGGGCAGGGATGGGATTCCTCATGTGGACTCCGAGGTGGTGGGAAGGGGACTCAGGCCCAGGAGAAGGTCTCGAGGGCCACCTGGGGTCAGGATGTGCCACCTTCGACAGAGGCAGTGCCCCCATCCCCGCCACCAGCCCAGGCCCGCAGGGACCCAGCTGCCCCGAGTGTCCGTGTGGCCTAGGGGCCCCAGGTGGAGCCCATCCCCGCCCAGCCCGGGAGCCACTTGGCATCCCAGGGGCCCCTCACCCTGACGGGCTCTGGGTGGCTGCCCGTCCAACTGTGGGGAGTCACCACCCCTAGAATCTGGGGCTCGTCCCTGGTGCAGCGGCAGGGTCCTGAGTTCAAAGCAACCGCAGAGGACGCCGCCTCGAGGACCTCTCCCCCAGGACACCCCCCCGCCCCCGCACTTGGCAGAGCCTGAACCAAGCTCCCCGAGGTTCCCAAACCTCTGCCACTTGGCTCCACGTGCCTCGGTCCCCAGCGGGATCCAAGAAGCAGCCTCTCCCCGGTCCACATCCCCAGAGTGGTCTCCTCAGAAGGCCCTTCCCTGGGGCCCCTCACTATCCACGGTGGAGACACAGCGAGTGTTTAAGCCACGCACTTCCGATCACACCGCGCCGTGTGAAACTCTTCACTGTCAGGCCTCCCGCTGCTCTGAAGAAGGTGATCAAAATCCTCAACCAGGTCCCCCCCGCGCCACGCTCTCCGAGTGCCTGACAGCGTCGCTCTGACTGCAGTGAATTAACCACGGGCTCCACGAAAGTCCCTCCTCTCCTGGCGTTTAGCTTTGCGCCTTCATCTCAGCACAAAGATGTGCTCACACGCAGAAAAACCAGCAGATAATAAACACAGCCAGCGCTGGCGCACTTCTTACCTTCTGGGCAGCGAGCTGGGCCCTCGGCGTGAATTAACCCCAGCAACCCTGTGAGGCAGGTGCTGTCCTCATCGGACAGGCGAGGACACGGATGCACAGAGAGGTTAAGAAACTTGCCCACGAACACACAGGAGGGGCTGGGCCCAGGCAGTCTGCCCTCCAGACCATGCCCGGAAATGAACAAAACCATACGTGAGTTCGTGTGGGAAATACCAGAAAATGCAGAGAACTGGGAAAGAGAAGTCAAACTCAGAACTTTAACATTTTAGTGTGTTTCCTCCTAGATTTCGGCCCCCCACCCCCAACCCCGACCTGTGTGTTAATTAGATGCAGCTCGGCTGTCCCTACTCTTGTTAGACTAGACCCGCCACATCCTGTCCACACTGGTTTGTCTCTGCTTTTCTCAGGGAACTGCTTGCTTAGACCACCTGTTCACGGGAGCGTCCAGTCCACAATGACCTTTTTGTTTCTATTCCAGGGTGCGGCCGGACACAGTTTGCTTAATTTAGCCCCACGCAGAACGTTAGGCAGCTCCATGTAAAACTTTGTAGCAATGAGTGTGGGAGCCGCATTGTTCATCCCGTCTTTCCTCATTTCCGGTGATCAACACCCGCAGGTGGAGTTGTTGGGTCCAAGGCCATGCTGGGTGTTTGGGCTTGGACCGGTGCAGAGCCTTCTGGGAAGGGCAGAGGGACCCACACGCCTGAGCCAATCCCGAGCGTCTCCCTGCAATTAAAAGGCAGGTGCGCACGCTGCAGCCCCATCCCCCCCTCGGGCTGGGTCCTGGTCACGCACTTAGGTGGGACGGCCTCGGGAAACGCGCACGGAAACGCCTTCTCCCCCTTTCCCCAAGGTCCCTCCTGCTGTTCTGCTCCGAGGCTCAGGCACCTGGATCGAGGCCCTCCACCGCCCGGGCGGGCCTTAGCGTCCCACGGTGAGGCCCTGGCCAGGAGGCCAGAATCTCTCCCCATCTCTCCCCTGCCCTGCTTCCCCTGCTCCAGATCTGGAGTGCCGCCAGGATTATGCATGTTCCGTCAGAAACCAGAGGTGAGCAATTTTTTTTTTGGTTTGTTTGTTTCCCTCCTTTTTTTTCAAGTCTGGAAAATTCCTTGAGTTGCTGAGTTAGGACTACTGAGAAAGCACTGGATGCCTTCAAGACAGGACCTTGCTTTTTTCAACAACAAGATTTTGTACGTTTTCAAATAACTTGCAACAGCTGAACAAGCTAAGCTTGAAAGTGGCTCCGGGGTGGCCCCCGCTGGTGGGGTTGGAGGGGACAGGGGCTGGTGGTGGAGGCCGATGGGCCGGGAGTCTGGGCCTGGAGAAGGGAGCAGCCTTGGGGATGCAAAAGGGGCTCTTTTCCCCGAGGCCCTGCACTTGGACGCTGGAGAAAACCGGGCTGGGGTGTCTGTCTGTTCGCTGGCTGTGAGACCATTGTGTGCGCTGTGAGCAGGAGCGCCCTGCCCCGGGAAGGCCCTTTATCTGGGGCGGTGGAGACCTCCTACTTCGAGGCCCCTCTCCCAGACTGCGGAGGGGCTGCGGGAAAGGAGGAGGGGGGCCGGCCGTCCGGAGCTTGCTGGAGGCTGCCTGTCAGCTCTCATTCATTGTTGTTTCCATCTCAGGAGGCGGCGCACGTGCTGGGCCCCATGGAGTCA
Organism: Trachops cirrhosus; assembly: GCA_028533065.1. Lineage (NCBI taxonomy): Eukaryota > Metazoa > Chordata > Mammalia > Chiroptera > Phyllostomidae > Trachops > Trachops cirrhosus. Next base: position 192,634,725 of record CM052538.1, on the reverse strand, counting down.
GTGTGGGGGGGCCGGCAGGTGGGCGTCATCGGCCTCATTGTGCAAATGAGGAAACTGAGGCCCGAGAGGTGAAGGGACGTGGCCGGGAGCTTCCAGGTAAGCCGGGGCTGGACCGGGAACCTGCCAGAACCCAGCTCCCCCTGCGCCTCCCACCCTGAGATTCCCTGCAGGAGCTGCTGTGGGTGCTGCTTGCTTTGCAGCACTTTCTTCTCCTCGTTGGAGGGCGGTGGTTGAGGCTCAGGCCTCCCGGAAGAGAAATGAATGTCAACTGGGGGTGCTTCACCCCCGGATTACCTGAAGTGGAGAGATGCCTTTTTTGGGGGAATAATGCCTCTCATTGGTAGCTGTAGTTCATATTTCCACCAGCAGGGGGCGTGTCCCCACGGCCTCTCCCAGGCAAGGGAATATGTTATCTTTATTTTGTTGTCAACGTGATAGATGAAACATACCCTAGCTTTAAAAAGAATTCTTTTTCCCATTGAAAAGTAACATCTTCATTAAACACATTTGGGAAACGACAGGAAGTGCGATTAACCGCTGGGTTCCCAGGGCCTTGAGCAGGGTGGGCCAGTAAGGGCCCCAAGGGTATCTGTTGAATAAACAAATACGGAAAAAAATTACGGCGGGTCCACCCCCCAGGGGCAGTGCTGTCGCCATCTGGGCGCGTGTGTTTTCTCTGCGTTTTTCCTCACTAGGTCTAGGTTCGTTCCAGTCATTATGATCGCTTCCCCCACCCCTCCCCGCAGGCAGTTTTTCAACCCGTTTTATTCACTTGGTCCCATTTGACACAGGCGTCTCCCTTTTCTAGGTAACATTGTAAACATCCCTCACGATACCCTGCAGTGTGCGAACCCGACTTTATTTGAAGCCTCTGTTGTCGAACTTCCGGGCTGTCTGTAACTGTCCTCTTCATAAACGAGGCAGCTGATACCTTCATGCAGAAAACCGTTTGCACGTTCCAGCTTCTTTGCTAAGGAGAGAGTCTCAGAAGAAAGAAGAACGTGGCCAAAGGTTTTTTTTTCTTTTTATATCTGATTTCATATTGCTTGGGAGTGATGCACCTTATGAAACAACTTTATATCTGTTGAGAAACCTGGTTAAGTTCTTTTTTTAATATTGTTTTTAAAAATGACTTGTTCTGAACAATGCCCTGTGCCTTCAGCAAACAGAGCGGATATGAAAGGAGGTTTGTTGCCTCGGATGAGCTCTTAGAAGGCGCTCTGGCTCAGGAAACAGACGAGTCACATCCACGCGTGTATCAGATGGTTGCTATGGGAACAAGTCATTTAACACAACGGCTAGGTTAAAGCATTGATCAGTAAGGGAGGGGGCAAGATTGAAACAAACTAGTCTGTCTCAGCAGCCCTGAGAGATAATGGCAGCAGCAAGGAGTCTCTATCTGTCCTGTCGCGAGTGGCGGGAGCTGTGTGGGCAGAGGCAGGTGTGAGGGCTCCTCCATCCAAGGTTGGGGTGCAGGGGGCAGGAGGGCAGAGGAAACTGTTCCCCAAACCAGCTATTGGAGCAAGAGGGGCTGGAGAAGAGACTGGGGACCTGAGCTCCCAAGGGCAGGTGGGGGCAGAACCTGGGATGGTCCCCAGGGCCTGTGGGCAGCCAGTCCCGGCTTCTCTGTGCTCCTGTGGTGTTTGCACGGCTGGCTGGGGCAGCTGGCTGCATCCCTCATCGATCCGGCAGGGAATCCAAGTGCAGAGAGGAGCTGTGGCTGGCTCCAGGCACGCAGCTGCCCCCAACCCCAGCCTTGTCCAGGGAGGATGCAGGTCCAAGAGTGAGACCCCACAGGCCCTCAGGGGGCTCCCAGCTCATAACACAGCCTGCCGGTGTCACTCACTGATTCACCTGCAGATACTTCCCAAGCGTGTCTGAGGGGCTGTGGCCTGGCCAGATGATGGAGACCCAGGGGGAAGGAGCACGGGCTCTGGGGTCCAATCGGGGCCTGGCTACCTGTCAGGCTCCTCACCTGTGATACATTATGCTACTGATGTACAGCCTCAGATCTGGGCCTGGGGAACAGTGAGCGCTCCATGGCTGTTGCTGTGGCGACAGACTCAAGGGGAGGCAGAGTCTGATGGGGGTGAGGGAGGAACCTGCCAGGTCTGACCCTGAAGCGGGGGCCGGGCTGGGGTTGGCGTGGGAGGGAGGCTGTGTTCAAGGACCAAAGGGTGGCACTGGGCTGGGATAACTCGGGGATGAGGCCAGGAGAAAGTCAGGGGACCCGGGACCACTCCTCATTGCACCTATCTCCAACCCTCAAGGGGCTGGCTCAACGCGCAGTGCCCATCCCGAAAGACCTGGCACCGGTCCAGGAGGAGCTGAACCCTAGCCAAGTGTGCCAGAGGGGACGTAGCCCTGTCGCGGGCTGTCTCTGGGGACCTGCCCCCGGCAGAAGGCCCTCCCCAGGGGAGTGTAGGTCCGGACACGCTTATTAGAAGGCAGCTTAGCAACATGCGTCCCAAACCTAAAATGGTCCCAGCCCTCGATTTCAGCAGTTCGGCTTCTGGGAATCTTGCTCGGGGACAGGATCCTAAACCGAGAGGCCGCTGTGGCGTCGTTTGCGGCAGTCGCCAGAAAGAAGTCCCGGATCATGCATCGGTTTGTGCGTCTGGCGTCAGCCAGAGACGCAGCCACGGACACAGACGCCAGGGGGAGCTGGGCTGGCCTTGCAGGGCCTGGTTCCCACTGCCGCCCCCACGTTCCCGCCGGAGAGCCGGGCCAGCCAGGCTGCCGGTCTGTGCCGCAGTTTTCTCCTCTGTACAGTGGGCACAGGCGCGCGCCTGCTCTGTGTGAAGGGGCCGCAGGCAGCGTCTGTGCAGGCTTGGCGAGGCTCACAGAGTCAGCCCCGGGGAGTTCACAACCTTGCCCTATTTGTTTACATTCCTGCTCAGGCTCGGGGGAGGCAGGCTTGGGCACCCAGCTGCCGCGGAGGCTGTCCGGCAACAGAGAGGGAGACGCTGGGGGCCAGGCCCCCCAGGTTCTGCTGTGTGACGTCAGCCCATCACCTAACGTCTCTGAGCTTTGCCGTGTACCTGTGTCCCACCGGGATCAAAGCTCCTTTCTTCCAGGGGTGCTGAGCCCGGGGATGAGGGCAGACAGCGCAGTGAGGAGCCCTGCCCGTGTGACGCAGGCAGGAGTTGCCGTTTTCCCCTTGGGGAGCAGAGTTTTTGGGGTCCAAACACCCAGCCCTAATAGGTTTGTGCTGCGGAGCTCAGGTGTGACACGGGTGTGGGGGTGGGGGCTGCTTCTGCAAAGACCCCCAGAACGAGCAACCTTGTGGGCAGCCCCCGCGCGCGCCGCGGCCCTCCCTCGCGCGGCCGGCAGGGGGCAGGCTGTCCCTGCGAGCCAACGTGTCCTCACCTCACCCCGCCGCCTCCAGCCCCCGAGCCCCCCCAACCCCCGCGCCTCCTTAAAGGGCCACATGGCTCCTTTCTGCAGAGAAACTGCGCAGCCCTGCCCTGGGGAGCCTCCTCCATCAACGCCGGGCCCAATAATTTACATTTAATTTGTGAGCAGTTCAGTGTTTAATTTTGAAAACTGAATGATTCATCACCATATTAATAAATAATAACATTTATTATTCTCCTAATGAGTGGCCAAAATACAAAGGCAATTACATGTCTTATATGTTTTCCCCTAAATTGAGACAGCAGAGTGTTAATTACAGAGACTCGCGCGTGGACCGTGTTCTGATCCGGGGTCCTGACCCCCCTCTCTGTCTGACTCCGCACCAGCTGCTCCCCGGCCTCTCCAGCCCGCAGCACTCAGGGGGGAGGCAGTGGTAGGAGACGCGGCCCTGGGGCCTCAGACTCAGGAGCTGGGGCCGCCCAGCCACCTGTAACCCGCAGGCACAGAGCCCCCGCCCCCTCTCCATCTGCTGCCCTCTTCTCCCCTGCCCGGGGCCCCAGGGCTGGACACAGGCAGGGCAGCGGGCATCCGCCACAGACTGTGCGAGTCAGGAAGGAGGCCCCTCCTCAGTGCATGCCCCCAACCCTCCCTCGCTCCTTCCTTTTACGGATATCCCCTGAGCTGTGTGAGTACCCTCCCTGCACCCACGGGGAAACTGAGTCTCGGCCGTAGGGGCTCAGTGACCCTCAGCCCCAGCTGTCTGTCCTTGCTTCTGCCCCAGTGTAGGTGGGAGCACACCCCTTGCAGATCTAGAACCAACCATCGCCCCTGGCTGGCTGCCCATGGCTTTGCTTCTCCCCATCAGCAAAGTTATTCTCACTGTTCCTAGAAAATGTGGAAAGTTGAGAGAGAGAGAGAGAGAGGGAGAGGGAGAGGGAGAGAGAGAGAGGAAAGCAAGCAAATGAGTAAGACTCCACACCCCCGTGTCCAGAGGTGCACAGGAGGGCCTGGAGGTCACGCACCCTCTTGTTGGAAAGGGTGAGGCCCCTGTTTAGGGGGCCCGGAGGGGGTGCCATCTCTCTCCCCTGCTTCACTGAACTTGGTGCCCCTCCTTTTGGGAGGACAGGGCCTGGGGCTTCCTTGCTTGTTAGAGGTCAGAGGCCAAGGCCCACCCAGGGCCAGCCCTCTGGTTTGCACCCCATAAGCATCCTATGGAAAACTGCCAGGAAGTGCCCCCTCCCCAGATAACTGGGCATTTGGGAGTCTGTCCACCGAGGACCTTTTCCATGCACGTGTTCGTTCAGAAAGAGACTCTTCCCCCAGTCAGTGTGATGTCTTCCTCCACGTGCTGTTTCCTACCTGGCTTTTTTCGCTCATGTTCCAGTTCAAGCACTTCCCCGTGCCATGGAGTCATTCTTCAGGCGCCTGCTCTGCGTGGCTGCACAACATTCCACAGTAGAGACCGCCTGGCGAGGCTGGGCTCCGCCCCTGCTGGGGCCTCCCCCGTGGCGCTCGGTACTGCCGCGCCATCCGGGGTGAACCCGAGGTTGCCCGCTCAGGGTCCGTTCCTAGAAGTGGAGTCACTGGGTCAGAGGGCACGAGAGCCGCGAAGGCTGCTGCCTCCCCCTGCCAGCGTGCCTGGCGGCAGCGCACGCCCTGCTCCTGCCGCAGGCCTGGCGGGGCGGCTCCCTGCCTCACCCCGGCACCTTGCCGGGACTGACGTTATCTTCCGACAAGCGCTGGGCAGCACTCAGCATTCTCAAGGTGCCGCCTTACTTGTCCTTTCACAGGGTCGCCCGGGGGATCGGGAAATACAGAAAGGCTGCTTGCGTCTCACTGTTTCATACGTGGAGACACTGGAGCCCACTGAGGTCAAGTACATTTGACTCACAAGATTTTAGAGTCTCTTTTAGATCTAAGGGGAGAGTAGAACCTCCTTGTGTTTCAGATGATGGGGAAGACTCAGTGAGATGTCACGGGGACAGCACTGTCCCTGGAGTCCATCCCTCCACCAACCTGCCCACACATCTGCTCATTCATCAAAGAACTCATCCCACACCCATCTACCCAGCTATGCCTCCTTCCACCAATCCACTGTCCATCCATCATCCATCATCCATCCACCATCCATCCATCCCTCCATCCATCCATCCATCCATCCTTCCATCCATCCTTCCATCCATCCATCCATTTATGCATTGCATCCATCATCCATCCATTTATCCACCCACCCCTTTCTCTATTCATCCATCCATCCACCCATCCATCCCTTAATCACTTCATCCTTTCATCTGTCCATCCATCCATCCTTCCATCCATTTATGCATTGCATCCATTATCCATCCATTTATCCATCCACCATCCATCCATCCATCCCTTCATCCGTCTGTCCATCCACTCAGCCATTCAACAGCTTTTTCCTGAGAACCAGCTCTGCCTTGGGCCAGTGAGGGGACTTCGTGCGAACAGCTCTGGCTCTTGCAGGCAGGCAGACCTTAAAGAAATGACCACAGGGGTGTGACTCATGTGCAAGGGGAGGCTAGGCTGTTACAGGGACATATGACAGAGAAGCCAGAGCTAGTTGGGGAAGGGGTCAGGGGACCCTTCTTGAGGAGGATGAATCCTGGCCCCCACTGGCACTCTCCGTGACCTTGGATGAGTCCCCATGCCTCTCGCCCTGCTTCCCGCTCTGACCCTTTAGTAGGAACGGCCCTAATTTGCCTGCGCGCTGGGGGGCTGTGTTGTGCAGGACAATGAGGATGCAGAGGCAGGGCAGGGGACCGGCAGGAGGTCCAGCCCTGTGCTGATGTCTCTGTGGTGGTTATGCTCAGGGGTCTTGAAGTTAGTGAGAACTCACCAGGGGTCCACAAAGGGCCCTGAGCTCTCCGTTGTTGTTGTTATTATTATTATTGCTGCTGCTGCTAGTACCCTCTGAGACTGTGTCACAGACCAGGCGGTAGGCTGAGCCCTCTCCTGTATCCCACTCATTTAATCCCCCAGCAGCCTGCCAGGTAGGTGGAAACCGCTGTGCCCACTTTAAAGACAAGAACGCCGAGGCACTGAGCAGCCCTGTCACCTGCCCAGGGCCCCAGCAGCAGGCGTGGGCTCTGGGGCCTGAACCGGGCGGCCCGGTGCCAGAGCCCGCGCCCTCGACCCTGCAGTGGTGTGTGTGTGCTCTTCCCGGCCTGTTCCTGTTGCCGGCTCCCCCATTTACAGACGAGGACTGGGGCCCCAGGGGCCTGACCTGCAGGGACCCAGTGAATGACGCTCAGTCTGGCTCTCGCCAGGCCCTTCCTCCCTGCGTCCTGGAAGAGCCCCGATGGCAGGCCCCCTGCCTCTAGCATGAGACAGCGTGTCCCCTCCCCCCACGGGCCCGGGGACCCTTCCAACACACCCTGACCCCCATGAGAGGAGGAGGGAAAGCCCAGACAGAGCCCGGGGTGGAGATTGAGCTGTGTGGCTTTGCGGGAGTCTCTCACCCTCTCCGAGCCCCGCCCTTCCTGAGGACCACCCCGGGAAACCACGGACGGGAGGGATGCTGGGACAGCACCAGGAGCATCAGATGGAGTGAACCTGTCGTCCACGTGTCCATTCATTCGTTCAACGGATGTCTGTTCTGCCCTACTGTGGGCCCAGCCCCTTCTAGGCACCGGGGTTCCAGCAGGGCTAGGGAGATCGGGAGCCAATGGGCACCTCAGGGCGCCAATGGCCTAGAGAGGGAGGCAGACAGTGGCCCAGCGTGAGGTGGCAGGTGTGGTTAGGTGGCGCTGCGGACATCGGGCGGGGGGCGGGGGCTGAGGACAGTGGGAAGACAGGCCCCCGAGGAGCGGAAGAGCCGCTGTTGACACAGAATGACCGGAGGGGGCAAGTCACAGGACTGTTCAGGAGAGAACATTCTAGGCAAGGAACGGCCAGTGCAAAGGCCCTGAGGCAGGTGTTGCTAAGTGAGTTCGAGGAACAGGAGGGGCGCAGACAGGGGAAAGGGAGGCGGGGCTGGGTTAGAGGCTGCGTCTGGGCAGTCCTGGGGTGAGGGCTGTGGAGTAAGCGGGGACGTCCCTGGTGGGTTCTGAGCGGATTTCAGGGTGCTTCTGGGTGCCGAGGAACAGGCTGTGGTAGGCGAGGTGGGTGGTGGCTCACACCAGGGTGGGGGCTGCGCAGGTGGGGGCCGGCTGGATTTGGGGTGACCTTGGCCGTGGAGGGGAAAGCAGAAGTACACGATGGGCTGGATGTTGGGGTGAAAGATGGAAGGCAAAGGTGACCCTCAAGTTTGGGTCTCAGCCCTGGTGGGAAGGTGGTGCTGTCTGCTGGGACTCGGGGTGGGGAGGCCAAGCAGTTTGGGAGGGCATGGGGAGCTGGGGGACCAGGTTAGTCACTGTTCCATGGGGTGTCTGGCAGGTAGGTGGCCACGTGAGCCTGCAGCCGGGGTGGGGCGGTGGCGTCACCCTAGTGATGAGAAACGGAAGATTTTCCAGAGCTGGGGACAGAGGCTCCCGGGACTATAGACCCAGATCCCTGGCTGGTGGTGGGGGCTGGGGGGCGGGGCCAAGGGCTGGACTGGAGATGCTGTCATCCGGTCAGCAGCCAGGACCCTGTCCAGCAGTCAAACAGGCTCAAGGGGTATGAACCTGGGGTCTGAGCAGCGCACGCCTCTGGGGTGTGGTGTGGGGAGCAGTGGGCCTGAGCGAGGCCAGAGTCAGACGGTGGGTTTCCGGCCTGTCCACCTGCCTGTTTCCTCCGGGCGAAGGTGGAAGGTCCCCTTACCAAGCTCGTGGACAGCACACTCAGCTGTTAGCGCTGGAGGCGGAATGAGCTCTCCCTCCATGTCCTTCCTGGGGGCCTGGGCCACCCTGGTGCCCTCCGCCCTTCTCTCTCGCTTGTAGGCCCCAGGTCCCTCCCTTCCAGGCATTTCGCAGCCCTGGGGCCCTCACAGGAATGAGGCCAGCACAGTTATGTGACAGATGAGCTGGGGCAGATGAGCTGTCTTTGAGGCAGCTCTCCCCAGGCCCCCACCCCGGAGCCCCAGCTCAGGGGTCGTCTGGATGCAGCCAGTGCACAGGGTGACTCACGCCGGCTCCCGGCATTCCCAGCTCGGAGAGGTCCAAGCCGTTGAAACATCTAGAGGAAAGTGTGGGGCCAGAGGGACGGGGAAGGGTCCTGGGAGGAAGGCCAAGGTCCGGCTGCCCAAAGCCCCGGGGGTGTGGCCTGTGGGGTGGGCCTGGGACTGTACCCTCCATGGGGGTCATCCAGCCCTGGCTGTCGCCTCCCCCAGAAGCTGTATCTTTGCCTGTGAACCCCTGAGGCATGACTCCTGTGCCTCAGACATCCCAAGCCCAGCCTCAGGCGACTGGGCCTGCCCCCATTTCCAGCTTCCTGGAAGTGAGTCCTAGCCCCCAGAACCGGCCTCAGCGTCTGCCTCTGACTCACAGCCATCCCCGCTGAGAGACCATGGGCATTCAAAGACGCTCAGCCATGAGCAGGAACAGCTGTGCGTCAGGCAGCCCCTGGGCCCTTCGGTGCAAACGAACAGCTCTCTGGGCAGGGCCTGTTCCATGCACCCCCGCCCCCCCCCCCACCCGAGGCCCATGGGCCCGGCCGCCGGCTGCCTAGCCTGCGCTGGGTGCTGGGAACAGGCCCAGACCCGCCTCCAGGGGCGCTGTGTCCTGAGCAGGCCCCCGGCCGGACCTCACAGGGTGTGTGCCCACCTGGCTTCTCTGCCTGCCCGGCAGGCAGTCTGAGGCCCCCGGGGCCCGCGTGGGGGGTCCCATTGCTGCCGTGCACAGACTTCGGAAGCAACGGTGGCACCCCTCCCCCAAGGTTCTGTCCTTTTCTCTCCCTGTGTCCCCTGATCCGTCCCCCTGAGTGAGGATGCAGGGCCCCAGGGCTGCCTCCTCTCCGTGGACACCCAGGGCCCTGACTTCCTGGCCCCGTGTGGTGATCTCACCCTGAAGCTTCCTGCCCAGCCAGGTGCCAGCCTCCCGCAGCCCCAGCCTTGGGTCTCAGCCTTCCAGACTCTTCCGCTCAGGCTGGCCCGGCCACGGCACCCGAACAAGGAAACCCCGCCAGACTGCTTGGAGCGCAGGTGCGCTGGGTACAAATTCTCTTAGTTTGTTTTTTTACCTGAAAATGTTATTTCACCTTCGTTCTTGAAGGACATTTGCACTGGATATAGCTTTGAGTTGACAGCTTTTTCCTTCAGCATTTTAAAGGTGTGATTCTACTGTCGCTCCAGCCCCATAGTTTCCGATGAGGAATCAGCAGTGCTGGATGGTCCTTGAACTCCGTGGGATCGCGGGTTCCCTCTGGCTGCTTTTCTGACTTCCTTTGCTTTTGGTTTCCAGCAAGTCAGCGATTGTGTGCGCTTTCATTCTGCTTTGGGGTCCGCTGAGCCTCTCGAATCCTTACATTTTTTTGGAAAATCTTGGGTAGTATTTCTTTAAATATTCATTCTTCCCCATTTTCTCTTCCTTCTCGTTTTGTGGCTCCAATGACATGTATGGTTGGCATTTTGCTATTGCCCTGCAGGTCCTCGGAGCTCTGGACATGTTTTTCAATCCTATTTCTCTCCGTTCTTCAGATTGGCTATTTTCTATTGGTCTATTTTGAGGTTACTGACTCTTTCCTCTGTCTTCCTGTTAACGAACCACTGGAGAACCAGTATCAGTGTGTTGTTATTAACGAACGACTCCCCTCCGTGCAGACTTCATTGGCTTTTACCCAGCGCGTTCCCCTGTCCAGCATTCTCTTCCATCCACTCACCGTGGCTCCTCGGGCCCCCTGGGCAGCCAGAGTTCCCGCATTTCCTTTCTCAGACTTCCCTTACTTGTGATGACCTCGGTACCTTGGGCGGTAGAGGTCAGATATTTTGGAGGATGTTCCCCAGCTGGGATCTGTGGGATGTTTTTCTGATGACGGTCCTGGAACTACGGGTTTGGGGATGAAAATCAGTGCTGTTCTCAGGGCGTCCTCACCCAGGGGACTAGGGTTCCCTAGAGAGACGAAAACAAAACAGAACAAAGCGAGAACCATGCCACAGCCCACATGGCAACACCCTCCGGGCTGCAAGGCTGAGAAGCTCTCTTTCAGAAGGGAGTAGAGGTAGAATTTGGAAACAAAACGGCACACAGTATCACAGGACTTACCACTGCTGACACGGACCTTGGTCACCTGGCCGAGGCATTCCTCTGATTTCTATACTGTACTGCTTAGAAGGCTGTCGCTCCGCCACTCGCTCTAAAGAGTAGAGCTGCCCCCCTTCTGGAGGGCAAACTGTCTGTACACATCCCCGGGAACTCTTTCTCGAGGGCCGTCTGTCTCGTCCCCGTGTCTCTGCAGGGTGGGGAGAAAGGAGGCGTGTGGTCGTGAGTGGGTGAGGCAAGGCGCTAATGTAGTGTTTGTATCACCTGATACCCCTACCTGCACGTGTTTGTCATAGGGACAGCTACAAACCTGCTTTTGACCCCCCCCCCCCATGTAAGCATTTATTTGTGTCAGCACGGACTCATGGATATGTACTCTATTCTTTGGGTGTCCATTCAGTGCAATTTATTTTGTTGCTCGAATTGTTCCCACTTTGTGGGTTTTTCCCCTTGGGGACTCCCTTGTTGGCAGCACGCGGCGCTCCAGGCTCCTCTGGTGTCGCTCCTGCCCCAGCGCAGAGCCCCTTAACTCTCAAGGAGCCCCGCTCCCTTTGCTACCGGACACGGAATCAAAACCAAGGTCTGCGCACTGGGTGTGCTGGTGGCTCCGCGCGGTGTTGCTTCCTGGTCCTCGGAGCCGGCAGAGCGGGAACGTGCACGGGGACCTGTGGACACACACGTGTGCACGCCTCGGACTGCCACCACGCCGCACCGGAGTTCACGCTGGGCTCTCCGGCCCGTTACTGCGCGGGCCATCTTAGCAGCCTGCCTTTGCTCACGAGTAAATTCCCGCCCCCGCCGCGAGAGACCAGATTGTGCCGGCCTCGGCCGCGCACTGCCCCGTTCAGGCCCGGCGGGCACGTCTGGCTGCATCAGCACGAACAACCTGTCGCCCCCGGGAGACGATGACCGAGCAGAGCCCAGTGCTGACGGCACCTCCTCCTGCGTCAGTCCCACAGACGCGGCTCAGCCCCCGGTTCCTGGGCTCGGCGTCCTTCCCCCGCAACCCCGCCCGCTCCACGAGGCGGTTTCATGCGGTTGGAATATAGTTAGAGTCTCGCTCACAGCCTGCATTCCTCTGGGGACCCCCTGGTTTTCTAGATGATGTTTTAAATTTGCATGTACTCAGGTCCTTTCTTTGTGCCGCAGAGCTCCGTGGGTTTGACAAATGCATCGTGGCATGTATTCCCCAGAGTAGTACCACACAGCACAGTGTCATTGTCCCTGTGATGCGTCTGTTTGATCCCCCACCCCATCTCCCTGGCAACCACTGCTCTTGCATTGTCCATAGTGTTGCTTTTCCAGAATGTCATAGAATTGGAATCATATGGCCCGTAGCCTTTTCAGACCAGCTTCTTTCGCTTAGTGACACATATTTAAGTTTTGTCTACATCTTCAGGGCTTGATAACTAATTTTCTTTTTATTGCTGAATGACATTCCGCTGTCTGGATGGACCGCAATTTATTTATCCATTCACCTGTTGCAACACCCTGGCTGCTTCCTGCCGTTGGCAGTGATGAATGAAGCTGGTATGAGCATTTGCATACAGGCCTTTGTGGAGACGGGAATTTTCCAATCAGTGGGGTGAATGCCTCGGAGGGGTGGCTGCATCACGTGGGGAGACGTGTTCAGGTTTGTAGGGAACTTCTGCATTGTCTTCCGGGCGGCTGTGTCGTTTTGCGGCTCCGCAGCCCCGGCTGGCAGACCCTGTCTGAATCCTCACCGGCAGTTCGCGTTGTCAGTTCTTTTTACATTGTAGCCATCCTAGTAGGTGGGTAGTGGCATCTCCTTGATTTATTTCATTGTATTGTTATTTGTGTAATTCCCAATGACAAAAGATTTTGAGTGTTTTTTTCATATCTTCTTTGTATATTTCTTTGTATATCTTCTTTGGTGAGATGTCTGTTCAGATTTTTTGCCCATTTTTAAAGTGAGTTGTTTTCTTATTGTGCGTTGAGTTTTATGAATTGTTTGTATATTTTAATTGCCAGGCCTTTATCACGGATGGGTTTTGTGAATATTTTCTCCCAGCCCACGGGCTGGGTTTTCGTTCTTTGTAGCAGTGTCATTTACAAAGAAGTTTTTAATTTCACAAAGTCTAATTCATCAATTTTCTCCTTAACAGATTATGCTTTTGGTGAAACGCATTGTCAAACCCACGGTCACCTAGATTTTCCATGTTTTCTTCAAGAAATTTTACAGTTTTGCATTTTACATTTAGATTTAGGAGCCATTTGAGTTAATTTTTTTGTGAAAGGTGTAAAATCTGTTTCTAGATTTTATTTTTAGATTTTATTTATTTATTGCTAGTGGGGAGTGAGGGAGAGAAACATAACTGTGTGAGAGAAACATGGATCAGTCGACTCTCACACGCCCCCAACTGGGGACCTGGCCTGCAACCCAGGCATGTGCCGTGACTGGGAATCGAACCTGCAACCTTTTGGTTCGCAGGCTGGCACTGAGTTCACTGAGCCACACCAGCCAGGGCTACTTCTAGATTCTTTTTTATTGCGTATTAATGTTTAACGGTCCCAGCGCCGTTTGATGAAAGACTGTACTTTCCCCATTGAATTGCCTCTGCCTGTGTTGGAGACCGGCTGACAGTGCTTCTGTGAATCTGTTTCTGGGCTTCCCGTTCTTCCTGTTGAGCTGTTTCAGTTTTTTCACGAATACCGGCTATCTCGGTTACTGCAGCGTGGGACACGTCCTGGTGTGGGTAGTGTAGGTCCTCTGGCTCCGCCCCTCTTCTTCGATGTCGTTGGCTGTTCTGGCTCCTTTGTCCTTCCGTGTGAGCTCAGAATCAGTTTGTCCATATCTGCTGATGGCTGGGAGTTTGTTGTGGGTTGTGATGAATCTCTAAAGTTGGGAAGAATTAACAACTCAAAATTAAAGCTTCCTAGCCTATAATGCAGAATATCCTTCCACTTGTTTACATATTGTCTGATTTCTTGCATCGGAGTTTTGAGATTTTCTGAATACAGACCCTGAACATATTTTGTTGGGTGTATACTGAAGCACTTAGTTTTTGGTGCTGTCGTAAATGATGTTATGTTTTTAATTTCAAATTCCAATTGCTCGTTGCTGGTTCACAGAAAAGCATTTGACTTTGTATATTAACATGTATCCTTGACCTTGCTTATAGCTCAGGAGTGTGTGTGTGTGTGTGTGTGTGTGTTTGTAAATTCTTTGGAGTTTTCTTTATAGGTAATCATGTTAACTGTGAACAAAGACAGTTTTGTTTTTTTTCACAATCTGTACATTTTGTTTCCTTTCCTTAGTGCCATAGCTAGAACTGCTGTTATGTTGAATAGAAGTGGGGGGAGGAGACATCCCAATCAGCCTTATTCCAAATCTTAGAAAGTGTCTAATTTGTTTTTTTATTGTTGACACTATTACAGATGTCCCCATTCCCCCCTCCCCTTCGCCCACTCCCCCCCCAGCCCCTGCCCTTCCCTGGCCTTCACCGCAGTGTCATCTGTGTCTGTGGGCCATGCATGTATGTCCTTTGGCTGACCCTTTCACCTTGCATCCTGTCTCTCCTCTGAGATCTGTCGGTCTGTCCCGTGTGTCCCTGCCTCTGGTTCTGTTCTGTTTGTCAGTTTATTTTGTTCATTAGATCCCACATATAAGTGAGATCACATGGCATTTGTCTTTCTCTGACTGGCTCATTTCACTTAGCATAATGCTCTCCAGGTCCATCCATACTGTTGCAAAGGGTAAGATTTCCTCCTTTTGATGGCTGTATAGTATTCCATCATGTATATGGACCACAGCTTTTTCATCCACTTTTCTGCTGATGGGCACTTGGGCTGTTTTAGTTCTTGCTATTGTAAATAACGCTACTATGAACATAGGGTTCCTATATTCTTTCTGGTTGGTATTTCAGGATTCCTAAGATACACTGCCAGTAGTGGTATCGCTGGGTCATAAGGCAGTTCCATTTTTAATTTTTTGAGGAACTTCCATGCTGTTTTCCACAGTGGCTGCACCAGTCCGTATTCCCACCAACGGTGCACTAGGGTTCCCTTTTCTCCCCATCCTCACCAGCATTTGTTATGTGATGATTCATTGATGGTAGCCATTCTAACAGATGTGAGGTAATACCTTATTGTGGTTTTAATTTGCATTTCTCTGATGATTAGTGATGTTGAGCATTTTTAAATATGTTATTGGCCGTTTGTATGTCCTCCTTGGAGAAGTGTCTGTTCACGTCCTTTGCCCACTTTTCAGTTGGGTTGTCTTCCTGGGATTGAGTTATGTAAGCTTTTTAAATATATATTTTGGAAATTAACCCCTTATCAGGTGTCCCATTGGCAAATACGTTCTCCCACACGGTGGGTTTCCTTTTCATTCTGTTGATGGTTGCTTTGGCTGTGCAAAAGCTGTTTTTAGTTTGATGTGGTCCCATTTGTTTATTTTTTCCTTTGTTTCCCTTGCCCTGGGAGGTATATTGGCAAAAATATTACTATGAGAGATGTCTGAGATTTTACTGCGTATGTTTTGTTGTAGGATTTTTCCCCCTCACCTGAGGACATTATTTTTCATTGCTTTTAGAGAGAGGGAGGAAAGGGGGAAGAAAGAGAGGGAGAGAAACATCGATGTGTGAGAGAAACATCAATCAGTTACCTTTCTGCATGCGCCCCCCCCCCCACCACTGGGGATCAAACCCACAACCCAGGCATGTGCCCTGACTGGGAATTGAATCCACAACCTCTTGGTCCACAGGATGGTGCCCTAACCAACTGAACCAAACCTGCTAAGACTCTAAGACTTTTATGGTTTTACAACTTATCTTGAAGTCTTCTGAGTTTATTCTTGTGTATGGTGTAAGAAGGTGGTCTACTTTCATTTTTTTTGCATATACCTGTCCAATTTTACCAACACCATTTATTGAAGAGACTATTTTTACCCCATTGTATGGTATGCCTTTGCCTCCTTTGTCAAATATTAATTGACCATAAATGTGCGGGCTGATTTCTGGGCTCTCGGTTCCATGCCATTGATCCGTATGCCCGTTCTTGTGCCAGCACCAGGACGTTTTGGTTACGATGGCTTTGTAGTGTAGTTTGATATTGGGTATTGTGATCCCTCTAACCTTGTTCTTCTTTCTCAAGATTGCCAAGGCTATTTGGCATCTTTTTTTGGTTCCACATAAATTTTTGAATATTATAAATCTGTGAAATAGGCCATTGGTATTTTAATAAGAATTGCCTTGGGTAGCATGAACATTTTAATAACATTAATTCTTCCAATCCATGAACACAGTAAGTGCTCCCACTTGTTTGTCTTCCATTTCTTTTTTCAGTGTGTTATAGTTTTCCGAGTACAAGTCTTTTCCCTCCTTGCTTAAACTTATTCCTAGCTACCTTATTAGTGTATATGTATATTTTTGGTAAATGGGATTGTTTTCTTAGTTTCTCTTTCTGATAGTTTATTATTGGTATATGAAAATGCCACTGATTTCTGAATGTTAATTTTGTGTCCTGCTATTTTGCCATACTCATTTATTAGATCTAATAGTTTTTTGTGGAGTCTTTAGGGTTTTCTATGTACACTATCATGTCATCTGCAAATAATGACAGTTTTACGTCCCCCTTTCCAGTTTGGATGCCGTTTATTTCTTCTTCTTGTCTGATCGCTGTGGCTAGGACTCCCAGTGCTGTGTTGAATGAGAGAGGTGAAAGCGGACATCCCTGTTTTGTTCCTGTCTTAAGGGAAACACTTAGTTTTTGACCACGGAGTGTGATGTTGGCTGTAGGTTTTTCATATATGGCTTTTATTATGTTGAGGTATGATCCCTCTATTCCCACTGTGCTGAGAGTTTTTATCATAAATGGAAGCTGGATTTTATCCAGTGCTTTTTCTGCATCTGTAGATATGATCACGTGATTTTTGTCTTTCATTCTGTTTATGTGATGCATCACTTATTGATCTGCAAATAATGTACCAACCTCTCATCCTTGGAATAAATCCCACTGGATCATGGTGTATGATCTTTTTCATGTGTTGGTGGAACTGGCTGGCTAATATTTTGTTGAGGAAAGTGTCTAATTTCTTACTGCCAAGTGCGATGTTAGCTGTGAGGTTTTTTGGTAGATGTTTTTTATCAAGCTGAGGAAGCTCCTCTCTGTTCCTGGTTTGTTAATGATTTTTTATCAGTAATAAGGACTTGATTTTGCCAGTTTTTTTCTGCACTCATTGGTATGATTATGTTTTCTCATTTAACCTGTTGATGTGATGAATTTTGTTAGCTGATTTTCAAATGTTGAACCAATCTTGCATACCTGGAATAAATACAACTTGATCATCATATATAATTCTTTTATGCATTATTGGATTAATTTGATAATGTTTTATTGAAGATGCTTACTTTATGTTCATATGAGATATTGATCTGAGTTTTCCTTTTTATTTATTTGTTTTTAGACAGAGGGGAAGGGAGGGAGAAAGAGAGGGAGAGAAACATCAATGTGTGGTTGCCTCTCATGAGCCTATTACTGGGCACCTGGCCCACAACCCAGGCATGAGCCCTGACTGGGAATCGAACCTGCAACGTTTTGGTTTGCAGGCTGGTGCTCAATCCACTGAGCCCCACCAGCCAGGGCTGAATTCTCCTTTTTTATAATGTATTTATTTGATTTTGGCATCAAGGTAATGCTGGCTTCATGGAATGAACGAGGAAGCGTTCTCTGCCTGTGTTTTCTGCAGGAGATTGTAGAGAATTGATATCATTTACTTTTTGTATGTTTCATAGAGTTTACCAGCAAAACCACCTGGGCCTGGTGCTTTCTTTTTTGGAAACTCATTAATTATTGATTTAATTTCTTAATAGAGCAATAGAATAGGCCTATTTTTCAGTTTTATTGAAATACAGTTGACATATAAGAGGCTTAAAAGGATGATCTCACTCTCCTCCCTCCTCCTTCCTCCTCCTCTTACTCTCTCTGCCCACGAGGCCCTTCCCGGTGGTCAGATGCCCGGTGTTCCACCGTCAGGCCTGCTGCAGCCGCAGGCTGACCAGGCTGGAGAGGGCGGGCCCTGAATGGGGTGGCCTCAGAGGCCTTCTCCACCCTCACATGGTCTCTGTTCCCTCCCAGGGCCCACAGTCCCTCCCATTTGGCAAGAAGGCCACAGGCGGACACCTGGTGCTTGAAGATCCCCAGTCACCCTGCCCTTGGGTGGCCCTGCTGGGTCAGGGCCCCAGTGGTCGCCATAGTCACCTGTAAATGGGGACAGGTCCCCCTCACTTCTCCCACTCGTCTCGCTCCTGCCTCCTGCTCAGGCACTATGTCTTGGCACCCAGGGGCTGCCGGCTGAGGCCTGCAGACCATTCTGGCCAGCCCTAGAGAGGTGGGTCGGGGTTAGGGCCCCATGCACAGAGGAGGAAGGTCCCCATCAGAGTACATCCCTCAGACAAGTGGCAGAGCCGCCATTCTACCCTGGGGAGGAGGAGGTAACCATTATGGGGACATCAGCACCCCTAGCCCCTCTCCAGAAAGCAGCATGGCTGTGAGGGGGGCTCCCTAGGACCCTCCGCTCACTGCCAGCGTCTGCTCTGTGGCTGCCTGCTGCCCACTCCTGCTGCAACCTCCTCCCTCCTGTCTCTGCAGGGCCTGGGAGCTGGGAGGCTGCTGTCAGTCCTGCTTCCTGCCTTCGGTCCTCCCCTCTGAGAGCCTCCACCGTGTTGGGGACATGGTGGGCATGGGGACCAAGTGGCAGTGGTTGCTGGGTAGAGGCCCCCCAGACCACAGGGCACTCCCCTCCCGAATGGGTTGTTCTTGGGCAAGGAGGGGCCTACTCTTCCCAAGTCACAGCGTGGAAGACTGAGGCCCTGAGGGGCAAGGGGCTCCTGGGACTGTGAGCCATGGGGGGCAGCTGGGAGCTGGTGGGGGCTGAGCCTCCTCCCCAGGCAGAGGCTGGGAAGGCTGGGGCTTTGCTCCTGGCTTGACTTCCAGGGGCCCTTAGCATTGGCCCTCCTGTCTCCGGGCCTTGCTGCCGCCTCCTGCGCACCCCTTGTCCCTAGGACTCTCACACGGGGTGGGCATGCCCGTCCTTGTTTGAGCATGACGTCAGGTACTGCTTTTGAGCAGCACCTCCCCAGCTGCGCCCTGTAGGGCCTGAGCCCTGGGGTGCCTGCCCGGAACACCTCCTCCTTCAGGAGGTGGGGGTCAGGGATGGAGGGGAGCAGGAGCCCCTTCCCAGGCCCCTTCTGCCTCCTCTGCCCCTTATGGCAATTGTGCGTAGGGCTCTGGTCCGTCCCTGTGACAGGTGGGGAAACCCAGGCTCAGAGGGTTGGCGGGCCTCACCCCGATGGTGCAGGAGAAAGGGTCGTAATAAGGACGACCAGAGGTCACCTTTTTGACCTCTGCAGGGCAGGGCAGACTTCTGCTTACTGGACACATGTGCTCCGCTCATGGTCCTGGAGCGGCCCTCAGCGTGGAGGGACAAGCAGAATGCTGCAGGGGGTCGCTCGGAGCCTAGACTGTCCAGCCTGGCGCCCTCTGCGTGGCGGTTTGTCGGCCACCAGCTGTGTGAGCCCGCTGGCTGCTTGACCTCTCTGAGCCTCGGTTTCCTGAACTCCAGGTCTGGGGCCGTGGCCCCATCTTCCCGACGTTGTAGGGTGTCCATGGAGAAATACAGGTGCGGACCTGCGGGTGCGTGAGAACATTGGGGCCTGGCAGCCGGGGTGATTTTCAATGGAAGGAACTTACCTGTTGGGACCTCCCAAATTTCTGACCTGGGAGATGAGGGGACAGAGTGGCCACCAGTTGAGATGGTTTCTTAGTTGGGACATAAATTGCAGGTAACGGACTAAAAATAACTGTGGCTTGAAATAGGGAAACATTTATCTGTCTTCGCAGAAGTCCGTCCGGTGCAGGTGAGCTGTGCCCTGTGAAGCCCTCATGGCTCCTGCCATCCTTGGCATCTCGCCCTCATTTGCGTGGTCGGAAGTGGCTCCCACCAGGCCTGCATTCTCAGGGGTGATAGGAGTTGGGTAGAAAGGAGCAAACCCACACTGCCCCTTTAAGAGCATGACCCAGAAGTGGAACTCAGAGGTGCACTCTGCTCACATCCCATTGGTCAGAATGTAGTCACATGACCACACTTGCCTGCAAAGGATGCTGGGAAATGTAGTCTTTCATGTGGGTCCAGGGCCATGTGTCCAGCAAAAATCAGGGGTTGTATATGATGCAGGGAAACAGAGACCTGGAAGTCTGTGCCAGGGATGGGGAAGGTGGGAAGAGGAGCAGATCGAGGTGGTTGGGGGCGACATGTTCACTGTAGGTCGGCTCAGTTTGGGGAGGACATAATTCACTTCCAGAGTCCCCAGGCTGCACCGTTGTGCCCTCACCCCAGGCTGCCCTCTCCTCTAGCCCTTCCCGCACACTCAGACTCCTGCATCGCAGGGCACCTGTCACATCCGTGGCTGCAGCCACGTTCATCCGCCCTAGCGAAGGCCCCGCCTCGCGCCATCGGGTGGCTCCTAGTGGAGCTGTGGGCGCGTCCGGTGGTGAGCTCTCCAGAGACAAGATGCCGACCAAACCCAGCATCCTGCGTCTCCTTAGAGGGGCACCGGTCTGTCCCCCCTTTCCTGGGAGGTGATACTGTTTCTGATTTGTTGGTCAAGGAGGGGCTGGTTTTGGAGCCTTCTATGGGGCCTCTCGCTCTGATAGCTCTTACCCCACACACCAAGGGCCGAGGGGGGAAGGGCAGGTGCTGAGTGTGGCATTTCCAAGGATCCACTTGGGGATCCAGTAAGTCGGTGTGGTAGGAGCCGTGATGACGTGTCATGTCTCTGGTGTCAGGGTCAGCTCAGGGCCGGCGTCCAGCAGTCCTCCGAATGCGTGGGTGTCCCCTCCGTCATTGCCTCCACAGCTCAGTGGCTGTCCATCCCTTTGGAGGAGAAGTCGGGAAAGATTACCACGAATACTTGTGGGGCCTTTCGCTGGGGTCGCAGCCGCCTCTCCAGGCTGAGGTCTGTGTCGGCAGGCTCACTCGGGAAGGGAAACCGGGCAAGGGGCTGCCTGCCCCCTTTTATTGCTGGGACCTCCCTTGGCTGTCGGTTTACCTGCACTTGACTTCTGTCGGCGCCAGCTAGGAGATGCCCTTGTCTGCTGCATCTGGTCCTTGGGCCCTAGCTCTCCCCTGGCCGGGCTGCTGCAGCTGCCCGCTGACCTGGCTGGCCACCCGCCCCGTGTCTTGGTGGGTGCATGCTGCCGCCTGGCCTTTATGGCTCGGGCCCCGCATCCCCACTGCCCTCCTCGGTCGGGTTCTGACACCGCCTCTCCTGCCACCCGCCCTGGCTTCCTTTCAGAGGACAGCCACCACTGACTGTTTATCGATGCCGCTGCCCTTCAGATCTCGGAGATGTCGTGTGCTTCCTCTCCCTGGAGCACAGCATCACTGGGGGCCCCCTGGCCTGACCCAGCATGTCCACGCCAGGCGCCGTGTCCCAAGCCCCCTCCTCAGCATCTGCCACGGCGGCCCTGGCACTTCAGCTGCAGTCAGCGCGGCCCGCGCTGGCTCAGGCTCCTAGGAGCCCTGGGGTGTGCATCCCTGCCAGCTCCTGGGGTCTTGCCGACGTCTGTCCTGTGTCTGAGGTGGATGCTGCTGAGGGAACACTTGCCTCCCCCGCAGGCCTCCGCCCCGTCTGTGCCCAGACCTTCGAGGTACAGTCTCTTTGCCCCCTTGTCAGGCCCAGCGTGTCCCTAACCCTCGTCCTCGGCCTCATGGTGGGGGAGGGGAGGGTGCCGGGGCGCAGGGGTCTCCATGAGGGGACAGCCTCTGCAAGTCTCCTGCTGCACGGTCAGGGCTGTTAGGCTGGGAGCTGGCAGGTGGGCCACCTCCTCAAGCTCTGAGGGCCCCACTCAGCTGGGAGTGAGAGCTCAGGGACATCCGCCCCCTGCCTTCCCTCCCCCCCCAGTCAGGGTCCCCGTTTTCCCAGCCTGGGCAGAACCCCGTCACCCTGGCGGGTGTTTAGTCTTCCCAGAACTTGGGCCAGGCGGACTGCCGGGTCCTGGGCTTGGTCTGCGCGTTCCGTGTCCGCCCTCGCAGGACGTGGCTGCCTCAGACCGGCCCTGCGGGCTTCCTGTCGCCTGTTACTCACCAGCAGCTGTTGTCACCTTTCCGAGGAGCACCGTGGTGCCTAGCAACAGCCACCATTCCTGCTGTCCTCATGTCTCCTGTGTCCTCCACGTGTCTCAGATGCATGATCCATGACACGCTCAGGGCTTGCCCCCCACTGCCGCCCCCCGAGCCTTCTGCCCCTCCTGAGGCTTCGGGGCTCGCCCCTCTGGTGAAGACTGTGATGTCCGAGCCACCGGCCTCCCTGTCCCCCCGGCCCATGCCGGGTGCCACCTGTCCCAGGGGGGCTTGTCTGGAAGTCGATGCCGAGTGTGTGTGGGCTGCCGGATGGTAACCGGGGTGACCCCTGTGCAGAGGAGGGGGAGAAGGTGTGTTTGGACAGAGGAAGAGGTCCAGCTGGGAGGCTGGCCTGACAGCCTCCCGCTGCCCCTGGGCGGGGCCGGGGGACAGAGGCACAGCAGCTGGAGGCCCCTGCTGACCACACTGCCGGTGGGATGGGCCTGGGGACAGCGTGTCGCAGACGTCCTACCTGGGGCCCCAGCACATGGCACCGTGGGGACCGCCTCGGCCTCCCCGAGACCTCTCTGCTGCCAACATACTTCCTACTTCCGTTCCTCAAAAACACTCTCTTCTTTCCTGCCCCCCACCACCTCCTTCGTCAACAGTTCCCGCTGTGCACCCCCTGTCGCACGGAGTCAACTGGCCAGCAGTTCGCTTTCCAGTGCCGCCCTCCTGACCCCACCCCACGCCCTCGCTCAGCTCTGCTGCCCCCAGATCCTGCCCGGCCCCTCGGAGCCCCGAGTGTTCGCAGGAAGCTGAGCACCAGCGCCCTGAACAAAGCCCCGTGACACGCGGGGTGTTCTCGGCAGCTCACCGTACAGGCACAATGGGTGCCTGGCGTGGGCCTGCGCCCAGCGAGCCTGGAGGCCTTTGCACGAGCTGAGATCAGCAGCAGAGAACAGTTTCAGCGGGAGGGCGGATCTCCGGAAGACTGTCTTACAGATTATCTCTCTGGGAGGCGGCCGGTGCCCATCACCTGCAGCAGCCCCGTTCTGAGCCCGGCCCTCGGCTCCAAACGGGACGGTCCCCATGATTCTTCTGAGCTCCACCCACGCCCCAGGCCTCGGCCTCCGCCCCCTCCAGGCCCATTTTTGAATTCCTTGTTGCCTGCAAAAGAAGGTCCGAGGTCTTCCACTGAAGCCCCTGTAAGATGCTCCCCTCGAGAGAGGAGAAGGACAGCGGTTGTTTGGATGCGGCCAAGTGGGTCTTGCTCTTCTGTCTGTTGTGGTGCCCGGCGTGGACCTTGGCATGCAGCAGGCACTCAACAGACATCCATCGGCTGAGCAGGCATAGCCGCCACACGTCAGACAGACCATTGCAAACCCTGTTCAGACTGGTTTAAGCTAAAAATGGCTTCCATACAGGGATGTCCCTGTACAGCTTCAGGTATAGTGGGCTCCAGGAGCTCACTCCCTTTGTCCCGCTTCCACCTTCCTGCTTGCCTCTGTCTTGGCTCTCTGCCCAGAAGGGACAGGAAGGCCTTGAGACTGTGTTTTTGTCATGGTCGCTGAGGAGAGACCTTCCAATGGCCCATGGAGCAAGTCCCCAGGACGCATGAAGGGCAGGGCCTGTGGCTGTGGCTGGGGCTAGCCCTCCTGAGCCATACTGGCTGCCTTTTCTACAGGAAAAGGGGTCGTTAGGGAGGTGGGAGAAGGATGCTGGACAAAACGAAGACCACGTTCACCTCCTGTGTGGTCAGTTAAAATGTGGACACAGATTATTGGGGTGTGGCAGCAATAGATCACTCCGAGGTGTCTCTAACAGCGATCCCCAAATCCACCCTTCCCTCCAGGATGTCAGTCATCACCGGTCCTGAATCCTGCTGGCAGGTGATTGGTTCTGGAAAGTCACGTGACCCCTTTCTGCTGGGGGCTTCTGGGAAATTTTCTCCCCCCTGAGAGTATCTTGGGAAGAGATGCTTCCTCCTCTTCGTCTTCTTCCTTGGGCATTGTCAGGGCTGGGAGGGACACCTTGTCACCCCCTCTGCGGCTGAGAGTTCAGGGACAGAGAGAGCACCTGGTCCCTCCCGGAACCCCCATGCCTGGGGTGCTCCCATGGCATCTGGGGCCCCCTCCTCCTGGCCGACCCTCAGGAGGCCGCTGGAGTCGGAGGCGGCCATGACTTGGGCAGAAACAGCCCTAATCAATGACAGCTGTCTTGCTTCCTGTGGCTCCGGGAAGCCCAGAGACTCGTGCTTCACGATTTACCAGCTGAGTTCATAATCTTTTGACAACTCTCTCTCTCACTTCCAGAACATATAAAAACATTTCTCATTTGGGAATGAGGGCTGTGCGTGAGCTCCACCCCACAACCTGTGTGGAGAAGGAGTTTTGCTGCCCAGAGGGGGTCCCCAAGACGTGTGAATTATGTAAAAGGAACCCCACTTCCAGGCTGACGTACAGAGTTTCACAGATGCTGATGCTGGCAGACCTGACAGCACCGCAGCCCCCCCGCCCCCTCTCCAGGGGAGACCAAGAGGTTGAGTGACATCTGAAGGCTTGAATAAGGGGAGTCACCCCACTGGTTTGTTAATTATGCGAGTCCTAGAGCCCAGCCCAGAGCGGGGGTTAATTGCACTATTTGTTGAGTTGATGGTCTTCCCCACTACACTCAGTTGGATTGTTGAACCGGGTGGATGGATGGATGGATGGATGGGTGGATGGATGGATGGGTGGGGGAGTGGATGCATGATGGATGAGTGGGTGGGTGGGCGTATGAATCAATGAGTGCATGGGTAGATGGGTGAATGATGAGATAGGTGAATAAGTGGGTGAGCGGGTGGGTGGGTGGATGAATGAGTGAATGGTAGATTTCGGGCGCTGGGTTCCTTAGCCAAGCCCTCTGGTTTGGAAAGCGGTGTTCAGACCTGGCTTGGCTCTTCCAAGGGAGCCCAGCGTTCCCTCTCCCGTCAGAGAAGACCTGAGCCCTGACAGCTCTCGGAGAGGGCCGGCGAGCTCTTAGTTTACCGGCTCAGGGCCTGGTGACGTCACCCAGGTGCTCCCCAGCCTCTGCGCCAGAAGTTGCGGGGAGGGAGAGGAGAAGAGCAGAGGGTGAGGGACAGAGGCGGCGTGTCTGGGCAGACCCCGCCCCTCCCGCCCTTCCGGCCCAAGCTTCCGACCCCAGGAGGAGGTTCCAGGACAGTGAGCTGAAGTCAGGGATTGTTCGGGAGGACACAGGATCAAAACCCGCCGCAGGCGGAGGGCACAGCAGGGCGGATATCTGGTGTGAGGAGTTGGCTGTGCCGTTTCCACGGCAGGAAACGGCGGGGCTCCGGGGTCTCAGCACCGTGCAACCCTGGGGGGCGCTCTGCACTCCTGTCCTGTTGGAACAGCTCCCTCGGCCTGCAGGGCGCCTCGCCTGGCGGCACCTGTGGGAGGGGACCTTCCTGGCCTGTCACTCCCGGAGGACACTGAGCGTGAGAGTCCAGAGCTGCGCGTGCGGGCGTGTGCGAGGGCGCACGTGCGGTGCGTGTGTGTGGGTCTCCGTGTCGATTCTGCCTTCTTGAGCAGGGTCTGCTCTCTACTAAACAGAAACTTCTGTGGGGCTTTGAACTCCACATGTCTCAGATCCGCGCACGTCTATGTAACGGCTCTCCGGAGGCCACGGGCGGCCCAGAGCTTTTCTGAACTTCTCGAAAACGAGAAGCCACAGCGTGCGCAGCCAGAGGTCACCCAGGCCACAGGGAAGGCTGTTCTGGGGTAGGGTACTGGGTGGGTCTGCAGACCGGGCGGCCCAGGTCCGTGGAGAGGCCGCCGCTGGTCCCAGTCAGCTCTGGGAGGGCCCAGGCCCCCTCCCCCACTGGTGGGCCAGCCCAGGGCTTCTGACCGGCTCTCCCTTGGGTCCTGGGGATCCCCTTCTCCATGGGAGATCCTACCCTACTCCCCACAGCTCTCTTGGAGCCCTGGCTCCCCCTGACTCGGTCTTAGCCGTGGCTAAGCATGTGGGCCTCTGGGCAGATGCCCGCCACTGGCCTTCCCTGACTGAGGCCAGAATGAACCTCCTAACAGGTTTTGCTAAAAAGCCCTTGAGCTGCCCGGAGACCTGGCTCGGAGGCACAGCAGGCCCTCCACAGCAGCGGGGCGGGGAGCACTGAAGGGGCATTTGCTATGTTGTGGCATTTTTTTCTCCCACCCAATACTCACAGCCACCTTAGTAGCTCGGAGCTCTGTCAACCCCACTTTCCAGGGAAGAAATCAAAGCACAGATAGGGTCAGTTACTTGCTTTGGGCCACACAGCACCGTAGGAGAGCATAGGTCTGCCCTGATCGTCCCGGCCGGCCTTAGCTCTGAGCAGCCAGCCGCACACTCCCCTCAACCTCCCGCCCTGCCCCAGGGCACCCCTTACTGCCATCCTATTTCCACAGCTCTGAGAAGTGCTCCCTGCTGGTCCCATGGGGCGAAGCCACGCTGCCCTGGCCCATTTCCCTGTGTGTCCGAGTCTAGGGGAACCTCCACACCAGCTCCCTTGACCACCTCGGCAGGCGGCCGGCACCCAGCCCTGGGCCGGGCACAGGCTGACCCCGAGGGGTTACAAATGAAAGGCGCCAGGGCAACGCTTCACTGCTCCCACCTTCCTGCCCTGGACCTTGTGTGTTTGGTGGGAGGGACATTCCTCCATGAAGACTGACAGGTGGTGGCCGTGGAGACAAAGGTGGAATGTGAAGAAGACTCCTTTGTCCCTGCGGAGCGAGGGGACGGAACACCGGCCACGCCTCCTCTTAGAAGCCCACCAGCATTGTGGAGAATGCTGTCTCCACTTCCGTCACGCTCCCTGGCCTCCCCGAACTTCCCTGCTGTGTGAGAAAACCCAGCTCATCTGTGGAATTCTCTTAGGAGTGGTGTTGCCTCTGCCTCTGGCCCGCCGGGGGCCTCAGGGGCCGGGAGTGGGGGGCTGGGCGCTTGCAGGCTAGCACGGGCCCCCTGTAAGCTGAGGGGCTCAGAGACAGTTCTCTCCAAGCCCCTTTCTACTCAGGCATCCAAAGGCTATTTATAACTCTGAGAATTATTTGCTGACACCCGCCGTATGCTTTTCCTTCTCAAGTGGCCTGTGCAATATCTGGGGGAATGAAAGGCAGTAAAAAAAAAAATTCCTTCTGTAAATGATTTATTTTCTAGATGTGTCACGGCAGTTGCAAACGCTTCTGACATCTGGAAGCTTTTAGACCTGGCCATATGGTTCAAATTGGGTCTCACTGAGGAGCTGGGGGATTCATCTGCAGCGAGGGGAAGGGTCTCCGTGGGCGGCGGTCCGAGCGGCACGACAGCGGTGACAGCGACCTCTGTCCGGCGACCTCTGCCCCGTGCTCCTCGCGTCCAGGCGCTGCCGTGTGCGCCTCCCTTCTCGGCCCCATCCGTCCTCACGGTGACCCACGCTGTAGGTCTACTACTACCACTATTTTTCGCAAGCAAAATAAATTTTTACAAATAAGGTTTTATTTTTATTTTTTTAAATAAAACATTTCCTTTGACAAACCAGTCTGTTGAGACTCGGGGACAGCGATGGGTCCTTGGTCACATGGTTCCTAAGTGGGGGGCCAGTCTGGGCCAGAGGCTGTGTGGTGGTGGCAATTTTATTTTCTTCCCTCAGAAGGGGAGAGAGCTGGGCTTGGGCTGCGTGGCCCCGAGTCCATCCCATCCCATCTCTGCAGCCGGGAGTGTGCGCCCTGCAGGAACCCTGCCTCGAGGGCTCGGCGGGTGTTTGCTTGTCTGGGACCTGGTTTGTTATTCCCCAGACCCGGCAGGCTGTGCTCTGGGGACCCAGCTCCCCAGGAGCTGCCCACAGGTGGGCCCCAGGCTGCAGGCTGCAGAAGGCGGAGCATGTGTTAAGCTCCGGTCCAGGAAGCGGAGTGGGGGAGGGATGAGGGCCCTGGCCTCCAGGGGGGCCCTGGGCGGCCGTGTGCGCCCCTCTGGCTCCGGGCTGTCCACCCACCTCTTGCACAGGTGGGGCTGCGGCTGGGGGAAGGAAGGAGCTCACCAGAACCCTGACGGTCGTGGCAGGAAAAGGCTGGGAGCCCAGCCCAGGCCTCCTGCTCTGTAATGGTGACATCTAGAACTGTGGCCACCAGTCATCCGTCACCAGCCCCAGCAGCCCCGAGGCGTGTGGAGGGGCAGGCAGCACAGCCCGCTGCCGGAGCGGAGCCCACGGTCGGGGAGACTGGGACTGCCGTTCGTTCGGGCCCTTCCCACCCAGAGCTCGCGCGGATGCGCTGGGGGGCTGCACAGGGCCCAGGGTCTTTCATGCTGTCCCTCCCACCCCGCCCCTGCCCCCCGCCCCCCGCTGCTCGTCCCTGCCCAGCGTCCAGCGGAGTCCTGAGCCCCAGAACTCTTTCTCTGTGGGCAGAGCCAGGAGGGGCCCCCAAGAGCTGAGGACTTTTCTCCTGTTTTGGGAGGGAAGTGGGGTAGGACAGGGTCAGTGTGCTGTTTTTCATGGTAAATTATGAGATATTTCAAACATACCGAAGAGTAGAGAGAAAAACAACTGTGACCAGCCACTGCCCAGATTCGACGCATATAGCAACATTTGCTTTTGATTTCTGAACATGAAATCAGCATTAGCTACGGCTGGAGCCCCCCACCCCCAACCTTCCTTCCAAACACGCTGCTTCCCGCCCGCGGCCGGAGGGGACACCTTTCGGGGTCGCGCGCCGCCTCCCTGCACCTGATACCAGGTCCTCGCCGAGTGTGTGTGCGCGTGCCTGTGAATGCACTGGAGATAATTCGTGCCCTTTCGCTTTGTGCCCATCTTCCTGCCAACTCGCTGTTCACGCCACGTAATTCTCCTTTACCGAGGGAAAATGCGCACAACACAAAATTAACCGTTTGAAAGCGTGCGGTCGAGCGGCATTCAGCACATGCGCAGTGTCGTGCTGCCCTGCCGCCACCTCCGTCTGCTTCCAAAACTTTTCCCTCACCCCCGAGGGCGCCTCCTCCTGTGAAGCAGTCCTCCCCGCCCCCCGCCCCCCAGCAGCCACTGACCTTTCTGTCTCCGCGGATGCACCGCACCTGGGTGTTCACGGACAACAGCCACACCCGTGCCTGAGGTTCGTCCCGCTGGGACCCAGGGGTCTGCGGCTCTCATTCCAGCGGCGGGAGGGGGCCCCTGCCCCACGTTTCTCCCACCGCCACCCCGTCACGGGCCCTCACAGCGCTTCACCTGCGGGGGCCTCCCTGTGCTCCTGGGGTCCCCACCCACTGTTCTCCTTCCAGACTGCTGCAGAGCAGGGCGCCCAGATCGGGTGCTGGAACGTCTCACTACTTCTCTGCTTCTGGGGGCTGATGGGCCCCGTGCAGACGCTCTGTGCGGTCAGAGGGCAGCCTGGGGCGCTGGGATGGACCGGCCTCCTTCCTTCTCCCGAAGAGCAGCCCAGCCCCTGCGTGGCGGCTCTGGACCCCCGCCACATGGAAGTAGAAGCTGCCAGGCGGCCTGCGGGTGCGGCCCCAGATGCCCCAGACAACCCTCTGCAGGTTAAAGCTGTGAGCGGTGGCCTAGAGCCAGAGTGGGGGGCACACCAGGGGCATCTCTGAGGGCTGGGGCCCCCCGGGGCGGTGAGGCCTGTGTGTGAGCTTGTGGCGGTCCTACAATGCCGCGGCGGTCCCCAGAACTCATGTCTGCGCTCACAGGGCAGAGGTGGTCCGCGGCGGACCCCCTTATGTGGAGGGAAGAGCACAGCACCGCTGTCTATGAGTTCAAGTTCCCCTGGTACCTAGTGAACACGTCATTAATTCCTATTCTGGTTGTGACGAATTACTACAACTGCATGGCTTCAACAACACAAATTTGTTCTCTCCCCCCCAGGGGGCCAGACGCCTGGCATGGGTCTCCCCAGGCGGCAGTTGGGGTGCAGCAGCCCGCACCCCTTCTGGGGGCTCCAGGGGATCCTTCGTTTCCAGCTTGTGGAGACTCCTGCGTTCCTTGGCTTGTGGCCCCTTCCTCCTTCTCCTAAGTCAGCAGCAGGGCATCATCCGGTCTCTTTCCTCTGACCCCGCCCCCCACCTCCCTCTAAGGATGACACTGTGCGGACACTGGGCCCTCCGGGAGAGTCCAGGCTCATCCCTCTTCTCAATCCTCCACTTCATCCCGTCTGCAGAGTCCCTTTGCCACGTCAGGGGACGTGTGTGCACAGGGTCTAGGGATTAGGACGTGGACGATCTGGGGGCCGTTTGCCCACCGCAGGAGGTGGGTGGACTCACGCGTCCCCTGCCGTCCTCGCTTCCACGTTGGGCAGTGGCTGGTGCCGGTTCTTTGCCCATCTCTCTCCGGCGTGTTCCGGTTCCTTGCATGAGCCGCAAGTCTGCTCCCTCAGCCTCTGCTCGGTCCTTTTTGAGCAGCCAGGTGCCAGCAGGAAACCACCGACCCTCTCACACGGGACATTTGAGGAGCGTTTAATGAAGGGCTATTTCCCGAAGTGCAGAGAAACCGATGAGGGCCGTGCAGTGTCCAGGCGGGCGACGTGGGCGAGCACCCCTCCAGGCCCCGAGGGGCGAGCGGAGGGAGAGCTGCCGGACGGGACTCACGGGGGTTGGGTGGAGAAAGCGCCTGGCCGGAGCCGTGGTCTTAGGCACAGGCGCCCACCCCACGGCAGCCCGCCCAGGGCTCTGGGGACTCCCCTCCGGCTCCAGCCTCCCCCTGCCACCAGGCTCCTGCCCGCAGAGCCCAAAGAAGAGGGTTTGCAGGTGGAGCCCTGAGCGGGCCGGCGGGTGGCGGGGCCCAGAGGGCAGAAATGCCAGCAGCGTGCCGGCTGTGCTCACGGCGTCTCTGGTTGGAGAACAAAGCCCACCGATTTTGCCACCCAGCAATATTCCTTTAGGTGTGCCTTTTCTTCTTTAAATAAGGAAAGTTCCTCTAGCCTCAGAATGATAGACACTAGTTTTAAAACACTCGGGCATGTATTTTGAAATTGTGATAAAATACGTTCAACATGAAACTCATCGTCTCAGCCATTAAACGGACACCGACGTGCACCCACCACCATCTGTCCCCAGGACCTTCATCCTGCAAACCCCAAACTGTGTCCGCGTGAGACACCGGCTCCCCGTCCCCTCTCCCAGCCCCAGCGCCACTGTCCGCTCCCCTCTCTGCGAGTCTGACCGCTGCAGGGACCTCACAGAAGCGAGGGCGGACAGTAACGCCCTTTCGAGCCTGGCTTCTTTGCCGCCCCCGAGGCCCACCAGGTTGTGGCGGGTGTGGTGTCCGACTCTCCTTCCTTCTTAAGGCCGGGTAACCTTCAGTTTTGTACGTATCACATTTCACTCATCCACACACTGACCCCTGGGTGGCTTCCACCTTTTGGCCATTGTGCATGATGCCGCTGGGCCGCCGGTGGGCACATGTCTCCTTACGCCCCGCTCTCAGGTCCTCTGGGTTTATGCCCAGAGGCGGGATCACTGGGTCATTTGGTGAGTTTCTGTGGAGCTGTCCGAGGACCTGCCAGACTCTCTTCCACAGCGGCTGCTCCCGTGTGTTCCCACCAGGGAGCCCGAGGTGCCATTCCCCCACATCCTCGCCAGCTCGTGTTACTTTCTGCTCTTTCTTTTTTTCCAGCAGCCATCCCCGTGGGCGTGTGGTGGTCTCATCGTGGCCTGGACCTGTTCCTCTGCGTAGCCCTCTGGACGCTGAAACAATTCCCGTTCCGCGTGCAGGTCTTCCGCCCCCTGGTAAGTTATTTTTGTGTCTCATGGGCCGGGGATACAATGAACTGTCCTCCTCATTGGTCCTCGTGAAGGCACTGACCATCCTCGCTGATCGCTGCTACACAGCATCATCCCCGGGGTTCCCACGGGGCAGGAGCCTGTCTCTGTCCTGGGGTCTGTCTGCTGTCTAGGGCGCTGCCTGGCCTTTCTGTCACCCCTTGCCCTGGCACTGTGCGCAAAGACGGCAGCCACCAGGCGGCCTGTCCCCCCAGGGACAGGTGGCTTTGTGTGTGTGTCTGTGGCCCCTCGCCCCCGGCCCGCAGACTTCTGAGACCACGCGGACAGAGCGTGCAGAAGTGATGCTCCGTGGCTCCCTGTGTCCCAGGGAGTCCCCAGACTTTGGTCTTGTGCTTCTGGGACCTTTGCCCTTAGAGCTCAGCTGACACACCAGGATGAAGCCCCGGTCACACGCAGGGACCTGGACCTGGGCCACAGGCCTAGGATGCTCCCAGCTGGCACCTGGCCATTGCCACCAGAGCTGTGAGTATGGGAGCTTTCAGGGTGACAGCGGCCTTGCTCCCACTGGGCTGCCACTCCCTGCGGGGCCACGGCAGGGACCACCCCGCAGAGCCCGTCAGGCTCCAGGACTGCAAGAAGGGGTGAGAGCGCTGGTGGCTTCAAGCCACTAGGCTTGTGCCAGTTGGCTCCAGAGCCACGGGCAGCCGCCATGCTGACCTCGTGGTTCTTCATAGCGATTTGTACTGTTCAACATTAATTTGTGTGTTGTTACCATCCAGAGTCTATCTGTGTACAACCACTGCTCGCCCCCACCTGAATGTGCACTCCAGGCAGGCTCCACGCCGCCTGTTCCATCCTGGGGAGCAGGCTCACTGCGGGCCGGGAATGAGTCCCTGTCTCAGAGGGAACGGGTGCATGAGGTCTCCCTGGTTCTTTCTCCTCCAGAGTCCCACACTCCCTGGGCACGCGAGTTTGAGCAGGACGCTCTCTGGTTCCCTGTGCGGCCACACTGGGTTTGCAGCCCGTGTGAAGCTGGCAGTCAGCCCATTCCTGCCACTAGTGGGACTTCCCCTCAAGGGGTCCTCCCTGGAGCCCACAGTCCACGGGAGACTGGAGACAGTGCTCTTCCGAGCTTTCTACATCTGCGAGGAGGACGCCTGTCTGGGTCAGGGAGCAATCCCTGGGGGTGTGCGAGGACTCCAGCAGATGCTCTGGGAAAAGGGTCATAAAGATTCACAAGCTCATCTCTGCTCTGGTGACAAGGTAAGGGGCTGTTCTCACCGCTGAGCTTCGCAGCCTGGGTCCCCCCCTTCCCAGAGGGTGGGGATCAGGCGTCAGGGGGAGGAGAGAGCAGGGCTGTGGCCTGGACTGGCTGGAACCCAGCACCGTCCTTTGGGGGATCAGGCCGCAGTTAGGGACAGCCGTCCTGGACAGAGCCACTCATTCCGCTCACTGCTGGGCGCTTTTCTGCACCCCCCTCCCCAGGGCCTTCAAGGTGAAGCATGGGCTGCGCGAAGGGCCTCCTTCCAGCCTCGCCTGGCACCCCTGCCTGCTGCCCCCGGCCTCTCGGACTTTGCTGCCACTGCCCAGAACCACCGGGATGCTCTGACTGCCAAGGCTACACACACGTTATTCTTTCCATCCCCAAGGCCCTTCCCACCTGGCTCCTAACACCTCCTCCAGGCAGTCCTCTCTGACCTCCCACCTTGGGTTCCCCACCTCCTGGCCTTTCTGCATTGTTGGTTTCTGTGCCTTCAATTAGCCTGGTGGCTCTGTGAGGTCGGGACCAGGCCTCCCAGGAGTCTCACACAGGCCTGGAGGGTCCGAGGGCTCAGTGAGGGTCTGGAGAGCCAAGTTACGTGGAATACCCTTCTGCAGACTCACACACCCTCGCGCACACTCACACACACACCTGCACTGCGTCTCTGGCTGCATGATGGGCTGAATGCCATTTCTTTGCCTCTGTACCCTCTTCTGCTCTGCACCTGCCCCTCCTCACCCACGGCCCCGCCTCCGGAGCCACGGCCCCCCTGAGCCAGAGTGACCACCTGCCATTTTCACAGCGCCCTATGGGCACAAGCCAAGGGCAGCCAAGTGCAGTGGGAGGAGCCAAGGGAACGGCTTCGGGGGCCCAAAGCGTGTATCCTGGGGATGTTAGCGGACATTGCTGAGCTCCACTCTCCTCCCTGGAGAACCGGGAGCAGCCCTAACTGCCCACTGTGTTGATCGAGCCGAGGAGCCAACCCCACTCGGGGACTGCCGCCTCTGCATGCCTGAGTGCACGTGGCACGTGTGTGCCCTGGCGTGTGAGTGCGCGGGGGGGGGGTGCAGGCTCTGACTGGGGAGTGAGGAGGGTGGCCTTGAGCCCGGCAATCAGGGCTGGCGTCATGGGTGTGCACCCCCGGCCACGGCCCCGGGTCCCTTACGCTGAGGGCCCGGAAGTTGATTTAATGCGCCGCTGCCACCGTCTTGGAGTCCGTACTAAGTTTTGCCTTTGCGCTTGTGTTCCTTCGTGAGGGTGACGGGGCGGTGTGGGCCGGGGAGAGCAGCGCGGCCCACTGCCCGGACGCCCCGTGCGCACCAGGCGTGTGCGCCACCCGTGGGCGCGGGAGGTCGGTGGCGCTCATGGTGTTGGGGTTCAGCGAGACTCTGCGTACGAGGACGCCGCTAGCCCGGCAAACAACGGTGCAGAGAGACAGGGAGAGATGGGCACCCGCTGCCCCGTTGCTTGCAGCCCTTCCTCAGCAGCCGCTGAAAGCAGAGCGGCGCTGAAGTGCGCATGTCCGGGAAGTGACGGAAGAGCAGGCGAGAGAGTCCGCTAGTGCGGCATTTCCACCGTTCTGGGGAGAATAAAATCCACGTGCGGGTGCGAGCCACGAAATACGAACTGTGACATGTCTGCGATTTCTTACATGGGTGAAAGGATCTTATTACTGCATTTAAAACTGGAAAGCTAGCCCTGGCTGGTGTGGCTCAGTGGATTGAGCACTGGCCCGCGACTCACAGGGTCACGGGTTCGATTCCCAGTCAGGGCACATACCTGGGTTGTGGGCCAGGTCCCCAGTAGGGGGTATGTGGGGTGGGAGAGACAACCACATACTGATGTTTCTCTCCCTCTGTTTCTCCTTACCTTCCCCTCTGTCTAAAAGTACAATCTTAAAAAAATAAAAAAGGGAAACTTCATGCTAATAATCTGCAATGGTTAATTTTCTGTGTCCATCTGATAGACATAGCTGGTGGGACGTTTTTCTGGCGTGCCCGTGAGGGGCCCTCTGGGTGAGGCGTTGACATTTGCATCGGCGGGCGGAGTGATGCAGACTGCCCTCCCCAGTGGGGCCCGCCCTGTCTAACCCGCTGAAGGCCTGAATGACAAGGAAGGCGGAGTGAGGAAGGGAGGACCTGCTCTCTCTGCCGGACTGTCTTCAGGCTCCCCCCGAGTCTGGCCGGAGTAGCACCTCCGCTCTCCTGGGCCTCAGCCTTTGAACCTAGACAGAAACTTGTGTGACCGGCTCTCCTGGGCCCCGGCCTGCCGCCTGCAGGACTTGGCCTTGGCCTCCACTTCCACGTGAGCCAATTCTTCCGAGCCTGCATCCACCCGATTGGTTCTGTTTCTCTGGAGAACCCAGACTAATGCATAATTTTAAATATTAATTTTTTTCTTTATTTATGACGGTGTTGAAACAGCAAATAAAGCCATGGCAAGTTGCAGTGCCACAGAGGGGGGCAAGCTTTCGATTTGCTGCCTCGCTGGCCCTCGGCCCTGCTTTTTGAACACGGCCCTGCGCTTCCATCCTGTACGACGGGGGGGCCCTGCCGGCTGCGGGGCTGGGGGTGCCGACAGCGCTCTCTCCTCGGCTCCAGGTCCCCGGGTGCAGGCGCTGGAGAGTCGAGTCGGGGCCTTTGTCCGGCACCGGGCCCAGCTGTGCCTGGGAGATGGAACCGGAGACCTTAGAGACTAGGGGTCCCCTGCCCGGCCGTGGCCCCTTGAGCTCCAAGGGTGCCCCTTCCTAGGCCCTGGAGAGACTGTATTGTTACCCCCTCCACTTGGGGTTGCCAAATTCAGCAAAACCAGCGACCAACCCAGGCTGTCCAGTTAAAAGTGAATTTCAGAAAGCAGCAAATACCAGTTTTGG
Organism: Trachops cirrhosus; assembly: GCA_028533065.1. NCBI lineage: Eukaryota > Metazoa > Chordata > Mammalia > Chiroptera > Phyllostomidae > Trachops > Trachops cirrhosus. The sequence goes on along the minus strand of CM052538.1, from coordinate 192,599,305 downwards.
TACACACGTGAAGATATCCACGCAATATTTGGACACACTTATGCTAAAAGACTATCTGTTGCTTGTCTGAAATTCATATTTAACTAGTGTCCTGTATCTTACTCAGCGGCCCTTCCCCCTTCCCCTCCCAAATGTCTGTCATCTCAGCACAGCCTCCCCCGGACGCAGGGCCGGTCCAGAGTCCCCCACCCCCACAGACCCTCGGTCTACCCTGGCCTTCCTGCCTCCGGGTTCCTACTTGCCGCAGCCTTTGTTTTTGCTGCTTTTTGATTTTATTTTTCTGTCATAAGAGCAATACATGTTCACTACAGAGAAATCACAGGCTCCAGACGAGCACCGAGGAGCAAGTAAGAAAACACGCTAATCCACCCACACAGAGACAGCTCCCGCGAGTTCCCCGGGGAGGCGTTTCTGGAGCTGCGTGTGTGTGCCCCTGCAGATACCCAGGCAGAGCTTGCACACTCACCGCCCAGTTCGGATGCGCTGTCCTGGGCGCTGCATTTGCCCGGGGCCCCAGCGGGAGGGCGGAACACCGCGCGGCCTGAAGTGAAACCCCTGAGCTGGGGTCGGAGAGGCCCGTGCCCCAAGTCGCGTCTAGAGTGTGACCTTGTGTATCGGTTTGCTTGGCTGCCCTGACCAAGTACCGCAGACGGGGGCCGCTGAGGAGGGTGGGTGGGGGGAGCTTGAGCAACGGAAAATCACTTCCTGACAGTTCTGGAGGCTGGTTTCTCCTGAGACCTCTGTCTCGGGCCTGCAGGTGGCCGCCTCCTCCCCGTGTCTTCACCTGATCTGCTCTTTGTGCATCTCTGTGTCCCGATCTCTTCTTCTTATAAGGATACCGGTCCTATTGGCTTAGGGCCCAGCCCAATGTCCTCATCCTAACATAATTACTTCTTCAACGATCCTATCTCCAGATAAGGGCACAGTCTCAGGTAGCGGGGGCCAGGAGTCCCACACGTTGATTTCGGAGGAGGATGCGATGCAGCCTGGACACCTCGGTTCAGCCACTCCAGCCACGTCAAGCCACAGCCTCTGCCTCAGTGGAGTGGGCTCATGGCCACGTTCCTCTAGGAGGGGTGTGCGGACCACCAAACCAAATGCTCCCCACAAAGCGCTTTGCCCAGCGCCGGGCAAGCACACGGATGTCACTTCTCACTGCTCCACCTGTGCGGGTTCCATGGTTTGGGACATTGTCTCCCGCAGATGGACGTCTGGATACTACGAAGGGGAGGCCATGAACCTCTTGGTACCGACTTGCCCTTCTGGCTGGTATTTCCATTATTTCCTTCAGGTAAGTCCCTAGGGGACTGCTGCTGGGGCCAAGACGGAAATGCCACTGTCCCCTGCAAGTGCAGCTGTCCTCTGCATCCAGATGGTGCCCAGCACAGGTTATCCTGCGGGCACAGACCGGCTCTGTCTGGATGCACGGACAGGGGAAGGACTCCGGGAGGGAGAATGGCCCGAGCAAAGTGGCGGGTGGCTGGGCCATCACTGAGCGCTGTGCCGTGTGACCCTGCTGATGGAGCCCCCCGTATCTGAGGATGCCAGCAGGTCTGGAAGGAGACACCCCACCGCTCACAGGGGCTGGCGGGGACCGGGGAAGAACGGCGGCTTGCCGGGGTTGTGGCTTTTGAACATTGCCAGACACGTTTGATGCCTCAGGAGAAATACATTTCACATCGGCCACCTGCGGGGCACACGCACACTTGAAACAAAAGTTTCCAGAGCCGCAGTTATCCTCGGTGAAACGTGCCTGGTGTGTGTGTCGTATTTATTCTGTTTCTGCCCAGATGCTGGGACAGAAACATCCGGTAAGTGGATTTCACAGCTCTCTGCTGGGTCCCCACTTGCAGTTTGAAAAATCCTGCTCTCAGCAAGGCTCTGTGTTCTCCTGTATTTAAAATGTACTGTGGAGCCTGGGTTTGTGTATTCCCTCCCCATTTTCACCTACAGAGAGCACTGGGAAAACAGAAAACAATACGATCAAACAGAATTTCTGGAAGGTAGTTTAGCGAAAGAGGACAAAGCAGACATCTTTAAAGGCGAGCACCTGCCTTGATAGAGCAACTTCACCTCAGCCGGGAGCTAGAAGGACCGGGAGCCAGGACGCCCGGGCCCGGCGCGGGCTGCCGAGGATTCGGTTCCGCACGGGAGCCGGCTTCACACCGGGCGCGCGCACATCCCTGGCGCCGCTCGAGCCTTGGAAAGGGGTAGAGGAGACAAAAACTAACCCCGGGTTTCGAAGGGCTGATCCCGCTCTTGTTTTTAAAAATGTGTCTTTGCAAGTGCGGGGGACCGGGGAGAGGCAGGTTTGAAAGTGCACAGAGGGAGGCCGCCTCGGGTTGGGTTTCTCCTCCCGACGGACTTTTCTGCGTGATTTAGACAAGGAGCGCGCATTGTTTTTATAAGGAGGGGAGATTTTAAAGGAAAAGAGAGAGAAAGAAAGGAAAGGAAGAGACAAGAAAAGAAGGCGAGCAAAGGAAGACAGGAAGAAACAGAGATGAAGGGGAGGCAGGGAGAGGAAAAGGTGGTGACGGTAGTCGCGGGGGCCAGGGTGCCCCAGGGGCGGCGGTCCCAGCGCCGGGCGCTCCGAGTTTCGGTCCCGGAGCCGGGCTAGGCCGAAGGGCGCAGCCTCGTTGGGAGGAGAGGTCGCTCAGCGGGTCCAGCTGGGCCCCCAAGAGGCAGGCGGGCCCAGGGAGCGCCTGAGCGCGCAGTGGGGCCCCTGGCGGCCCCCGCTTCCTCTCTTCCCCGCAAACCCCTACCCGGGCCAGCTCGGGCGGCGCTGGGGCGAGTTCTCCCCAGAGCCCAGCGGGTCCCCGCCGCTTGCTCCACATTCTTCCTGGGGGTTTGGGGTGAGAAGCAGCGCGCCAGAGGAGGGGGAAGGGGAAAGATGCAGAAATACCATCTGTGCCATTTTTTTTCTTAAAAGTTATTTTTCAATTTAAATACTTTTAAAGAAGAAAAAAAAAAGAAAGAAAAAGAAAAGAAAAATCCCCCCCAGCCCAGGGTATCAGTTTCAAAAAGTTGTCCCGGAGGAGCGGCGTGGGGGCTGGGCACGGGGTGGAGGGCGGCCTGGGTGGGCAGGGTCTGCTCTCTCCCCTCCCCTCGGCTGCGCCCCCGCTCGCCCGCGCAGACCCCTCCCGTGTGCACGCGCGCTCACACCCAGGCGCCCAGGGACACTGCCCCTCCCTTCCCCCCACCGGGACGGTCCCGGGTCCCCCAGCCGGGGCAGTTCGGCTGCCCAGGTCCCCCCGCTCCGGACCGGGGACTCCGGTCCAGGCGCTCTCTCCTGCCTCCTCCCACCCCCGCTCCTGCTTTCCAGGTGTGGCTCTCAGAGGGAGGTGGAGGCCGACTTAACCCCTAGGTCCCGGCGTTCCCCCCACCTAGGGGGCAGCAGGGGAGGGGCGAGGGGGGTTTGCGTGGGAGCACCTGGCCTTGACAATGGGCAGGGATTTGTATCAAACGCCGCGACCCCCTCCTCTCCAGCCCCCGGCCCCGAAACGGCCACCCCTCTCTTTCTGGCCTCTCTCCGCTCATCCTCCTCGTTCTCCTCCGCTTCCCAGGGCTTTGGGGATGGTGGTGGCTTGGCTCGAACTTGGGGAAGCCGAGGAGAGGCAGGAGAAGGAGGGTCCCTGGGGGGGGCGCACTCCGCGCCACCCCCACCCCGCAGGAGGTGCTGCTGCCAGTGTGATGGCGCTGCGCCGCCACGCTCCCGCCCCCGTCACCTTTCCCTCCGCAGCCGGGAGCCTGGCTAGCCCGGACTCCCGCGGACCCCAGCAGCCCCGCGGGTGGGAGGGGTGTGGGGGGACAATTCCGCAGGTGCGGAAAGGGGGTAAGGGAGAAGCCGGGTGCTGGAAGAGGGGCTAAGGAGGAGCCAGGTGTGCAGAGGCGCCCGCGTAGCCGGGAGTCCGGCCCTACCTGGTCCAAAGCCCCCATGGCCCTCCACACTGCCCCCCCTCCCCGAACAGTGGGACGCTGGGAGAAGTTAGACGCGCTCCTGCAGGGGCAGCTGTGTGTGTGCGCGCGTGTGTATGCGTGCGCGCGCGCGCCCGCTGCGGCAAGTGAGGACCCCCATGTTTCTCTGTTTCTCCCTCCAGGACCCCGCCCAGCTCTGCTTCTTCGCTCTTTTCTGGACCCCAAGTTCTCCACCCCAGTACGTGCGTGCACGGGCACGCGCCCCGGGCGCAGCCGCAGACCCTTTCTCTTTAGGTGCCCCCCGCCCCCCCACCCCCACCGTCCCCTGCCTGCCTGGCTCCTTCCCGCCGCCCTCCCCCCTGGGGTCACTATGGGGACTGGGGGAGAGATTTGTGTCTGATTCCCACCGCTGTTCAGGGGGGAGGAAAAATAAAGGAACCGAAGGCACCCCGAAGGCAGTTTCATTCAAGCCTTTATTATTTTAACGTGAAAGAAGTTTATATACAGGGAACGTTTCCAGGAAAACACTCTTCGAGTCAGGGCCCCCCCACCTCCCAGCCCTGCAATCCGCAGTGCTGCCTAGAGGGCCCCTCACTGGGGGTCCCCAAGCTCTTCCCCCCCACTCCCGCCCCCCTACTCAGCCACCCAAACCCAGTTTCCTGGGAGTCTTAGCCTCTTCCTTGCCGTTTGGGTGCCGGGACCACCCCACTAGTGCCTCTCGAGCCATCCTCCTCCGGCTCCGAGACAGTCCCCAACCTCCCTTTCCCACCCGGTTTATGGCGGTTTCCCCATGGAAACCCAGAGCACTTCCCCCCCGCTGGTTTCAGGTTCTGCCGTGAGCCCCCTGCAATTCGGAAGCAGCTCGTGGTCAAGACCAGTTAGAGACAGCTCGTCATCAGCAGTGGGGCTCCGGAGCACCCAGAACAAGGAGGGGGAAACAACCCTGCCCACCCTTCCCCATCCCAAGCCCCCCACCCCCACCTCAAGGACAAGACACAAACACAAAACAGCAGAGCATGCCCGCGAGGAGCGCGACAGGTGTGGGTGCCAGGCAGCTAGGGCGAGCCGCACGGCAGAGCGGGCACCCGGCTGTGCTCGGGCGTGAGGGTGCAGCCCAAGTCTCTCTGGGGGGGGGCTGTTGTGCCTGGCTAGAGGTGCTGGCTCTTCTCTCTGGGGAGGGGCGTGCAAGAACACGGCAGAGGCCTCTGCAGGACAAGTCCACAGGCATACACACACAGGGTGGCACAGCACCCACACTTGGGAGGGATTCAGAGCCAGCCAGGCAGGTGCAGGTGAGGGACAGTCACAGAAGCGGAGTAGGGGTGGCAGCGGGAGAGCCTTCAGGTGGCTTGGCCGAGGGTGCAGACCCAGCCTGCAGTGTGTGGCTCAGCACAGCTGTGTCACCGAGCCCTCGCCAAACCTGACTTCGATCGAAACGCTTGCACGTGGTCTTCGAGAACTCGAGGGCAGGGCCCGCCACGTGCAGCCCGTGGCCCGCTGGTTGCCTACAGTGGACCGGGCAGAGCGCTGTGCAAGTGCTGGTCGTAGCGCTCCAGCCAGGCACGCAGCTCGGAGACCTGGTAGCCGTCGGGGCCGCGGCCGCCCTGGTACACGATGATGCCGCTCTGGATGACGTAGAGGCGCTCGAAGTAGGCGCCGTAGGCGGAGCTGCTGGAGTTGGCCATGGTGTCGAGGACCAGCGTGCAACCCGGCACGCCTTGCTGCAGCACCCGGGCCGCGAGGACCCGGTCTTCCAGGCTCCGGTGCTGCGGGATGCTGTAAGGGGTGTCCGTGGTGACCCAGCCGTCGGAAGGGTGGGCCTCCTCGATGTAGATGATGAGAAAGTCCACGTCGCGCTGGTACTTGGTGACCAGGCGCTGGAAGGCGCTCATCCGCGCCATGAACGGCGGTCAGGTGCAGCTGCCGAAATTGAGCACCAGCGGGCGGCTTCCCTGCGCGAAGTCGAGGATATGCTGGTACTGGAACCCCTCGGGCAGGACCACTAGGGAGTTGGGCGCCGGGTGGCCCTCGTGCGCCTGCTTGAAGAAATCCAACTTCTGGCCGTGCCACACGGCCTTTAGCGACGCCAGGGTGCACAGGCGGTTGTCGTCCGACACGCAGATGGGCGGGTCGTCGGGGGGCACCTCCTCACCCTCACTGTTGAGCTCTACTTCAGATTCGGGCTGACCCCGGCGCCTACGACCCAGAAAATGCTTCCGAATGCACAGGAAGTCGAGCAGCCAGAGCATGAAGGCCGTCCCGAGGAAGCGTGGGAACAGCACGAGGCACGAGGCCGTCTGGGCGCAGAGCCTCAGGGAGTGAAGCAAGAGGGAGCGGAGCATGGTCGCCGTGGCCCCCCGAGCCCCCTGGGACCCTCCACCCTCTACCCCCACCAGCGGCGGGGCGGCCTGGCCAGGCATCTGGCGGAAACTGTGCAGGGAGCTCAATTTATAGCTGAAGCTTCACTTGGCGGGAGACTCCTCCTCCGGCGGGGCCCGCCCCCTTGCAACTTGAGCCCGGAGATGCCCCAGCAGCGCGGCCAATGCCTTAGAAATCGCCGGCCTGGGGCGGGCGCTGGAGGCTGGAGGGCGGGGCGGCCAGGCGGGGGGCCGGACAGCCGAGCCAGCTCTCGGGGGCGGGGGACCCCGCCGGGGATGCCTCCCGGGACGGCGAGCTGGCGCAGGGACCCAGGCGTCCGCAGTGGAAGTCCTCCAGTTAGTGCGAGCGCCGGCGCGGCTGCGGTCCCTGCAGCCTGAACCGGGCCCGCGCCCCTCTCCTAGCGCACCTGAGAGGAGCTCTCCAGCGCTCGCAGAGCCGCGCCGGAGCTTCGGTTCGCTTCCCGCGCGCCGCCGCCGCCAACGCCGCCCCCGCCGCGGATGCTCTTACGGTTCCGCTGCCCAGGTGCTGCCGGAGCCCGTGTCCGCGGCCGCCGCTTCTCTGGTCCCGTCTCCCGCCTTGCCAGGGGAGCGGGGCCGTGAGGAGGCAACTTTGGGTCCCTGCTGCCTTCCCCGTTCGCCCGCGGGCGCCGCTCGCCTGCTGGAGCCCGCTCGCCCGCTCGTCTCCCGCGCGCGCTCACACTCGCGCCTCGCACACGGCCACCCCCCGCACGGCCCCGCCACGCACATCACGCTCCGCGCCCCCCGCCGCTGCCCGAGGCGGCCGCGCGCGGCCGCGGCCCCGGCTGCGCCCGCCCCGTCCCATCGCGTCCCTGCCCGGCGCTGTTGTTCTCAGGTCAGCGGCCTAGGGCGCAGCGGGAAGGTGCGGCGGGCAGGGCCCGCGGGCCGGTGAGCGCCCGGCGCCGGAGACAGGAGGGCTGGGGAAAGCGGCGCTGTCCCTGAGCATAGCCAACCCTGGAGCGCTTCGGGCGCGGGGCGCGGCGGGCGCGGGGCGCAGGGCATAGGCGCAGGGTGGCGGCGGCCCCGGCGGCTCTCCCACTAGGGGTAGCTGTTGCCTGAACGCCGGAGCGCTCCCCTCTCGCCGCTCGCCTCGCCCGGCGCAGCCCCGGCCGCCGGGCGCACCCGTCCCGTGCGTCCCCGGACGTTGCTCTCTGCCCCGGGAACGTCGAGACTGGAGCGCCCGAGCGGAGCCACTTTCGCCGGCCGCGAGCGCTGCGACTCGACTCACAGCGGAGGCGCCCGGACGCGGAAAGTGCGTACTCTCAACCGGGAATGTGCTGAGGTTTTAGGGGTGCGGGGCAACTCCCCAACTTCGTGGGGTCCTGCTTGGCTCTGCCGCCACGTCCTTCTGAGGGCTCGCTGGGAGCGGCGCGGGGCTGGCGACTTGGTCTCAGGGCGGCGGGGCGGGGAAGTGCCTTGGCCTGGGGTCCCCGAAGCTGGGAGCAAGTCCCGCTTCATCTCGGCCTGCCTGCGCCGGGTCGCGAGTGATTTGTACCGGGTCTGGAGACTCGAGCCGCCCGGGACGCCCTCGCAGTAGCAGGGACTTCTCTGGGGTGGCGGTGGCTGAGTCCCTGTCCGGAGCCACCGCCTCCTGCGTCCCGTGTGCCTCCCAGCCTGGGACCAGCTGCCTAACTTCTTCCCAGGACGGAGACCTCGCTCGCACCGGGGCTGTGGCGGGAGCTCGTTGGGCGGACAAGGCGGGGGCAAGTCGCTCGCGGCGGCAGGAACCAAGTCCGAAATTAACCGCGGGGCATGGAGCCTCTAGCCCGGACTCGGCGGGCCCCAGCGGGTGCGGGGCCGGACCACTTGAACTCAGGTGCGGAGGGCCTCCCCTCCGGTTTCCGTGGCCTTGGCGGGATCGTCTGCCCCGTGAGTTCGCCGTGGGCCCTGTGGCTCCGGCAGGACAAGACCCTGAGGGGGATGCCGGGAGGGGCGTGAACGTAGCCCCTCTCTCTCTCTCTCCCAGCCAGACAATTTCTCTGCGTCCGGGTGCAGGGCGCTAGGGGCCCACAGCCCAGGAACTTCCCACCCAGAGGGGAGCCCGCCTGGCCCTGCAGTTGTCCGAGCAGCCGGGGCTCCTCAGCACCCTGGCAGGGGTCACCCCGGTGGGCTGGGGAATTCTCCCCGAGCCGCCCCTGGCTGGGGCTGTGGCAGCGCAGGGTTGGGGTGAGGTGGGGTGGTTTCCCACGCGTCTGCCCCTTCCCACAGGGCGTCTCTGCTTCAGCACACCGTTTCCCTTCCTTGCCTTTCTCTGTGTGTGTGTGTTTTTCTGGGGATGGGGTGCGGATAATAGGGAGAGAAGGCTACTTGGCAAGTCTCTTGAGAGCGTTGAGGGCTGGGGGTTGCTGCCTCCTGGGTAGAGGCAAGAGGGGTCCCCACTTTGGTTGGGTAAACTCTCAAACCCTGATTTATTGATTTCTTGGGAGTGCCAATCAAGGGCCTGTCCTGCCTCCACCCACCCAAGAGCTGGGACAGGGCCGCGGTGCAGTTCCCCCACCCGCTTCCACATTTAGTTCCAGAAAATGAAAAGCCACCTCGGGCTGGGAGAGCCCGGGTGCTGCCGGGGGTGGCCATGCTGTGCGGGAGAAGGGGTCTGGGGCAGATGTGAGGCTGGCCCCTCTGGTCCCCTGTGTGGGCCCAGCCAGCAGCCTCCGGGAGGCTCGGGGGAGCCGCTGTCAGCAGCTCCGGGGGACCTGCTCCATTCCTTCTGCTGACAGGCTGCGCCCCACACCCTGGGGCTCCAGAACGTCACGGAGGCGCTCAGGCCTGTCCGGTTCCCACAGACCCTCGTGCAGGTGAGGACAGACCCGTGTCCAGGTGGTGCTGGCCTTTGGCCTCTGGGACACGGATCCCAGCCTGGTGACTTCCTCCAGTGTTTTCCGCTCCCCCCAAAGCCTCTTTCCTCCCCAAGCAGCCCCTGCCCCACCCTGCCCCCAGCCCAGCACAGCGCCCCAGCTCACCTTAGACCTGGCCCTTCCTACCAGCTGCCCACCCTGTCCTGGGGTTCAGCGGTGAACCCACCTGGGGCTTGGGGGAGCACCTGACCTCTTGCACAGGACTGGCCCCAGTGGGCCTGGCAGGCTTTGTCCTGGGGGTCCAATGTTGGAGCTGGGGCCACCCCTGCCGCCCCCCCACCCGGCCCCTGGGGACTGGCTAGGCCTGCCCCGCTTCCTCTCACAGCTGCAGAGGGGCGGGCAGGGGGAGACCAGAAGGGACAGGCTGAACTGGCCCTGTCCAGTGTGGAGCCCTGGAGCAACGTGGCAAGGGGCTGGGGCCAGGGGGGTGCTGGGCTTCAGGTGGGCTCCCCGCCTTCCAGACTAGCCTCAGGGGGCTATCTCCCTGTGAAACGGGGTGGGGTGGGGCTGCTCCCAGGCCCTGATCCCTTCCCACACTGCCCTGTGTGGGGCTTGGTAGGTGGGTGTGCGGTGGGTACAGCCACCGTCTCCCTCCTGGTAGAGTGACTCCCAGCACCCAGAGTGACTGATGCTGGCACTTCCGTGGGGCAGGCAGGGCCGCCGGGCAGGAGGGCCTCCTGAGGCTTCTCGGAGGAGCAGGCCCAGCCGGAACTGCAGGCGTGAGCTGGCCTCCCCCTTGGCCAGCTCATCGTGACCTGGCTGCCAGGGCTCCGGCCCTCCGTGGTCACTCCCCCTGCCTTGCCCTCCCCTCCACTGGCCTCTCGGTGCCCTGGGCCTCTGCCCACGCTGTCCCCTCACCTTCTCCCTCCCCCGTGGCTTTCATCCCTCCTCCTCCTCCACCACCTGCACCTCCACCCCGCCCGGCCTGCCCGGCCACCCCAGGGAGCTGAGCCTTCCTGCCTGCCCCCTGTGCCCTCCGGCGTCTCCGCAGCCTCAGCCGGGGTGGGTTTCACCACCGGGCCCTGCGGCCACTGCCCCGGCCCAGCACCTCCCCGGCCCGCCGGCTGGGTCCTCTGCAGTGAGCGCCTGAACCTGGCCCCCGGGAGAAGCTCAATAAACCTCTGTGAGACATGTCGCCTGCAGTGTGGACTTACTGAGAACTTGACTCGGCGGGGCAGGGGGGTGGTCTCAGGATGTTTCGTTCAGCCCTTTTGCACACCAGCAGCAGTGAGGGAGAGGGCGTGCTGGCGGCAGGGCTGATGGGGTCTTACAGGCCCTGTGGCCGGCCGAGCGAGGTCTGTCTGTGCCCCTCCTGGGCACACAGGTCCCCCGACAGCACCTGGCCTCCCCACGCTCGCACGTGCTCGCCCTGCTCATTTGCTTCCAGACCGATTTCTTTGCAGACTCTCCAGACCTCAGCCTGGCCGGACTGCACAGGGGGACGCCCTGCAGGGGGCGGTGACGGCCCGGGGCTCAGTGGTCTGGCCTTGAGGTGTCCAGGAGACAGCAGGTTTCCGTTGCCCCTCCGGCCCCGGCCAGGCACCCTCCAGGAGTGTGAGGCCGGAAGGGGGCAGACTGTGGGGCGCTGGGGTGGGTGGGCAGCCTGGGGGCCAGCCTGGAAGAGCTTGCTGGGGCCGCTCGGCCTGGAGGGAGCTGGGGTGTGGGGCTGCATTCCGGGACGGAGGAAATCCGGGGTCCCGGCCCGGCCCGCGGAGGAGAGGAGCAGGCCTAGGAGGGGATGCCCTGGCCACCTGCTGTGTGACCTGGGCTTGTCCTGTCTGTTACTCTGGCCTCTCTTGCATCGTCCTTTCCAGTGCCTTCCCTGTGCCGTCCCTCCAAACTCTAGAAGGCTCTGGGAAGCCCTGCAGGCCCTGCCCTGCCCCCGCATGCTGCCGTGGGGCTGGAGACCCCCGTGGAGGATGGGGGGCACCCGGCCTCCTGACCGCCCTGCTTGCCCCCAGCACGGTCGTTCGCCTGACCCATTCCTGCCACAGCTCCAGGGTCCTCACTGTTGGGACTGTCCCCATGGCTCAGATCCGGCATGGGCTCCAGCCTGCTCCTGCCCTGACGCAGTGGACACAGTGGGGGCGTCCATCAGGGCTACCCGGTGCTCAGACTGCCCCCTGGGGAGGAGGGGCAGACGCCTGCCTGAGGCCCGTGTGAGAGGCTGCCTGGGGCGTTGGGATGCCGGGCCACGCGTGTGAAGGACAGACCCTGCCCTGAACCCCGAGGCTGGCTGGGGGCCCACCTTGGGGTTGCTCCTCCCACCCATCTCTCACCCTCTCTGGAGAAAGGGGGGGTTACAGCCAGCAGCAGACAGGTCCTCCCGGTCCCTTCGCTTCTCCGAGCCTCGAAGTCCTCAGCTGAGAGGGGAGCCCGGCGCCACGGACCTGTGTTCCCTCCGTCGGGCAGGGCGATGCCTGACCTGGGTGTGTCCATCCCTTCCTTCCCGTCTCGTCCTACGGTGCGTGTCAGGCCCCCGTAAGGAGCCACGGACCCCCGGCAGGCTCCACAGTGAGACGGAACCGTGAACACGAGAAAGGCCCCGCCTGCTGGGGACACAGTGTGGCCGCTGTGTCCTCCCCGTGGGCCGTCACAGATGTCGTCCTGGTGGTAAAACCTGACTGGTTGACCCCCAGCATCCAAAAGATAACAGTGGCCGTCCAGCTGTGCCTCATGAGTGGCCGTGTGTGGCTACCTCCCCTCAGTTTCTTCCAGAGTCTGGGGACCACCAGTGTGCAGACTCCCAGGCTGAGTGTGGACAGGAGGGTCTGGGGCTCGTGGCCAGCAGGAGAGCGCCCGGCCAGGAGCGGGGCCCTTGGGGGCTCACATCTGTGGCGCGGTGACAGTGCGCTGCTCTAGGGTGGGACCGTCCTCCTGGACCGTCTGTCCTTTTGCCGCTGGCTCCCCAGCCCTGGTCCCGCGGGGCCCTGGGCTCCCGAGGGACTCGGGCGCACAGTCCGGCCAGGGCTCTGGGAGGGGCGGGCGTGCACGATTTCCGCAGGACCGTCTGGAGCATCAGGGGGGATGGGGGGAGGGGCAGGGAAGGCCGTGTCTGTGTGGTTCTGTGTGTCACAGCAGGAGCACAGCGCTGCCTCCGCCCCCGCCATGCCATCGCTGTGTGATCTTGGGCAGGTCACACGAGCTCTCTGTGCCTCCTCCGTGGAGCAAGCAGAACACCCCCTGGAGGGGAGCGCACTGTAAGAAAAGCTCCCGTCACACACACACTGCCCCGGCGTGGCGCCCAGGACACGGAAGCGCTGCGCGCCTCCCAGTGGCAGCTGGCACGAGCCCACGCCAAACCCCAGGCCCTGTGAGCACGTGTGACCCTGAGCTCGGGCACCTCAGGAGCCCGTGTCCAGATGCCGCTCCTCTCCCACGAAAGGTCCTGCCGGGGCCCTGCTGGCCCGTGGAGGCGGAGGCTTCCTCGTCGCAGAGGCCCCTCTGGGAAGCCTTTGGGCCCCAGGCACATCTCTGACCCTGTAACTGTTTGGGTTCAAACATGGCAGAAGCCCAGTCCAGACTAACTGAGACTAAGAAGGAGTTTCCTGGCTGTCGTCAGCGAAAAGTCCAGGAGGGGCCGCGGCTTCAGGCCCAGCTGCATCCAGGTGCTCAGGGGATGCCGCCGAGGCCCTGCTTCGGGCTCTCCCCGGCTTGGTTCCCAGGTGGCTCTCCCCGCACGTGGGCAAGGTGGCCCCAGCTGGCGCTCCTGGGGCCAGTGTAGCCCTCGTCCCGGCCACCCAGAGAGGAGGGAGCACAATTTACCCAGGGCAGAAACCTGCGGGGCACCAATGGGGGGATCCGCTGCTGTGGTCAGATCTGGGTCTCAGCCCACCCGTCTCGGAGAGGGGTCCCAGCTCACATGAACTCCACGAATCCTCCCAGGTCGGTGGGGCGGGAGGTGCTGGAGGACACGTCTGTGTCTGACTGCCAGGGACCCCGGGGACAGTGACGGCAGCCTTGGGCTGAGCAGTTACTCGTGCCACATAGTTAACAGGCACAGGCTTTTGTCATCCCTGTTTCACGGGCGACAACACTCAGACTCGGAGAGGGGAAGTGATTAGCCTGCAGACACATCGGTGAGGTCTGACTCCAGAACTCCTGCTCCCCCTCCGGTTAACCAGGTGTTTAATCAGGGCGCCCTGGGGACAGGGGGCCCACCCGAGGGGGAGGCAGAGGGGGTGTGGGAGGCCCCGAGGGTGTGCGGCGGCCAGAGGGAGCCCCGGGGAAGAGGAGGTCTGGGGGGGAGGCTGCTGCATTTGTGGGGACCCCGAGACGGAGGCGCCTGCTGTCCTGGGAGAAGATGCCCAGGTGGGCAGACGCAGGAGCCTCGCACCTCGGGAGTGATGGTTGGCCTTGCTTTCAGAGTTCATGGTGTCGGGGGGGTGGAGGGGAGATGGCTGGAAGCTGGCAGACCGGAGGGGGACAGCGGGACGGTCGAGACCATGGCACGCCCTCAGAGGTGCAGGAGACCGGTGGGCGCCATCCGGGCAGCCGTTCTGAGCCTTTGCAGCCCCGGTGCAGGGCGGCTGCTCCCCAGAGAGAGGCACTTCCAGGGCCCTCGGGCTGTGGCCGGTGCAGACGCCGGTTGCCAGGCGGCTGGGGCCACCGTCGTACAAGGACCGGCCTTCCCACCGGAGGGACCTCTGGAATCTCAGGACTTGATGCGAATCCCGACTCTACCTCCCAGATGCGGTGTGGCCGTGGGCGTGTCCCAGGCCTGTCCGGGCGGTGGTGGCTCGTCTGGGAAGGAGGAAGCTGGTGTCCTGCACTCAGGGGGCATGGTGGGCGCGGCATCCTGGCCCCAGGGGGCTCCGGACACAGCGGTGGTGTGTCTATGCTTGCCTTTCCTTGGCCGGGGTCTGATGGTTGTGGGTGGGGGGCGGTGACGGAGGGGGTGGCGGCAGTCTGGCTCTGCAGGGGGAGAAATGTGTCCATACTCGGTGTCACAGGCAGGGTGGGAGGTGGTGACCATGAGGCCAGAGTGGACTGAGAAAGTCCTGCCTCCCTCCTGCTCCGGAAGCCGGTCTTCCCTCTCAAGGCTCGGCACGACGCCACTCCTTACAGGTTCCCGAGCCAGCCAGAGTGCTCTGGTCACCCGTGTCCCCTCACTGACCAAGGTCCCCTGAGGGCAGGCTGAGACTGACTCCCCTATCTGCCAGGCCAACCTCGGTGGACGCGGGTCCCGGGAGAGCTTTCGAATTCGCCCCCATGCCCAGTGTGGCCTTGAACGAGCCCTTGGCCTCTCCGTGTCCCAGTGCAGGTGGCGCTACCCGGGGAATGGGCGCACGAGAAATGCTGGGTGAAAAGTAACCGCACTCGAGAAGCGCTTGTTTCTCATGCTCCATGAGGCTCTGCTGGTCCGGGCCTTGGTGGGCTCGCTGGCCCGTGAGTGGGGGTGGGGAGGGTGGCTGGTGTCAGCTGACTTAGGATGGCTGCAGCTGAGACGTGGCTCTGCCCTGCTCCCCGCATCCCTCCTCCTCTGGCTCTGGCCGCGCAGGGTGGTGGAGGCAAGGAAAGCAAGCCCGATGCACGAGCTCTCGGAAACCCCTGCTCATTCCGTGTCTGCTCACATCCCATCGGCTCAAGGAAGTCACGGGTGAGCGCCCAGGTGGGAACGAGGGCCCCGCACAGCTGCACAGTGTTGTCTGCTCGGTCCAGAGCCAGGCCTGGCACCTGGGGCTTCCCCTCCACGTCCCTCCACCCCGCCCCTCCCTTTTCCGTCCCTCGGCCAGCCATGCCCCGTGCGTAGGACCGAGCTCCCTGGGCAGCACTGTGGGTCAGAAGGTGCTCACAATGGTGCCTGGGCCCTTCAAGGCAAAGGACCTCTGTGGCTGTCATGGGCCCAGCTGTCGCCTGGAGGGGGCAGTCGTGTGGAGACAGCAGGGAATCTGCCCGGGGCACCTCTCTGGGCAGGTGGGCTCAGGACCCTGCTGCCACGGCCACAGGCAGGACGGCCAGAGTGTGTTCCGCAGTGGAGGCTGCAGGTCCAGACCTGTCCCTGGCGTTCGCGGCCCCAGGACGGCGAGCCACCTTCCTGAGACCTTGTGGGGGCCGCTGCTGGGGCTGTGCCCTCTGCGATGGGCAGCCCTGGGCTTCGGTCTGGCCTGTGGTGGCCTTAGAGGGATTCTCGGGGCACCTCTGTCCTTAAGAAGGGCTCTTGGGAGAGGAAAAAAGAACACATTTCAACACCTCCAGATTCTGAAAATGGATTTCTCCCAGGGAAACAGAGACTCAGAGTGTGTTCTCTTTGCTGAGAGAACGCCAGGAACGTTGGGGGCTGGGGGAGGGGAGAGAGGCCTCAGCGAGGAGGAGGAGGAGGAGGAGGAGGAGGGAGAGGAGGAGGGAGGAGGGGAGGGGGAGGGGGTGGGAACCAGTCTGGAGCCACAGAGATCTGGATGCAAATCCTGGCCGGCCACGGAGGGGCTGTGTGACAGGGGCACTCGACCTCACCTCTCTGGCCTCCGTCTGTCTTTCTGCCCCATGGGGTCACTCTCCCTGCCTCATCAGGGATGCCTGAGGGTGGGATGCAGGGGGAGCAGCGAAGGACATCCCCAAGCCCCAGGACAGGCCTATGGGGCCAGCTGCCCCGGCCTGGCTGCCGTGGCCTCAGTGAAGCGGTCAGCCCTCTCCACGCCGGCCTCCCCACCTGTAACTTGGGAGGAGGGATCTGCACCCTTCGAGGTCAGGGGAGGCTTGGCTGGGACGTGGCGGCACCAGGCACAGCACCCCCTCGCACGCAGGTGGGGCGGGGGCTCCCAGTGGTTGGCTGGTCCCTTCTTGGTCCCCTCCAGGGCAGACCCTTCACCTCCCCCTGCTTTGGCTGGCACAGTCTTCCCAGATCCGTGTCTCTCCTGGGACTTCGGCGGTGCCTCCGGTTGTGGCTCCGCACCCCCCACCTCAGTGCTTGAGACTCGCGATGGAAAGGCGGCCCTCCCCTCGGAATGCTGCCCAGCCACACAGGCGCCCACAGCTCCTGAGCACCAGCCACGCCGCTCAGCCTGGCCTTTGAGGCCCGCAGGTGGGTCCTCCACCTCCCTTTTCAGCCCCATTTCCTGTCCCGCCCGACACTGACCCAGTGCTCCGGCCACAGGATGTGGCAGCCACAACTGACCGCACTGAGTTCCAGGCCTGTGCGGGGGTGTGACAGGGACCGTCATCCTCCCAACGAGAGACGCAGGTGCCTCGCCGTGCTCATCAGGGTCGGCACTCGAACGCAGGGCTTCTGGCTCTGAGTTCACGCTCTTCGCACAGAGCCACGGCTCCTCCGCACGGGCTCCATCAGCCAGCTCTACCACCTTGTGCCTCTGGAGCTCCTTTCCACCTCATCTTCCCAAGGCTGCGCCCAGATGTGGCCTCCTCCAGGAAGCCTCCTGAGATTTCTCATCAGATCACCTCTTTCCTCCCCCAGCAATCTGCTGCTGCCTTTTACTCATGACATTGGTTCATCATGGTCCTGGCAGAGAGGGAAGATTGTGCTCTAGTAGCAAAGATTGGTAGTTGCCCCCCCTCCCCTGATATTCATTCTCCTTTCTTCTTAAAATAAAAGAAACCTCAAATTTGAACTGGGCCCATGGTTACCGATTCAAGTTTTCTGCCTCCCTTATAGCTATGTGTAGCTATTTGACTAAAACCTTACCAGTGACGTGTAAGAAGTGACCTGTGGAACCTCTGGGCCCTGCCTCTAGAGGGAAGAGAGGTGGCTTTCCCTTCTTCTCCCTATTCACACTGCTGGATGACAGATGTGATGGCAGGAGCTGGAGCAGCCACATTGACTCTGGGATAGAAGCCTGGTGTTGAGGATCACAGAGCAACAAGGCAGGAAGAGCCTGGGTTGCCACCACATGAGCCGACTGCTGACACTCGGATTGTCACAGCCCTTCTGTCTTGGTCAATCCAATATACTTTTGGCATTAGTAACAGTAGCCAAAATGTATCAGAATGAATCCCAGTTAGTACAGGTCCAGAAGCAGAACTCCACTCACTGTTTGCAGAATGACTAAGGGGTTAATGACTAGAGGTCCCCCAGCCACAGCTTGGAGACGGCTTTTTAGAGCACGTGGGGCTTTGGGGTCTGGAAGGGGTGTGTCCGTGGGTTTGAATGCTGCAGCTGCCTTGTCATCACGAGTGTGGCTCCTTGGGCCAGCTACAGGATGGCCCAGTGGCTCAGATGCCTCTGGTGTGACCACGAGGGTGACAGTCCGCCCTGCAGAGTGAGACTGAGGCGAGGGCTTGTTTCCAAGGCGCTCGTGTGTGTTGGTTCCTCTCCCGGGGTGAACCAGCTGCAGCAAGAGTTCGAGGGCCCCCCTTGCTCCTCCCTGGCCTCCCTGGCACCCCGCCCCCACCCCCCACCCTGCTCCTCCGGGCTGGGAGGTTTAATGAGCCCGCGTGAAAACATCCAGCTTGTAACAATAAATATTCTCCACCAGGACTTTTCCTGCACTGAAATTAATGGTCTCGGAATCCCTGGAAATGGCTGCTCAGAAGGAAAGGGAGTCTCCTTTCCAGAAGCTGTTTTCAATGTTGCAGAATCACGGGCCCCCAAGGGTGCCACGTGCCCCCTTCGCCCCCGCCGCCCTGCAGGAGGCAGGCCTGACTTGACCCCTCCAGAGGAGGCCCGCCCTCCACGGAGCCGCCTGTGCCCACCTCGCCGGCTGCCCAGGGCCCGGCGGCCGCACCTCGTCCCACAGGGTGAGAACCCAGGGCCCCCAGAGCCCCGGCCGATGAGGTCAGGAGAAGGCGCCTCGGCCGTGGTCCCACCTTTGGAGCCTGGACTCCGAGACCCGCGGCCTGGAAGGGGCCAGAGAGACGCTGGGCCGGGAGCGTCACCGGTCACCCCAGTGGCGGTGTGCTGAGGGTGGGGGTCTCGTGCCCACAGCAGCCTGGGCAGCCCGCCCTCCCTTCCCAGCAGGGTTCGCCTTCCAGCTGCCGCAGGGCGCAAAGGTCTCGGGGCCGCAGAAACGGTTTGAAAGGGGTTGGTGCTGTGCAAGCCGCCCGCTCTGAAATGCGTTTCACGGAGGTGAGCTACGTCAGCGTAAAACTCACCGTCCTACCACCTTGCGGCGCACGGCGCAGGGGCTTGGCGTCCGTTGCCATTCTCAGGCAACCCTCGCCACCCTCCATCCACCGCACGCTTTTCGTCTCGCCAACTGTAGCTCGTCCCCATGAAACACCAGCTCCCACTCCCTCCCCCAGCCCTGCTCCCCCCGCCCCCGGGTCTGCCCTCCGTCTCTGGGAGTCTGGCTGCTCCAGGGACCTCAGAGAAGGGGGGTCGTGCGACATTTGTCATTTTGTGACTGGCTTCTTTTATTCGGCATGATGTCTGTCCTCCCGGTTCATCCAGGCCCTGGTGGGTGTCGGACTGTCCTTCCTTCGTCAGGCCGAGTGACGGTCCCCTGCAGGGCCGATTCCTTCTGCAGGCTCCAGGGGAGAGTCGGTTTCTTTGTCCTTCGGGGCTTCCAGAGGCGCCTGCATCCCGTGGCCCCCCAACTTCCGCCCCACTACTCTGCCTCCTGTCTCCCTCTGCCACATGTGAAGCATCCTCTTGAGGACATGCCCCTCACCCCACAATCATCTCCCATCCCCAGATCGCTGACCGAATCAGGGCTCAGAAAAGTCCCTCTGTCCTGTAAGACAAGGCCTCCACCGGTTCCCAGCACCTCTGGGGGCTGGTATTCTGTCACCCACAGGGTCCAGCCCTTTCTGGAGGGTGCTGGGGAGCCTCTGAAGGTGTTGGACAGAGGAAGGCCGTGGTCAGATGTGAGTTGGGAAACGCCCCGGGTCTTCGGGCTGCTGCAGCCAGGGACCAGAGTGTGGCTGTGTCTCCCTCACAGCCGAAACCCCAGCCCCCCAGTGGCACCTGGCACCGGACAGGGGCTTCTTAGACGCTCACTGAATGAATGAAGAAGCCGAAGACAGCTGCTCGGAAGGGCCTGGAGTGGGGAGGGGCTGGCCAGGGAGGAGTCAAGGGCTGGGCCCGTGTGCTCGCTGACACCTGGGAAGGCTCTGCCACTGAGCAGAGGGACTGAAGGGTGCCCCGCAGACTTCCCTGAGCTCCGCCCCAGGCACTGCCGAATATTGCCACTAGTCCACCACGCGTGCTGAGAAGGGCCCAGTCATCACGTCCTGCTGGCCCTCACCTGACCTGCGCCCTGCCCTTCCCCTGAGCATGGGTCTAGGGCTGAGCTAAGAACTAGCGAGGCCTCTGATTGGATGGGGGCTGGCACCTGCCCCGTGGGCTGGGCAGCCATAGGTTGGATGTCTGCACAGGGGGTGGGGCCCATAGGCAATCTGTCTAATAGGGCATTGACAGAGCCAACCAATCAGAGGGTTCTGTGTGATTGGGAGCCAGGAGAGGTGCGTGGGCCGCTGAAGAGGGGCAGGTGGAGGGGAGGACAGAGGCGGACGGGCACGGGGTTGGGTGGGGCTGGAGCCAGGGGAGCAAGGTGTGCCCTGGACAGCCTTGCACCCACCCTCTGTATGTGGGGAGTCTGGACACCCGCAGCCTTCAGGAGCTGGCTGTGTGCCTGGCACCCCCGGGAGTTTTCCCGCCCCAAGGAGCATGTCTCCCCAGGTTCCTTTTCCCCCTTCCCCACTTCTCCAGGAAAATTTGCACCCCCTCTTCAAGGACCGGCTCACGGCTCTGCCTCTGCACCCATCGGCCCTGGCACCTGCGCTGTGGCGTGCTTTAAAGATTGGGGCTCTGTCCCCAGTGTGAGTTCCTGGGTGCAGGGACGCACTGATGGCTTGGGGTCATCAGGGTGGAGTGAGGGGCAGGGATGGGGCGTGGTGGGGCACAGCCAGCACAGTGGGCGGGCCGCAGTCGGGAGACTGGACGTGAGCCCATCGGTGGTGGGAGGCCCAGGGGGCACCCTGTAGCCTGGGCATGGACGGCACTTGGCTCAGGGTCAAAGCAGGAGGTGCGGCCTGGGTAGGGCAGGGAGGGCCCGTGCGGGGAGCTGGGGCCCAGGCTCCCCAGCCCAGAGGACGTCTGCTCTGTTCATGCCCAGCTCTGGAATTTGCTCTGAGCTGAACCAGCCTGTGGCCCCAGAGGCCCTGGCAGCTGGGGAGGGACCGAAGATGATCCTGCCCCCCTTATGGGGGCCCAGTCAGAGGCTGGCATCTCCTCCCTCGGGGGCAATAGTGAGTGCACCTTTGCCCCAGCCTGTCCCTGGACCCTGCCCCTCACTTCCTCCTCTTCTACCCACCCCCACCCCTCACTGCCCTCAGCTTCCCTGTGGCAGCCCCTGCTCCCCACCTCTAAGGGTGGGCAGCCTGGTGCCCTCTGATACTCTCTGAATGTGGTTGCCCTCTGCCCACTGGGTGACTGGGTGCAGAGGCCACAGGTCCCCAAGTCCCTCCTTTGTCTATTTAGCTGCATCCACCAAGACCTCTCTTCTGCCAGGTGGGGGTCAGCAGAATCTCACACTATACCATCTGCTTTGTATCATCAGTGTTGTTATTTATTTAATGTTTTTATTTCAGTCAACTTGCCTTAAACTTAAGTACTTACATCCTAAGCAATGGAATCCGAAACTTGGGGTTTGATATGCTGGTTATATATTTTTCTCAATACATATGGACATCAATAATACCTGGAAATAGAATTGTGCCTGGATATCCTTTCAGACCACTTGTCGTCGTTGAGAAACTCTGAACTAGTTTGCCGGGGAGACTGAAGCTCTGCGAGGGCGTCGGCTGTGCTCAGCATGAGAACGCGCTGCCCAGCGGCCCCGAGGCCCAGGCTGTCGGCCTGCCCTCCCAGTGCTTGCCTGGTGGCCTCCTGGGTGGGCCCCTCGGGGGAAGAGGGGTTTGCTGGGTCCTCTGCTCGGGGTCTCCGCCAGGTGTTGGCCTGGGCTGCGCTGATGTTGAGGCCCAGCTGGGGCAGGATCAGCTTCCCACTCACCCAGGAGCTGCTCGGCGGCTTTCCCTGCTGGCTGGGGGCTGGAGGCCGCGCTCGGGTCCTGGCCCCTCAGCCCCCCGACACGGCAGCTCCCTCCCTTAGTGCGGGCGAGCCTGCAGAGTCCTGTGAGGCTGAGGCTGGCCTGTCGTCATCTGGTCTTGCAGGTGACACCTCACCCCTTTTGGAGGTGAGTCATAGGTCTGCCCTGCCGTCAAGGGGTGGGGACCCAGGATGGCGACCATCCTTGAAAGTTGCCCCCAGCCCCAAGGGCTAAGTGGAAGTGGATGCTCTGGCTCCCACCGGCTGAGGCTGGTCTGTGGCTGAGCCGTGACTGGGAGGGGTGACAGCGTAGGAGGAAAGGCTCTGGGTAGCCTCTGCTAACGGGGTGCGGAGCCTCACCGTCCAGCCGCTGCCTGCCCCCTGGGAGCTGCCAACCTCCCAAGCACCGTGGCCTCCTCTCTCGCCCTCCCTGACTCCTTTGGCCACCCCCTACCCCCTCTGGGCTGTGGGGAGATGGGCTTGGTTGGGGGACCAGGAGGCCCCCATCCCCACCTCTTTTAGGACAATGGGGGAAGGATTACGAGGAATTCACCATTTGTTCTTCAAATGTTTTGCAACTTTCCTGGAAATCTGAGTGATCCCTGAGGGGCCCAGGCTGCTGGTGACCTGGGCTGGGAGGCAGTTCCCACCACAGACTTTCCAGGGATTGGTGGCCGGTTGGTGGCTGGGCCAGGCCCCCAGAGTGTCTCGGGCAGTGGTGGAGGGGGGCAAGAGTGTGAGCGAGGTGCCCCCTGCCCAGCTCCCTGCTCCTGGATGCACCCCCTCCAGTGTTCCCAGACCAGCTGGCCTCCCTGGGGTCTCCTGCAGTCCTGGGTCCTCCCTTCCTGCCCAGATGTCCTTGTTCTGGTCATTGAGGGGCAGCTGTGAAGCGCAAGCACAGGCCCCCACTGGGGAGGCGGCGGCCTGCAAGGTGGGCCCACAATGGCACAGAAATGACCCTCAGCCAGGGAACCTGGGGTGAGGCCGGCCTGAGTCTCTGCCTCCCAGCCAACCAAGGAGAGTGGGAGTGCTCGCCCCGCACTGCCCACTGCAGACACTCCGATGCTGCCTCAGGGCCTCGACCTCCCCTATCTGGGCTCCACCTTCCTCTTCCATAGTGTGGACTGTTGCAGGGGTCAAATGAGGTCGCAGAGATAGAGGGTTTTGTATGGGATTGTGTTTGGAGTTAGCACCCCGAGAGTGAACCCATGAACTAAGACAAAGAGGGAGTCTGGAGTCTGCCTCCCCTGCCCCCACCCCGCTCAGCCCCAAGCGGGGTGTTTTCTAGGAGTGGCCCAGGGCTGGGGGACTTGGGGGTGCAGCCTCAGTGTCGCCAGGTGTGAAAGGGGTCCTGTGCCCTGCCCTGCCCTGTGAGGGCTGACAGCTGGCTGTCCTCAGGTCTGGGGTGGGCAGATGGCCCCCACTCCCGCCTCTGCAGCTCCCGCCGCCCCCTTGTCTGCCTCGCTCTCCTGTTCCTCCGTCTGTGAGCTGCCCGCTCAGTCCTCAGCGCCCTCCAGCCTGGCTGCCGCCCCTTCCTTTCCCCCTCCCACACGGACGAAACTGTCTTCAGGGAGCTGGTCCTGGCTGGGATGTGCAGGGCGCATCTCAGCCTGTGGCCGTGCCAGCAGCCTCTCCTGCAGCTGCGTCTTCTCTTCCTTTGGGCTGTCCTTGTCCTTGGCACGTCCCTGCTCTCCTCCCACAGCACTCCCCCGCCACGATCCTTCTGAGGCCTCCCCCGCGCCCTCCATCTCCTGCTCTCCCCTGACCCAGTCACCACCCAGCTCTGCCCTGTCCCTGCAGGCCTGTCCCACACCTACGGTGTCCCCTGACCTTGTCCATGAGGATGTCCCCCAAGCAGGTCACACTCAACACAGCTAAACATATCTCCATGGCTCCCTCTGCCGAAGTCCACACCAGCCTGCCCTCCTCTGCTGCCCTTGCCCCCCAGCTGTCTCCAGTGGTCCTTTTATCCTACCTCCACCTCTCAGCCAGAGGTGAAGCACACACTGCTTCCTCATTCACCAGTGTCCCTGGCAGAACCCGCTGCTTCTTCCCCAGCAGCTGCTCTCCGCTGGCACCTGGCTGCCCAGAAGTCTGCATTTCCCGACTCCCTTGCAGCTAAGTGTGGCTATGTGACTGCATCTGGCAATGGCCTCTGTGCAGATTCACACTCGCCACCTCAGGGTTGTGCCCAGCAAGGGAAGGCACAAAGTATCTGGGAAATCAGAGCTGAAAGAGGGGCCAGACCCTGCTGACTTTGGAGAATCTGCCGGCTGAGGAGGGGCTGTTGTGAGCCTGGCCCCGGGACAGAGGTGAAGAGACACAGGCCTGCCTCTGAGGGGCCCTGGTTGAGCAAAATCACAAATGCACCAATAGTTTCCCAATAACATGCAGGGTGTTAGGAACATTCAGGAGAGTGAGGCAGGACACACCGGGGCCCGAGGGGAAGGGCATCTTAGGGAGTCAGGGAAGACTTCCGAGAGGAAGGACACGGAGGGAGGCATTTCCTATGTGGCGAAGTGGAGGACACATTTTTGGGGTGGGGGGACTGTGTGTGCGAAGGGATAGAGGGATTATGGAATCACAGGCTGTTTGGTGTTGGGGAGATTGGGGGAAGACAAAGGGGATAGGGAGCCCCGCCCAGTCCTGTCCCCCCGCCCCCGCAGGTAAGAGAGGGTCCTGAAGCCCAGGGGGGCAGCCAGGGAGGGTCTCTGTGGGGGGGCAGATCTGGAGAGTAGGAGGGGCAGCAGCAGGGGGTGGGCCGAGGAAGAGAGGCCCCTGAGGATGGGGGGCCAGTCCCTGAGGAGGGTCCCCTGGAAGGCCTGGCGTGGCACATGCTCCCTTGGGGAGGGGTCACCCACGTGCTGGTCTGCGGCCCAGCAGCTCCTAGGAGGGTCCGGCTCTGCCCTCGGACCTGCTGGCCCGGGGGCCCTGGCCAAGCGCGGGTGGGTTTAATAGCCGTCAGGAGCCTGCGGCTTCTGCAGCACCAACCAAACTCGGACCTTCTGGTGTTTACGATTGGCAAAGTGAACTTCCTGTTTTTAAGAGAAAAGGATTAGAAACACTTATTAAAAAGCCCTTTGAAAGGCATCAAAAGACTTCCCAAATGTCAAATGACTCTTACAAAAGAGCCATTTAATGATTTCAGCAACATGAATGGGAAACATACCAGCCCGGGCCTCCTTAAATGATCACAAAGTCTCGCAAAGCCCGGGAGGGACCTGGCGGCCACGTGGAGTGTGGACTGAGGGTACCTGCGGAAGCTAAAAATAGTCCCATGGGCAGAGCAGCCCTTCTGTGGGACTCAGGCGGTGGAGGGGGCTGTCGGGGGGCACAGAGCTCGGGAGTGGCCAGGGCAGCCCCTCATTAGAGTCTAAGCCGGTGCCCCAGACTCGTGCCTGACCTCAGCATCCTGGATGCTATCGGCCTCTGACCGGGAAGCCCAGGTTTCCGCCGGACTCGCCCTGGATCGACAGCTCCTGACCCCCAGTCTGTCTAGTCCGGCTCAGCCGCCCGCCGCCAGCCTCCCACCTGGGCTCCACCTGCGTATCACCTGACCGGCCTGTCCCTGCCCCCAGTCCCCAGCACAGGCCTCCCTCATCAGCCTCTAGCTGTCCTCTCTTCTGTCTGTCCATCCCTGCCCAGGTCACAGGGCTGGACACAGGAGACACAGCCCCTGCCCAGGTCTTGGGTGCAAGCTGACCTCTAGTGTGGCCACGGAGGAGCTGTGGCAGAGGCTGAGGGATTCGCATCCTTGCTGGGTGCTGGGGCCACCCCACGAAACCAGTGGACCGCAGATCCCGGCCGAGTGGGGAGACAGCTGCGGACACAGGCCCCCCACACCCTGGAGCCCTGTGTCACAGCAGAGTGGCAGGCCCCAAGGGAACCCAGCCCCTCGGCTTGGCCACCCCTTACACTCAGAATCCCAGGTAGGACACTTCTGCCCGAGGTCGTCCCCATCAGCCCAGGCGCCCGGCTTTTCAGAAGGGTCACCGGCCCGTGAGCCTGCGTCCTGTCCCGCCGGGGCCCCTGACCTCACACGCCCTCTCAGGTTGTAACTGTTTGTTCCTGGGTTTCGCTCCAAACAGGGTATGCCGTTCGTTAGGAAGCTATAAAACACTTCAGTGTTTCCCAGAAAGTGCCAAGGAATTCTTGGAATAAAAATAACAATGAATAAAGTTGCCTGGAAATGAGGCGATGGGGCTGAATTTGATTACGTCTCATTTAGAAGAGAAAATTAGCTTATGGCGACTGAGGTGAGGTGAGGTTTTCTCTTTTCTTCAGTAAAAAAGATGCTTTTCACACTCCCCTCCCCCACAAGGCTCTCAGAGCGGGGGGTTGGGCTGGAGCGGGGGTCAGTCCCGCAGGGCCCCAGTCCTGGGGTGGGCAGGGCCCAGGCTCTCGTGGCCACACTTGGGACAGCGGGGCCTGGCCCTGGGAGGACCCCCAACAACGGCGTCCGCGCAGAGGAGGGCCGAGGGGGCAAACGCTGTGACACCCTGCTCCTGCCTTGCTAAGCAGAACCTGTGGCTCCGCTGCCCTCTGCGCACCTCCACCCCGGGGGGCCACACCTCCACCCCGGGGGGCCGCACGTCCCCCTCCGCCCGGCCCAGCCCTCCCACCCAGACCTGCTCCCGCCCACTCCCGGGTATGCCTTCTCCCCGGCCCCACTGCTTGTGCTGGGCCTCCTGCTCTGCCTCCCTCCCACTCACAGCATGGGGTGTTCCTCGAGCCGTCGGCCCTCAGAGCCCCTTACCCCAGCACCGCAGGCCCGTGCCAGCTTCCTGTGGCTGCCGGGGTGGCCCACGTAGGTGTCCCCCTGACTGGGCCTTGGGGTGCCCAGGCACCGGGTGGGCGCGCCTGCCCCTGAGGGTGCGTGCTGGGCGGGAGAGCCTTCGCCTCTGGACGAGCACAGCGGGCTGCCCTTCCGGGCGTGGTGGGCCTCACCCAATCAGTTGTTGGCCGGACGCCGCCGGAAAGGCTGGCCTCCCGGGGGAGGGGGAGTGCCTCCAGCCTGACAGCCTTTGAACTCGGACAGAAACATCGGCTCTTGCTGGGCCCTGGGACCCCCGGTCTGTGGACAGGAACGAGCCCGTCCTGAGCCCCAGACAGGGCTCGGGCCTCCAGACCTGCATGGTGCTGTGGTCTGCCTGCGCACCCATCCCTAGAACCCACAGTTTGAACCTCACCCCACAGCGACGGCCCTAGGAGGCGGGGCCTCCGGGGGTGTCAGGTCCTGAGGGTGGAGCCCTTAGGGACCGGTTAGTGCCCTCAGCGAACACCAGAGAGCTCCCTCGCCCCTCCCGCCACGCGAGGCTGCGGTGGGAAGTCCTCCCTCGACCCTGCTGGCGCCTGGTTTGGACTTCCAGCCTCCAGCATGGTGAGGAGTCAGTTTCTGCGGCGCATAAGTGCCCGGTCTGTGATGTTTTACTACAGCAGCCTGGACGGGCCGGGAGGGATGGGACGCAGACCGTCGGCTCCCGGGGCCTGCAGCTGGCTGGCTTGCCCTGCACCAGCGGACTTGTCCGCTTCCACTGTCCCGCGAGCCCCTCTCTTCTGCTCTCTGTGCATCCTGTCGGTTCTCTCTCTCCGAAGAACCCGCCTCTGACACCCGCTGTGCCGGCGACCTCAGACTTCAGAGTGCACGCTCCTGCGGTTCTGCAGGCCAGAGTCTGACACTAGCTTTGCTGGACTGAGACCACGGTGCCACAGGCGCCGGGCTCCCTCCAGACCCTGGGGGAGGGTCGGCTCCCGGCCTCTTGCAGTTTCTGGTGGCTGCTGGGGACATCGGCATGTGGCTGCACCCCTTCATTCTCTGCTTGTGTTGTCACAGCTCGGTCTATCCCTTCTGCCTCTCTCCGATGAGGGATGTAGGGACCACCCAGTGAGCCTCACCCAATGAGCAGGTCTGTGACTCATCAACACCTGCAGAGACTGTGCCACACGAGGGAACATTCTTGGTGTTCCTTTCCTGCTTTTCTTAAAACACTGTGCTTGCCCTGCTCTGCACGCTCCTGTGGGGCTGGCCTCAGGGTGATAGTGGTGTGGTGGCGTGCTTATCCGCTGAGGAGCTGGGGCCCTGCGAGGCGGAGAACGCGGCTGCTGCCCCGGGCTAGCCCAGGTGTGTGGAGGCCCCCAGGAGCCTGAGCCAGAGTCCCGGCGGGTGGGGTGGAGGAAGGGGCTGGAGACAGGCTCTCTCTGAGACTTGTGCGAGCCCAACCCCTCCCTGGCTTCCCCAACTGGGCCGCTTGTGGGGGCCTTCCTGGGCTGGATCAGGACCCCTCTGCACCCAGGAGCAAGAGAAACCGCAGAAGCCCCTCCTCCGCCCCCCAGGGGCCCTCCGTGCATGCCCTCTGCCCTGACCCCGGCACAGCGCTGCCAGTGTCCTGGGCTGCACTGCTGGCTGGGGGGCAGTGGGGTTCTGGGGCTGATGGGGAGCCATGGGGAGACTGAGGGGGCTGGAGCGGGCCGAGACGAGGCTGGCAGACGCGGGCTCGAGTCCAGGCTCTGCGCGGAGACCAGGCTCCAGCTAATTAGCTCCCACGCACCCACATCCCCTCCTCCCCCACACAGGCTCACAGGCTCACGTGCGTGCTGCCAACGCAGCCCCACAGCCCCCCACCCGCACCCCGCAGCGAGGCCCGCCAGACTCCCTCCACACCCTGAGCCTGCCCCAGGCCCCCACGCCCCCGCCACCCACACGGCACCCTGTCTGCCCCTCCGGCACCTGTCACCCCGGCGGCCGCGATGACCTGCGTGGTGAGCACAGGCATCGCCACCGTAGGGACGCGTCCCGGCGTCCCAGCTCCGTGGGCCCTGTGGGCCACCTGCCCCTCTGGACTCCCCCAAAAGGAGCAGAATCGATCTAGATGGGGTACAAAAAGGCTTCCCGGACCCTGCAGGCCCAGGCCCTGGGGGCGGGCACCCCGCTGGGGCCTAAGCCTCCCTGTCCGTGCCATAGGCTGACGATGCCCGGGGGACCCGCATGTGCCTGCCACAAGCTCCACATCGTCCTCCCGTCGTCCCTCTGGCTGAGGCTGACCTGGGTCCTCCTCTCCCACCCCAGGCACCTGCTTGTGCTTCCCCCACCCCACTGGCCCTTCCACTGGGCTGGCTGAAGTTGTCACATCCCCGTGGGCACCCAGTCGCCATCCTGACTCCAGTGATCCTCCCCGGCATCCCTCTCCACCCCTCACGGGTGCCCCCGGACCCAGCTCTGTTAGCCTCTGAAACCTGCACCCCACACACCGACCCTCAGGCCTGACGCCCCGCCCCAGACCCGGGTCTTTGTCCCCCAGTCCTCCGCTTTTCCCCCTGCCTCGTAGCTGACCCCGACTCTGACCTCAGCTTCTCTCTCCTCACCCAGACCGTCCTCCTCCTGCCTGTCCTCCCCCTCCTCGTCCCGGCCCACCTGGTGTGACGCATCTAGGGACTGGCTCGAGGCTCTTTGAAAACAAAGCGAGCTTCCCCTCAGTGCTGGGCCTCCGTGAGCTCTGCTCTGCTCAGCTCCTTCCGGGAGGATTCTGCAGTGCTCCCCTGCCCGGTGCCCAGGGCCCAGGGCGCCCCCCGGCGCAGGGCCCGTCCTGCCCCGCATCCCAGGAGGCCCATCTGCAGGAGCCCTGCTGAGAGGCTCAGGCTCCTCAGCTTCCATGGCTGGCTGGGCCCCGGGGGAGCGCCAGGTGGCGGGGCGCATGGAGCTGTCCTGGCTTTTCCCAGCCAGGTCCCCTGCGGCCTAGGGACCCGTCTCACGGTCTCAGGGGTGGCTGGCACCCTGGTGCTCACCCTCCCCTCCCTGGACACCTGGAGGCCTGGGTACCGTGGTCTGCTCTCCCTTCTCCCAGCCACACCCTTTGCTGGCACAGGCTACGGGATGGGGATTCAGGAGGCACAGCCCACACAGAGCCCGTGCTTGTTATTCATTTTAAGGCCACGCAGTGGGACTGGGACCCCAGCATGCAGGGCCCCTCCCTCCTCTGCCCTGTAATGCTGGATTGGGGGCTTCTCTCAGGGGACACAGTGCCTTCCTGCCCTGTGGTCCTGGGGACACCCACACGCCATAGGGTGTTGGAGGGGTTGCTGGTGTCCTGGCCTTCCCGGGCCTGGGCCCCACCCACTGACCCCTTTGGACCACCTGGTTAGAGGGTCTCCCTGGGTTCCCACTGACGCCCCTCGGGGGGCTGCTGGCACTCCTGTGAGCGGTGTGGCTGGAGTCTCGGTTTGTGACACTGCTCCAGAGAGAAGGTGGCTGCCGAGCACCCTGCAACCCCTCCCCGAGGCCCGAGGGTTGTTTCCACGCTTTGCTGGTCTGAACAGGTGATCGGGGGGACCCCGAGGGATGGGCGGGGCTCAGGCCTCTCCCCTAAGCACCCACCCGGGTCTGGCCCACAGGGTCCAGCGGTGTGGGGTGCGCCCGTGGCCTGAGATCACCCCTCAGCCTCCTGGTAGGAACACGGTGGTGCGGGAAGCCGAGCTTGTTGGCTCGGGGAAGTGGAGTGCTTGTCATGTTCCGCGATGTGGCTGTGGACGCCTGCCATCATTTGTCATTATAATTAAGTACAATTCGGCAGGGGGAGGGGTGGGGGGAGCTGTCGCCACCGCTCACCGTGCCTGTGGGCGGCGGCAGAATGAACCCCATCAGCCCCGGGGGAAGGGCAGGTGTTTTCTGACCGACACCCACATGCTGGCCCGATGTGGCCAGGGCGGGCGCTGCCCCTGCCCTCTCCTGCTGCCCTCTCCTGCCGCGCTCCGGTCTCTCCTTCACCTGGACACCGGTGCGGCCACCAGTCCGGGCAGCAGGGGGCCAGTGGCAGCCCCTCCTGACCGGCTCCAAGGGAGGCAGAACGAAAGAACTCACCCTGGAGCCAGCGGTTCCCCTTGAGGGGACGGTGGGAGAAGCTGGGGGTGCCTGCCCCTCCCTGGCTGGGGCCTGGAGGCCTTGGGGCCAGGCCCGTCCCCCGGGGCTCCGGTGTTTGGGAAGACTGATGAGAGGAGGGGGGCTGAGCAGCCCCCACACCTTGGTGCCCGGCCGCCCTCCGCCTGCCCCCCAGGGCTCTGCTCACCCATCAGACCCTCAGGGAGACCCTGCCAGGCCCCTTCTTCCGCAGTCTCCTATTTATTGCCTTTTGGCTGTACATATAAATGTCCACCTTCCTCCCCCAAGTGCAAGCTCCAGAGGACAAGGATAGTGCCTGCCGTAGCCCACCATGGGGTCCTGAGAGAGCAGCAGAGGACTGGATGACGCGTGCTCACCAGGGGATCAGTGCGTTCACTTCCTGCCAGCGCCCTCACGGGTCCTCTGTCCTCGGCAGAGCTGGGCCTGGGGTCAGGGCCTCAGCTTTACAGACTCACAGACGAGTACAGCACAGTGTGTTTGTCGAATGACTAAAGGACTGCACTGCCTTGAGAAGGATTCTGATGTGCAGTGTGGACTCAGTGGGAAAGAGTGGTTGGCGATGGATTAGTGATGTCTGCCATGAGTGCGGACTTCACTGGTGGGGCAGGTATGCCGCAGGTTTAGCGTTCTTGCTCTAGACTATAGACCTTGGACCGGGGCACAGGAAAGGGTCTTGGGCATCACTGGGTTATGGAGGGAAAATCGAGGCTCAGGGAAGAGCAGGGACCTGACAAATCAATGGCAGAACAAGGCTTGAGCCCCAGCGGCTCAGGCTTCTCCCCACACCCATGCTGCCTCTTTCCTCTGGCGGGGAAGCTGCCGCAGCTGGGAGTGGGTGATCTGCATGCACCGTGTGGGGAGCCGCCCAGGCGACCTGGGCCAGAGGCCATGGAGAGACAACGGAAGGGTACCCGGTTCCTACCCAGCCCACCCCTCCTAGCGGTGTGACCTTGGGCAAGTCGCATTGTCCTCCAATCTCCTTTATAAAATGGGGGCGATCGAGTTGTTTTAGGGTTAAAAGCAGACACGGGGCCTGCCCCCACACTGCTTTCTGTTTGGCCGGGGATAAAAATTTTGCTCAAATATCAGGCCTGAAGAAATAGAATAGAACACATGGGAGGGCCCTCTCGGGACAATGGCAAGGTCTAACCGCACGTTGGCCACTAAAATGGCAGCAGTGACGACTGGCATTTCTCCTGGCGGTGGTTGTGGCCAGCAGAAGCCCCAGCCGAGGGGCAAAGGCGCTGGGGCACAGCCCGCACCTCACCGGCGCAGGGTGCCTCGCCCTAAATCTCACAGAGGCGCCCTACGGGCCCCTGCTTGTAGCCCAAAGGAACTGTCCAGGCAGCAGCCAGGGCTTGGTGGCCACAGGGTGCTGGGGCGTCCCAGGTCCCCCTCTCCCTGTGTGAGCCCTGGGTCCTCACTCTGCACCTGCTTATTCTGCCCTGCGCTCGCCCAGCCTGGCACACGGTCGGTGGGCAGCAGACAGTCCTGGTGGCCACTCTGAACCCTGGAACCTCGGTGGAGACCCCAGGGAGCTGGGCGGGAGCGGGCGGGGCTTTCGGGCCCGATTGCCCGCATTGCGCTCTGGTTGGCGGTGTGGAGCCTCACCCCCTGGATTCGTCAACCCAGGAAGTAATCCCTCCTTTGGCCTGGACCCGCTGGGCTAGCTCTGTGGCATGGCCTGTGTGGCTCCGGGGACAGCCAGGGCGTCCGGTGATGGGTGGGTAGCTGGAGGGGTGGGCACAAGGCAGGGGTGGAGGGACCCCGGCGGAACTGGGCCCCTTTACCGGGAACACATGACTGGCTCCCTTTCTCCCCCTCGTGTCTGCACACTGGGGGCCCCACCCTCCCGGTTCTTGTAGACCCCCTGCCCACAGTCAGGACCCTTGGGCCCAATGCTGAGGCAGAGAGCGGCCCCCAACCATCCCCCCAAACTGCCCACCCCTCCGCCACTTCTTGATTCTAGATCCCTCCCCGCAAAGGCTCACAGGGGCCACATGGGGAATCCCTTTGCAAACCGTGATGTCCTGCGACCACCCCGGTGGTGTCATTTTCTGTCCCCGAGCAGGCTGGGATGCCCAGGGTGCGGGGCCTGGGTCCCGAGGCCTGAGGACAGGCCAGGCACCTGGGAAGGTGCCCTGAGCCACGACCCTGCAGGGCTTGGCACCGGCGGCGGCTCCCCGGGGCCGAGGTTTCGCAATCTTTCTTGGCCGCTGACCCGTTTCTCTGGCAATTGCAGGTTTTCTCGGCTGTGATTTGGACAATGTTTTTTTCCTTCTAAACAACCATTCTGGCAAAAGGGACAGCAACTTTGGACGAGCTGGCTTGGATTGCCCCACGCCCTCCCCCGAGCAGCCCCCTCCCCACCCGCCACCCGGCCCGTCCAAGTGTTTCCGATGTCCTGTGTCAGCAGGGGCGTGGGCGGGGCAGGGCTGGTGACCTCTGACCTCCGGGGCCTGGAGTCTCGGCCTCTGGGCCCACACGGGCCGGTCACTTTAGAGTCCTTGCTGCCCACTCATCGGCTCACAGGTCATTTCCGGAGCACCTACTATGTGCTGGCACAGGCTGGGTGCCCCGCCGGTCTCACTGTCCCCCCTCACCCCCCTGGAGGTCTGAGAGGAGGTCTCACTGGGTTTCAGAGTTGGGTCTATGTGTACCCCAAACCTGCCCGCCCGGGCTGAGCCCCAGAGAGCGGACCCCTGCCCGTAAGTGTTCTTGTAACGCCTCCTGGGCGCCTGTTTCTTCACCGTCCCAGCGTCCTCAGAGCGGCCACCGCCTGGACACCCAGCTCGGACTTCCAGAGTCCGGCGGGCATCAGTGCCCACCCCTGCTCCAGGCCCCCCCCCCAGGGAGTGCAGGGAAGAGAAGACTGGAGGACCCCACTCCCGCCCACGAGTGTGGACTCGGGTTCAGGAGTGACCTCTCCATATGGGGAGGGCCTGGACGCCAGGAAGCCGCTCTGACGCCCCACGTTGCCCCCACCCCACCCCACCCCAGCCCTGGGGTCCGGTGGTGAGCACTGGGGGGTCCTCAGGCTGACCTCTGGTCTCGGGCGGGGAAATGGAGCCACACAAGGGCACTGGGGATGGAGACGGGGCAGGGCCTGCGGTCTCCGGGTGCCCAGCGCTGCTGTCCCAGAACCCTGGCGGCATCGGGGTGGGGGCAGGGAGGGCTCGCTGAGCTCCCCTTCCAGGGGACAGCACCGGGCAGGGACCTTCCTCCTGATGTCTTGGGCTCTGCCTGAGGCCAGCTGACAAGTAGGGGTGGCATCGGAAAGTTGATCCCCGTCATCCTAGGGGGGACCCTGAGCTGCTGGAGCCCTGCCCTCTGACTTCCCTGTGCTCCCATGGCTTCGGGGAGAAGGAGTTCTCGTGGTGACATTGGGGGCACAGGGGTCCTCTGTGCAGTGCTCCGGGGTGCCGTGTGCACCTGGACACTGGAGGCCTCCTGGCTGCAGGCAGGGCCCAGGTCAGGGCTCCCGGTCGGGCCCCCCGTCCCCCACCGTCCCCGGGGGCATGCACCCACTGCTTCTGCCCGGCTGCCTTGGTGGGCCTCCCTTGGGGGCTTTCCCAGCCCCGGCCGCCCCTCCCTCTCCTGCGTCCCTCCCCCGCCCGGTGCTGGTGATGCCTCCTGAGCAAGGGAACGAACCGTAGGGCAGGGCGCCCCTATCCAGAAACTGTATCAGCATTTCAGTTTTTTTGTTGACAACGAATGAGCTTGTGTTGATTTAAACAACAACAAAAAACTGGGTTGCTTGTCATTTAAAAAGCAGCCACAACATCAGGGAGCGACGGGAAGGCCAGATTTCTCGTGGTTTCACAAGCCAGTCCCCACGTCTCAGGATTTCAGGAGTGAGGAGCTGGGCTTGTGACTCTGGGAGTCCCTCCCAGCCAGCCACGGACTCCCGGCTGCGCCTGCCAGCAGGCCCTGGAATGTACTCGGGCTCCGAGAGGGGGCCGGGTCTCGGCCTAAGCCCCCCTCCCAGGTAGCAGGGTAGCGTGGGGCGTCCAGGAGCACAGGTGTACCTGACCTCCACCAGGTGGAGCCCAGCGCGGGCCCCCAGCCCCCGCCCCTGCCCTCGGGCAGCTTCTTCGGCCCGCTCTGGGGGTCTCCCCGCCGTGCTTCCCACGGGCGGGTCATGCCCCTCAGCCCCGACGGGGTCTGCCGTGTGCCCGGTGCTGAGCCCCTCCGGGGTCTCCGACGCACCCGGAGGCCCTGCCCCGTCCCCTGGGACCCTTTGCCCCCGCTAACCACTTCCCTGCTGGGAGTTTGGGGGTGATGCCAGGGGAGGCCGAGGAGGCCGGCTCAGCTGTCCCGCCTTCTGTTCTAACCCTTGGAGTAAACAGGAACATTAAATCACTACTTGGGGGTCAGGAAACTGGAAATAATCAAAACACAGTGTCCTGTCCTCGGCCTGGGCGCTGGG
Organism: Trachops cirrhosus; assembly: GCA_028533065.1. Taxonomy (NCBI): domain Eukaryota; kingdom Metazoa; phylum Chordata; class Mammalia; order Chiroptera; family Phyllostomidae; genus Trachops; species Trachops cirrhosus. Next base: position 192,564,876 of record CM052538.1, on the reverse strand, counting down.
CCTCCTGTCACCGACCCAGCCCTGCCGCCTGGGGCTTTCCCAGCCGCTCCTCCGCCCAAGCCGCTGCCTCTGCCGCTCGCCTGGTTGGCCTGGGCACCCACAGGGGCCCACGCCCCGAAGTACAATCATGAGACGCCCGGAGAGGCTGGCAGCTGGGCGCACCCGTGGTTGGGCACCACCTGGCTCGGGGGGCGTTGTCACGGGGCTGGACCCCCGGCAGCCCTCGGACCCCAGGGGATGGAGGTGCACATCGGGGGAGGCCCTGGAGGGGGTGAGGGGCTGGGAGCTTTCGCCCTCTGTCCTTTCCCTGCTTCTGGGGAAGGCTCTGGCTTGGGGGCTGGCCCACCCAGAGGACAGAGCAGTTAGGGGGACCAGGGGTCCGCGGGAGGTGGGGGAGAGCAGGGCTGGGGGGACACAAGGGTTTCCTCTGCTGTCATAGGGCATCTCAGGCCACAAACACTGACCGACCCTCTTCCCCAGGGTGCTCTGATATAGCTTGTCAGTCTCCCAGGTGCCCCCCGGGGCCCTTCCTAAAGGGGAAACTGAGGCTCCGTGATGGTAAACAGCTTTGAGGCTCAGCCCCCAGGCTCCTGGTCCCTTCCAGGACAGGGAAGTTCCAGGCTCAGGGAAGTTGTCAAAGGCTGGCTCTGCTTGTGCTCCCCCTCAGAGCGCTGCCCTGGGCCTGGGGGGAGATCGGGGCTCACGCTGGCCAGGTGGAGCTGCCGGTCTGGTGGGGTGACCGGTGAGCACAGACACAGCCCAGGGGACTCAGGTCACAGGGGCCTGGTCAGGAGGTGGCCCTCTCTGCGCTCGACGGGATGAGAGCCGGGCCGGGCTGTGCAGGCTGAACAGGCGCTCTCGTTGAGGAGGGGGGCCAGGCAGCCAGGGTGGGCTGGGGGCTGAGGGGGAGGCCTGGGGCGGCCTGTCCCTGGTTAACCTGCCTGGAGGTCTGTCTGGGGGCCTCTGAGCGTCTGTGAGGCACCTTCCCCCTCGTGCGGAGTGGAGGCCCGCTGAGGTGCCTCGGCTTGCCGAGACTCGCACAGTGTCCCTCTGCTTTCTCCCCCGGGGCCACCCCCCTGCGCCCGGCCGCCCCAGTCTCAGCTCTGCTGCTGCTCCGGCAGCAGCTGGAGGGGCCGTGCTCCCTGGTGCCCTTTCCATCCTGCCCCGGCCTCCCCTTCCAGGGTCCGCAGAAGGGCCTGAGGCCTGGAGCCACGGCAAGGGGCCGGGGTGAAGCCTGGCCCAGTGCTGGGGCCAGGATGGGACTCAGCTGGAAGTGGATGGCCTACACCTGGGATGTGGGGGCACTCTTAGTCCCAGGGAAGAGAGAGGCCAGCGGGGCTGGGCGCTAAGGCATGGCGTGAGGGGAGACAACAGCTCCCAGGTGGTCATGGGGCCGGAAAGGGCAGGATGGGAATTCCTGTCGGGAGGCGGGGTGGCAGGTGCGTGGCGGGGGGCGGGGGGTCTGGAGGGAGCCAGTCCCGCGGTGTAGTGCACCCTCCCCTGCACCTCTGTCACTTTGTCCCGAGGAACAGCTCAGGCCAGTGGTACCGGAGCATTCGGGCCCGTCCTGTCCCCACCCGTAGTGACGGCTGTTGGTGGCAGTGGATCAGTACCCTAGGTCCCTTGCCCACCCTGGTGACAGTGAGACCTGGTTTCCCATGGTGGCCACGGGGGGTGGGTGGCTGACTTCCCTGCACAGGCGTCCACACAGGTGTCCAGGGACCCCCTCCCATCAAGATCTCAGTCCCTGTTTAGGGCTGGATCTGGGGGTCCTCACCACATCCAAGGGTCACTGGGGAATGGTGGGGTGTGAGGTGGAAGGTAGGTGGGCTTGATCAGGGGACCTTGGGGGACAGAGAAGTTGGGATTTACAAGGTGTCACTGCTGTTTGGTGGACTGAAGAGGGTGGGTCGGGGGACAGGAGCTGACAGCTGAGGGACCTGGCATAGAGCAGGCAGAGGTGGGCAGGGGGGCTGGCTGGGGGTTGGGTTGGGGGAGGGGGCACCCAGGTGTCTGGAATGCGTGGCTGGGTGCATGATGGGAAACTGCCTTCCCAGGTCCCCTTGCAGCCAGGCGTGGCCAGTGAGACGCGAAGGGGACGAGGAGAGGGGGCTCCTGGGAGGGCCCGTGCTCCCCGGTGGACGGAGCACCTCTTCCTGCTGCCGCCTTTGAGCGTTGTGCGAGGTTCGGTGTCTGGAGTTGGGGCTGCCGTGCGGCAGCCAGGAGGTCAAGGTCAGGAGAGGTCATCAGGGGCTGGCCAGGGTTGCCGAAGGCCGGCAGCCACCACCTGCAGACCGGAGGTCCGGGGGGGAGGGATCCCCTGGGGCCTTGCACGCCAGCCTGCGGAATTCGGAATTCGGGGTTTGCTGGAGAAGCCTGGCGGGCGGGGAGGAGCCACCAGGAAAGAGGATGTGGCTGCCCAGGAGGCTGGTGCGGCCGCCCCCCTTCCCAGATGTCTCTGGAGGCGAGACCACAGTCGGAGCGCTTGGCTTGTGGCCACCGCAAACAACTTGTCCTCATTGTCATTGAGTAACTGCATTCGGGCCCTTTGGTGCTGTTTCAGGACAGCGGGTTGCCGGCAGCCCTGGAGGGGTGGCCCAGGACCCCCCGGGTCAGCGGCCCAGGCCAGGTCCCCAGGGCTGTGGGCCGCAGACTGGGCCTGGGGGGAGGGGAGCCCCGTGGGCTGGCTGGGCCCGGAGGGGTGAGCCTGGGCAGTGCCTGTCCCAGGGACCCTGGTTGTGCAGCCGGCCCGGGGGGCAGGTGGGGTGGGGCTGGCCACCGGCTGGGGAGGAAACCGGGGAGGGAGCCCTGGGCTGGTGCGGGTTGACCACTCTGGGCTGGCTGGGCGGGGACAGGGGTCTCTACCCGCAGGCTGGGGAGGCCGGGCGGGGTCGGGCGGGGTGGCCGGTGGGATGGCCCAGTCCCAGCCCCTCCCCGACACGCAGGCTGAGGTCTTGGGCGAGCCCTCCCCTCTGACTGGGTGCAGCGAAGCCTCCGGAGCGGACGCCGTGAGGATTGAACGGGAGGGTTCCTTCAAAGTCCCAAGCCGGTGGATTTCGCAAACAATAAAAATTTCAAAAATCAACTTTGGTTCCTGTCATAGGGTGCCAGCTTTCCGTTTGCCAAGTCAGGACGCAGAAAACAAAAACAGAGCACCGGCTACTGTCCACTGTCCCCTCCCTTCACAGAGGAAGTGGCACTGGACACACGGACGGCCAGAGGCCTCTCGAAGGCAGGGGAGGCCCCGCCAGTCCAGAGGAGGGGGCGGCGGAGCCCAGCGCTCGCTCCGCCTCATCCTCCTTCTGTCCTTATTTTTCCCCTCACGTCTGCGACAGGTGTGGGTGGCCCCCGTGGGGCCTGGATGCAGTGGCCCGTCTCAGCTCGGCGCTGGAGAACTGACCACCTTTCAGGAGGGTGGTCTCTGATAAAAGGGCCCCTCCCTCCACAGCGTGGGTCCCACTCGCCCCCCCAGACTTGCCCTGCGCCTTCGCCCCAGGCCTGTCCAAATCTCTCAGCAAACGGGTGCTGTTTGGAAGAGGATTCTGGCCACGGGGGCCCGTCGTGAGCGACCAGGAAATGAACAGGCCAGCACCCGACAGGTGCCTGCCGGTGCTTCTTGCACCCTCCGAGGAAGGGAAACCGAGGCTCACAGAGGAGGAGGCCGTTGCTGGGACCAGCCAGGCTGTGCGGGAGGGCTGGGGTCCCAGTGCCATCCGTCGGGCGCGGCTCCCCAGGCGGAGGATGGGAACGCAGGGCCCAGAGCCCTTGTCTGGCCGAATCAAAGCTGCGGACAGACTCAGGGCGGCAGCCGCCCGTTTCATCCACGGCCGTGGGCTCTGGCTCTCCTGCGGGAGAAGGGACTTGGCGTCTCAGCACTCAGGGGCCCAGGGGAGGGGCTCCACACTGCGGGGCGCACACGTGTGTGTGCACACTCTCAGGCACACACCCACCCGGCAGCGGCCGGGACATCCCACCTCCTCAGATCAGCCTTTTCCGGGGGCCATGACCACAGGTCCAGGCTGCCTGCCAGGGGCTCTGAGGCTTGGAGACCTCGAACTCATGGCCAGGTGGATGGAGCGGGCCAGGGCCTCCCCCGGGGCGGAGAGGACCCTGCTCCTCGCAGTGACTGGACGGCAGTCCTCCTAAGGCATCCGCGCTCTCTGTCCATTGGCCGGTCACTCCTCCCGAAAGGAGCCAGGGTGAGCTCACCGCTGCGGCCAGCAGCCCCTCCCATAGGCTGGCCTCTGGATGGTGGCTCTGGAGGCTGGCAGGTTGGCCTTCAGCACCGGCCTTGGCTGTCCCAGACTTGGAAAGGGGGATCCGGGCTGCAGGGCCACCTTCGTCACTGCTGTCAAGGCCAGCGCGTCCCTGTGCCGCGGCGCCGGCAGCAGGCCAGCGGCCAGACCCCTCAGCCCCCCTGGTTTTCAGGGCTGCTCTGTAGCAGGTGCGTGCTAGTGGCTGTGACCCTGCAGCGCCCAGGCCTCCACGCTGTGCGTGTGTACCCACGTGCCTCTGCCCCGGCCTCCTTGGGTCCGACCCCGCTGCACACACACCACCGCCCGTGGGGCCATCTACGTTCGAGCTTCGGGCCCCACCTCTTCCGATACAGAGTGGGTGATGTCCCTGAGCCCTGCCCCTTGGAAGGTTCTCCCTGTGCGGTTTTTTCAAGGCCACCCCACGAGGCTGAGAGTAGCCACCATGCTTTCAGTGGGCACGTGTCTGCTGAGCCACCCACCCACGAACACACCCAGATGCCTGCTCCTTTGGCTGCTTCATGGCGAGTTTGAGGGACTGTGAGGCTGGGGAAGGGACCAGGTGGGGAGGGCTGGGAATACACCGCCCTGGATCCAGACGGGACATTCCTTGTCCCCCCTCCCCCGCCCCACACTTGCCTGCCTCGCTCTGCCTTGTGCCTGGTGGCCTTCAGAGTGCACTTGCCAAGATTAACCCAGGCTGTGGTACCCCTGGCTGACGGCCCTCCCGGCTCGCCACTGCTCCCCACGGGAAGCCCACATTCCTTCCTGTGGCACAGGGGCCCCCCCAGCTGGCCCTGCCCCGGCCCCACACTGCCATGGGTGCTCTTTTGTAGCTCTGCATACAGGCTGCTTCTGCTCCCACCCCCTGGGATGCCCTTCCCCCGTTTATTTTTTGGTTAAACTCCTACTGAGTCCATAGGAGCCACCTCCTCCAGGAAGTCTTCCCTGACCTCTCCCCCTCCTCCCACCTTCCCCGCCTCCTCCCCACCCGGTCTGTTCCCAGCACAGCCTCAGGATTGCTGCTGTCTCTCGTCAGGATGTCTCCCGCTCTGCGCAGAGGCTTCTGGACCAAGGCCAGGGGCGGCCCTGGATTCCTCTGTGGGGCCCCAGCCTCCAGCCTGCAGCACAGGGTTATGCAGTCCCCAGCCTGAGCGAGAGGGAAGTGAGGAGATGACGCCCTTCAGCACCAAAAAGACATTTTCCCAAGCAGCTGGCAAGGCCCCCACCCAGTCTGGGGGTTTTTCCAATCTGCTCCAGAAAGGCGCAGCTCTGAGCATAGTGGGGTCATCCCAGGACACAGCGGGCCCCCTGCCCTGGCCTCGGTCCCGTGCAAGGCTGGAGCGAGGGTCCTTCCTCCCGCGCTGTCTTCCTGTCGGTAACGCGGTGATGGGAGATGAGCAGAGATGGAGCCTTGGGGCCTCCGTCTCCTTGGGAGCCTCCGGCCACGTCCAGGACCTTGCCCCAGAGTACGCAGTGTCCTTGCACGGCGTGGGGGCCAGTCCTGGCCTGCACTGCCCAGCACCCCGAGGACCCGCAGTGCGGGGGAGGGGTGCTCGGAGCCTGGGCTGGCCACCCTCCCCTGGCAGTTTGGTGCTTTTGGCCCCCTGTGTTAGGGGTTGGGGGCTCAGTGCCGGCTGCTGGCTGCTGGCCGCTGAGTGACTCCTTCTGGCCCAGGACCCAGGGGAGGTGAGAGATGGCCGGGGCGGGGCGTGGACGGGGCAGCGGGGACGGGGCATGGGGCATCTGTGGGCTTGGCCGACGCGGTGGGCATCTCCTGGGATTTCCAGACGCGGACGGATGCCCTGCCAGAGGGGCTTGTCTCTCGCTCTGCCTGGCACCGCTGGGTCTTCTGGGAGTTGTTTTGCTCTGGGTAATTGGTGAGAAGTTTGCTTCTAAAAGTCTGCCCAGAGCCCAAAGTGGAAGCAGGCAGAGGGCCAGCAGGAGTAAAGAATGTTCTTTTCAAACACATTTTTATAGAAGTATGTTCGTGTCTGCTCCATGGATGCGGTGAGTTCAGAATTTGAAGTAATTACATAGGGCTGGGCGGCCAGGCCTCACCTTTGCCCTGTGGCCTCAGAGAGGGGTGTCCCTGCCCTGGACGGCCAGCTGTGCTGGGGCGGATGACCTCACGCCAATCACAGCCTCCTCTCATCTGAGTGAGAGCCGGCCCCTCGCTGCCACTGGCCTGGCTCCGGTCCTGGCGCTGAGTGGAGGACGTGGGACCCGGCCGGCCGCCCCTGCGGTCACTCAGACTCCGAGCTCTTGGCCAAGCGCTCAGACCATGTAGGAGGCCTGTGTTTGCCCGGCTCGGGCTCGGCTCTGCCCCTGAACTCCGCGGCTTTCGGCTCTGCCCGGGCAACTTCCGCCTGGCCAGGCAGCCCGGTGACTTTGGGGAGGGGCGAGAGACGCCTGAAGCCTTGGGACCCCGTTTTGCAGGGCAGTAGGTTATTGACCATCCTGGGGAGAATGCTGCTTCCTGAGCCACCGGCCTCTCCTTTGCTGGGCGACGGCAGTGAGTCCCTTGTCCCTCTGGGCCTCAGTCTCCACATCTGTCCAGTGGGGAGAAGGTTAGACTGTGCTCCTTAGAGTTCCATCCTGCCCAAAGATTCTGTCATGGGACACTCTCTGCCTCAGTTTCCCACCTGCACAAGGAGAGAATGTAGGGAGCCGCTTCCAGAAGGAAGTGGGAGGTGTCACTCGCAGGCCCTGCTGGTTCAGAGAGAATCGATTTCAAGGTGGGAAAATGGGCGAAGGCTGTGTTTCCAGCCTCGGCGTGGGAACAAGGCTGCCTCTGCGTCCGGCGGGCGGGGCTCGTCCGTGCACCTGCAGTATCTTTCCCAAGTGGGTCCTCGAACGAGCCGACGTCGCCAGGGTGCGGGGGCCACGGGCTGGTGCCCACACAGGCTCTTCCTCAGCCCGTGGGGCCCAGGGGCTCTGAGGCTCAAGCCCCACCGGCACATTCGGCGTGCCTTGCAGGGCCTGGCCGGGTGGGCCGGGCGGGGCACAGGCGTAGGGAGGGCCTGGGTGATCGAGGGTCCCCACCTTGTGACTAGCCAGGAGTGCTGATGTCACATCTTGCTGTGTCCAGAGTGCCTCTGTGCAAGGGGCTTATGTGGGTCATCCTGCTCCATCTTCACGCCCACCCTCCTCTCCGTTTTGTGGAGGTGGAGCCTGGGTCCTGCTGGGGGGAGGTGAGGCAGGGGTCCCCCAGGTCACCTGACCCCGAGACGGCGTAGTGGGCCTCGTCTCCCCCCTCCCCGTCCTCCCATCCCACCGGTTTCCAGGGTACGGTAGGCCTGTTGGATCCCGAGACTGTTTTAGAGGTGCGTGGACAGACCTATTACATAATCGTGTATTTGATTTCATGTGTATTAGAGAAAAAAGTTTAACCCATGAAATCTGTGATTTCACTGAGAACATTGCCGAGAAGAAAACAAGGTTGAACAAGCGAGACTACTTAAGATTAAATTTAAGAAAAATATTAAGAAATGGTCTAGCAGGGAGGATGGCCAAAAACCGGGGACTTAGTGCAGAGCCAAGCCACGCACGAGCTGCCTCCTGCACCCCGGGCTCAGTCCCTGTCCCCATGCGCCCCGACACCTCCCGCCTCTCCTGGGCCCCAACCTCCAGCCAGCCCTGCACCCCCATTCTGTCCCAGGGAAGTCCACAGGGAAGGACCCCACTGCTTCTCCGTCTCTTGCTGTCCACCCCCTCCTCTCTCAGCGGCCACCATCCAGCGGGCCCAGGGGCCACTCTCCAGGAGGGTGGGTGGCCCCTTTGGAAGGGTCCTTCCTTCGCCATCAGTGACACGTGACACAGGTGGCTGCTCTCTCAGGACCTCTGGACCCCACACTCCCATGGCCTCCCCTCTCCTCTCTGCCTACTTTCTCCCAGGCTCCTCCGAGAGTCCATCTTCCACCAACCTTGAGATGCTGGCGTTCCTTAGAAGTTCCATCTCCTCTTAGTGAAGCTCATTTCCCCTCGTGGTATTTACAGCTGACGATAAGCTGACGGTCCCCCAGTACTCCTCCACGTCATCTTCTGAGCTTCGCCCCTTCTCTCCACCTGCCGAGCGAGGCCACTTCACCTGGACAGCTCCCAGGTGTCTGGGACCCACCTGCCTGAGGCGAGCCCTGGACCGGCCTGCCGAGCTGGTGCTTCCGCCAGCTCCGTCCCTGCCTGGGGCTCCTCGGCCCCTCCTCTCTGCACGGTCATGTCCTCCCCGCTCTGGAATGTGTCCGATGTGCCCTGGTCTCCCCACCTCTCCGCCACCACCCTTTCGGGCCACCATCATCCTCCCACTTCAGAGGCCACACTGCCCACTTCCATCCAGTTGGATGGAGCAGACAGCCGGATCTTTGAAAGACGCAGATGGGTTCAAATGACTGTCCCACTTTGATCCACCCCACCCAAGAGCACCCCATCCCCTGGGATCAGACCCAGAGCCCTTGGCATCTGCAAGGCACCCCTGGTGGGGCTCCTTGTCCCAGAAACAGTTGCGACGACCTTCTGTTGCCAGATGCTTAGCTGGGGCGGGGGGTTAACTCCTCTTCCGCCCAATGACTGAGAGGTCGCTGCCACTGCCACGGCCCCTGCCACGGCCCCTGCCGCAGCCCCCGCCACGGCCCCCACCGTGCCAGGCTCCCTCTGTCTGCGGCCCCGCTGTGCTCATGGGTCTAAGCTGGCTGTTTGAGGTCCTGCCATCCCGGGGGTGGGTCAGGGGCACCACCAGGAAGGTGGGCAGTCCTTCTGCTCACATCCACCGACCAAACGTCGTTACTCGGCCACACCTGGCCGCCCAGGGGGCTGGGAGGTGCCACTTTTGGCGGGATAGGCGTGCGGCAGGGAAGGAAGGCCGGCCCTTCTTGGAGCCTCAGTGCCTGTCTCTCAGCTGGGGTGACCTCCCCTGTGAGGTGGTCGTGAGGGGCCGGGGGTGCCGGGGACGCAGCCAGGAGCCGGTCCCTGCGGCCTGGCCTGTCTCCGCCGCCTCGCCTCAGGCTTGGCACCCGCGCCTTAGGCGCTCGGGTCCGGTTTTGGAGCAGCCTCGGCAGGGTGGGCAAAGGCGGCTCCGCAGCCCGCCCTCACGCGTTGCCTCCCCTGTGCCGGGCCCTCGGTGCTCGGGAGCCGCGGGGCGCGGGACACGAGGCGGCAGGGTAGGCGCAGTTGGTGCGTGGCAAACCGAACCTGTCAATTCCAGAAGCTTTCGGCACATTGTTGAAGCGACTCGATGACTTTGAGAAGTGTCTGCGTGTTTTTCCCCAAGTGCAGTTATTTTTGCTGCTGTGAAATGTTCTGAAATCTGACAGTTTTGTTTTGAGTCTTAGCCCGATGTGAAGACGGAGAGGAACACTGCCTCCCGGTCCTGTGGCACCCGCTTCGCAGGGTTTCCTGAGGACACCCAGAGCCTGGCAGGGGTGGCCGGCAAGCCGAGCCGCCAAGCCGTCCCTGGGGCGAGCGCACAGTGGGTCAGGCCTGGGAGCGCACGGCCCCACTCAGCACGTGAGCCCTAAGGGCTGATCTGGGCAATGTAAAAGCACCTACTGTGTGCCAGGGCCTCACCCACCAACCATTTACTAAGCACCTACTGTGTGGCGCAGAACCACTGGAGGACTGTCGGCTCTGGGGAGACAGGCTACCTTGCTGTGCTTGGTGGCCAGCGGGACACAGGTGAGGAGATTGCTGAAGGGAGTAGGACCCCAGAGGAGAGAAAGGTGACTTCGAGGCCGTCCTTGCTTTTCTGAGGCTGATAGCCCTGCAGGGGCCCTGCCTTGGGGTGGGGACATCTGAGGACGCTGGGGGACTGGATGTTGTGCTGGCCTCATTGCTGCCCCGCCCCCTCTATCTGGCTCCTCCCTCTCCTCCCAAGCTCAGGCTCCCCAGGGCTGGGCCGGGGACCCACCCTCTCCCCACCCAAGTGGGTGCGCCCTCCTGCTGGCTGCTGTCTCTCAGCTCACTCCTTCACCCCCTGGATGCCGCGTGCTTCCCCCGCAACCCCCGGCACCCCTAGGGCCCTCACCCTGTGTCTGCCCTTGTGACTTCTCACGTGGCCCACAGTCACCTGGGCTCAGCAGCCCCCCCTTGGACATCGACCCTGCTGCTCCTGACGGGCAGCATCGTGGCTGCCTTCTGACTCAGGGTCTGGGACGCAGGGCACACAGACCAGCACACAGTAGGTGACGTCCCCGAGAGCTGGCTGGGTGCCAGGCACTGGGCCGAGTGCTCTCGCTGCGGTGCTTTGCTGAATCCCAGCAGCAGCCTCGGGGGGAAGCGTCACCCGTGATCTCGGTTTCTGTGCCTTCGTGGATGTCAGGACCGAGACACAGACAAACAAATTACCCGAGGACGCAGGTGCATCCAGTACTCCCCGGAAAAGCAAACCCTCCCCTTAACCCCGGTGACAGCTGGGGGAGCGGAGCTCGGCAGCAGCAACCCCAGGCGTGCGCACGAGTGTCTCCGTGTTTACAAGTACTTTCCGCATTGCTATGGAGACTGGTCGCACAGCCTTTCCCTCTGAGAGGTAGACGTGGGGAGCGACTGAGACTCGCGCTGCAGAATATTCCTGGGTAGAAGGACAACAACAAAACCGTGGCGAGGCCTCTCCCCTTCCCCCTTCATCTCGGCCTGCCCTGCGGGGCCTGCACGTGGAGGCACCGTTACTGTGTCAGGTAGATCACGGGGTTGGCAGAACTGTGGCAGAGGTCCCTGTGGGACAGGGAGCACCAGAAGGAAGTTTCTCCTTCTTTCATTCCACGTAAGCCAGGCAGGGCTGACGTGGCTGGCGGCTGGGCCAGGGGCTCCTGTCACAGTTCTGCTCCCTTTGCATACCTCCCCCTTGTCGCTCAGGAAGGTCGTGCCTCTCCCGGGGCCACGATGCAGCCAGAGAATGGGGAGTAAGGAGAGTGGTTTGTGTGGCCCTTTCGCCTGGAAGCGCATGTGTCACTCTGGCTCAGATCCCAGTAGCTGGACATTGGTGACATGGCCACATCTAGCTGCAAAGGAGGCGGGAACATCGTTTTGGGTGAGTGGCCCTGTGCTTTGCTCAAGTTTAAAGGGCACTGTTGTTAAGAAAAGAAGGGTCAAATGGACATGGGGGACAACGAAGAATCCACACCACACTCCGCCCCTGGGGGCCGCCTGATCTCCACGCACACGCTGCCTTCTGCATTCTGAGCACACTCAGTCCCTTCGCTGGGCACAGCCCTCACATCCCTTCCAAGCACCACGTCCAGACACGTCCACGACCTGTGGGTGACGTGAAGTCATCTCAACAGGGCAAGTTACGACCCCTCAAATAGGGAACCTAAGAATGATAAATGAACAAGACAGGAAGCCTGTTAACCCCCTTCATAGAGGTGCAGGGTCAGGGAAGTCGCTGGGAGGCCTGGCTTTGATGCACACGGCCTGGCAGGAGTCGGTGCCCCTCCGCCCCAGCCGGCTCGGCTGTGATGCTGCCCCAGCTTGCTCGGAGCAGCGCCTTGTCCTCCGTCCCCCACTGTCCTCACTCAGTGTCACCATCCCCCCAGGCTCACACCGGAAGTGGCATTGCTGAGAGCACCCTTCCCGGCAGCCACTCCCCCTTCAGAACATGTCTCTGGCTGTGTTCACATTCCGGGGTATCCAGGGAACTCTTTAGGGGGCTTGTCGAAAAACAGCATGGCTTTGAAACCCAGGCTTGTGGTTTACTTGGAAATACAATTCCCTCTGACAGTCAGTCGGTTTCCGTCTGTCCTGCTTTGCACAGAACCCACCCAGAGATCTTGTCCAGACCCGGCTTTCCATGCTGATGAGGCTGGTCTTTTCTGCCCAGGCCTCTGATCTGGGCGGCCCTCCCTGTCCCTCAGTTCCCAGCAGCTCCCTTCATGGTGTCTGGACCAAAGGCTCGGGCGGGGAGACCGCACCTCGCTTGGTCGCGGCCCCTGCCTGGCTCCCCTCATCCAGCTGAGAATGGTCCACGGCAGGGGCGTGCCTGGGACCGGCCAGCCTCCCACCTTCCACAGGATGGCCTGCCTTGTGCGTTTGCGGTCGTTGGCCTTGAGGCGGGGATGCCGGCAGTCCCGGAATCTGTGAGCCGGGCCACTCGCGGGTGCGCGCTCAGCGGGGCAGCGTCCTCGAGTCCCTCCGACTCCCCCGTCGTTGTACTGATGTCTCCTGCTGTGTGGCCCCTCAGTGTGTCTCCTGGACCGGGCGGCTGATAGCAGTAGTTTTGTCCAGCCACTTCACCTGTCACTTTGGGACATCAAACGGGACCACGGACGTGAACAGACGTTGTGGGTGGGGGCGGGGGCGCTGCGCGCCGTGCTCCACTGAGCGAGGGCCCCAAAGAGACGCGGCAGGTGTGATCCGACTCTGGGTCCCGAGACGGGAAGTTGGTCCTGGATGACCCGGGTGGGCCCACTGAGAGAGAAGGAGAGAGAGAAGGGGCTCCGAGTCGGAGGAGAGACGCGAGGACGAAGCAAACGTTGCAGGGTGTGTGTGCAGCGAAGACGAGGGGCCCAGGAGCCGAGGAGTGCGGACGGACGCAGACGCTGCACGCGGCCGGGAACTGGCGTCTCCCCTGCAGCCTCCGGAAGCGGCCAGGCTGGCGCACGCCTCGGTTCGATGGGCCGTCTCGGACCCCGACTTCCGGACCTGTAAGAGGGCGAATCCGCGCTGTGCTGAGCCGTGAGACGTGCAGGGAGCTGCTCCAGCAGCAACAGGAGAGCCACCCGTGAGGGCTGCGTGGGACTGCAGCCGGCCGGGTAGGGACGCGGTGCGGGCCAGCGGGCGGGAGGGGGCGCAGGGAAGGGCCCGGAAGGAGGGGCAGGCTCCTCGGGACGGGCGCAGCCTCTCCCGGCAGCACCTGGGGCACGGGGTAGGGCTGCGGGGAGGCTGGCTGGGGGCTCCTTGAGGGCTCTGACACCCTGTTGTGGGGTTTGTTCTTCTCTTGGAGGAAGAGAGACCAATGGGGGGTGGCGTTCAGACCCACGGGGGTGCTCCTGGGCCAGGAAGGGGGTGTCAGCAGACGTTGGAGAAACACGGCCTCAGATATGCTGAGTGCTTGTGGTCACGGTGCCGTGCAATGTCGGGGAGCTCGTGCTTGTCACGGTCACCCGGGTGTGTGGGAGCCTGCAGCACCCACCCGCCTTGGGTCTGCAAGCCCAGGGCTCCAAGCAGCGAGGAAAGCAGAGGCGAAGACATGAAGCTTTTATTAAAAACAAACAAACAAACACGCTTTCGGAAACGTGCTACAATGCCTTCTGGTTTTTTTTGGTTTTTTTTTTGGCAGGGTGGGGGGCTGTCATACGTGAATAACCCTTTGAAAACCAACCTGGGGACAGTGGCTGGGAATTTTACAGCATAGATCCGCCAAGATGCACCATGAAAAGAAACGCAGGACCGTGAAAGAGACACATTCGAAATTGCATGTTTTCATCTTCAGCGTTCACGGAAATGTGCCCATTAGCGGGGGTGGGTGGGGTGGGGGTGGGGAGGCCGAAGGGGCCCTTGGGAGAGGATTTCTGCGCTTGGCAAAGCAGCGTCCTGGAAAGCCGCGGCGGACACGTGCCTCGGACTGCCCCGCGGACTGTCTCAGAGCCTGCCGGGAGGAGAAGGAAAACAACATTCTGCATCTTGCCAGGATGGTATCTGAATAAACAGCGTGGACAGCTGCTCCTCCCTGCCGGAGCCAAACGCACTGCGCTGTTGTCCATGAGGAAAACGCGCTTGACGGGGCCCGGGGACCCCGAGGGATGGGCGCCCCCGCCCGGGCCTCCACGGGCCTTTGAACTCCACCTTAGCACCCTCCTTTCAGCTGAGGGCTCCCTCTGAATTTGGGGTTCTTTATTCCCTTTCTAAGGGAAAGTGCTAATTGTGCATGGCAGTCCCCCTCGGAGCTGCAGCCTGGCTGGTGTCCTAGGGGAGGATGTGACAGCCGGAGGGCCTCATGCCCGTGCCCCGGGTGGCAGGCGGGGGTGGTGGGGAGACTTGGGACATGCATTCTGGAGGCCCGGCGAGGGCCACACTGGACCTCGGGGTGTCTGGGGTGCTGACAGGCCGGAAGGTCAAGGCCACACAGGGCTCGGGTGTCAGCCTGCCCTGTCTGGAGTGTGACCCGAGTGTGAGGGCCTAGCGTCTCCGTCTCAAAGTGCCCGGGGCTGATGAGTTTAATCGGTCCCTGCTTGAGGACAGTCTGAGTCAAAGGAGAAAAGTAAAGAGGAACTTTCCCGTTTGGGGGCATGAAAATTGTCCCCAGTCCTGGCGGTGGGTGGGAGTGACAACAGGGAGCCTGTGCTGGAGTTGACTCGAATGGCCTGGGGAGGCGGCCTGGTGCAGACCACACAGAGAGGGGCCCTCTGCGGGCGGGTGGCGGATGCCGCAGAGGCCGTGCCCCACAAGCCTCTCAGGGTCTCAGGGGGTTCCACCTCCCCGTGGGCACCCCAACCTCGTTTGCAGGAGGAAATAGGCCCCACGAGGAGGGGTGGTGCTGGCTGGACCGGCGGGGCTGTGGCCTCTGGTGTGTGTCCCTGTGGTGGGGATGCAGGGCCTCGTGGGGACTCAGGCTGGCACCACGTCCACAGCTGTCGGGCGGTGGAGGGATGCAGAGGGAGGAGCCTGAACCTGCAGCCGGAGGTCCGGCCAGCTGTGTGACCTTGGGCAAGTCACTTGGACAATCTGGGCTGTGTACCATCCCTCAGAGGTGTGAATTATGCACACTCACCACGGTGGCACCCAGTGCAAGTTGGGATGATGACCCCGGAAACTCTTTGTCACCACAGCCGGGGGCGTGGTGAGCGGTCCCCGAGGAGCCACAGAGGACCTGAGGCGGTGGCCCCGGGCCGTGTTCCAAATTCAGGCGGGTTGACAATGGAGGGGTTAGGAAAAGCATTTTGGGAACAAAATGTAATTACTTTAGAAATCTAACTGGATCTTTTCTGTTTATATTCTCTTGCCCGAGTTGAGGTAGAAAATATTTATCTTTGCTGTTTTACAAGCAGTGGCCTCCGGCCAGACGTGAGGGTGACTTTGTTCCACGGAGCTGAGAGGGCGAAGGGGGGAGGGTGCCCCGCCAGGACCGCGGGGTGCACGGCGACCTTGGGGAGCCGGGACCAGGGCGGCCTGGTGTTTCTTTGCTTGTTGTTTACTTTCTTTCTTATTGTGGTAAAATACACACGCAATGTTTACCACTTCAATGCAGCTTAAGTGTACAGGTGCAGAAATGCCATCTCAGTAATCCAGATAGATCGTACTGGGCTGTGATATTTTAAAAAATCGAAGCAATGCCAAAGAAATCGGTGCCGAGCAACATGCCCGAATCTTAGACAAAGCAGGCTCCGTCTCGTGGTTTCCTCTTCGTCTCAGGCTCCCGGACGGCGTGCCCAGCTCGGATCTTGCTTTTATCTGAAAGTGTGATTTTTTTCATCATGGATGTCTTTGCATTTCTTCTGTTTAAGTTGCGGTAAAATAGACACAACATAAAATTGACCAGTTTAACCATTTGTAGGTGCGTGATTCGGTGGCATCAAGCATTCACATTCTTGTGCGACCATCGCCATCACCCATCTCTAGAGCTCTCCCTCCCCCCAGATGGGAACTCTGTGCTGATGGAGCACTCACTGCCCCCCGCCCCCGCCCCTGCAGCCCCCGGCCCCGCCCGTCTCCTTCCCGTCTCTGTGGACTTGACTCCCCGGGGCCCCTCACGGGAGCGGAATCTGCGGTGTCTGTCCTCCCGTGGGCAGCGTACTTCTGTAGGCGGGATGCTCTCAGGGGCGTCACGGCACCGCAGGCTGTCAGAGCGCCGCTCCTGTTCACGACCGCGTAATGTTCCACTGCTGTGCGGCCCGTACCTTGCTCATCTGTGGAGGAGCACTGGGCTCCGTTGGCGACTATGAACGCTATGAGCACTGGTGTCCAAGTTTCTTTTGTGGGTTTTCTTTCTGAGTCTCTGACTTCAGCTCTTTTGCTTATATACACACAAGCGGAGTTCCTGGAACATATAACTATTCTGGGTTTAGCTTTTTGAGGACCCGCCAGCGGTTTTCCGCAGTGGCTGTGCCGCTTTGCGTTCCCACCAGCGACGGACCAGGGCTCTGCTTTCTCCGCGTCTTTGCCAGCACACGTTACTTTCTGTTCATTGTTTACTCGGGCCGTCTCCGTGGGTGCGAAGTGGCCTGCCTGCCACTGTGGTGTCGACTGCAGTTCCCTAACGACCGAAGGTGCTGAGCGTCCTTTCATATACTTGTCGGTCATTTCTGAAACTGGAAGAAAAGATTCTATCTATTTTTAGAGAGAGGAGAGGGGAGGGAGAGAAATATCAACGTGAGAACCGCCGGTCGGTTGCCTCGCCTACACGTCCTGACGGGGAACAGAACCAGCGACCTCCTGCTCTGTGGGGCGCCGCCCACCCAGCTGAGCAGCTGAGCCCCTAGGTCAGGGCTCTGTAGCTTCTTTGGAGAAATGTCCATGCAAGTCTTTGCCGACTTTTGAAGTGGGCTGTATATTTTTTTGTTGTTGGGTTGTATTTACACTACTTCTGACTCTTAAAAATATCGTGTTAAGAGTGACACCTTCACTGCTGAGTTTTGTGGAACCCCCTTACATTTTGTGTCTGCGGTGAGTGTCTCACGGGCCTGACCCTATTGCAGCCTGGAAGAGTTCCTGAATTAGCCCCCTGGAGGGGAGGGTGACCCTCAGGGTGGGGGAAGAGCAGACAAGGGCAGGGGTGTGGGGCGTGGGGGTCCTGGCGGGAGGGCTGAGGCTGAGGGCTGAGGCAGGAGGACCCTCCGTGCCCTCACGGCTGCTATGGAGCAGCCCCCTCCTCCAGCCTCAGATGCAGCTCCCACGAGCACTTTCAGATGGAGAGGAAGGAGAAGGGCTGAGTTCCACTTTTGGCCAGTGCTGGGAGAGGTAACGGAACAGCGGAAGTGTGGTGCTGAGGATGGTGACACAGGTGACCAGGAGGAGCCGAGTGCCCAGCCATGCAGCTTCTCCGGGAGGCACAGGGAGGCAGACCCCGGAGACAGTGTAGACCCCCCGCCCCGGCACCTGTTGGGCGTTCATAGGCCCGTGTGGCCGGCCGAGTCCACAGCATCCTGGGCCCGTCCTGAGAGGCCCGTCCCCCGAGCTCAGGCTGCAACTCCTGCCTGCATCCAGGGCAGCGTGTGGTGTGTCCGTCACCACGGCTGTGACCAAAGGCAGTGGCAGTGCCTTCCTAACTCTCCAGGGAACCGAGAGAACCTCAAAGCATCTCCCCAGGCTCCAGCCCACACCGCAGCGCCATCAACACCCAGCTTTGGCCAGCCTGCCCGGGTCCTGGACGGCACTCTGAGCAGTGTGGGACTGGCCATCACTCGTCCGTCAATCGGCCCCTGTTCCCGAAGACAGAAGCGCTCCCTCCGGGAGGCCCGCGGAAACACCGCATCCAGATTCGATGAAAACTGTGAAGCTGAAGTCCAAGTTCAACACACTCCGAAGAGAACCACAGCAGGGCACGTCACGATCCCTTTTCTGAAGCCAGAGTGAAGGAGAAAATCCTGCCGGCAGCCAGAGAGGAAGGAGGCCTGCGGAGGGACGCACACAGTGACAGCAGCGTCCTTCTCGGTGGGCAGCAGGTCCGAGAGAGCCGAAGGGAGACGCTGTTGGTCTGGAATCGTTGCCTAGAAAAAGCCTTCCAAGAATGAAGGCCAAGCAGAGAGTCCCAACACGCCAGCGGACTGGGGCCACCGCGCACGTTACAGGAAGTTCTTCGGGCAGAAAGAAAAGGACGTCGGGGGGAAAGCTGGACCCGCAAAATGCGTGAAGCGTCCTCGAAATGGCGAATTTGTGGACAAATGCAAAAAACTTCAAAAAACAAACAAAACCCCACTTTAAGAGGGACAGCTTTCAGTAATATTCATGCCATTCTGGTGGTTCATAACTGTTATTACAAAATAGAAATGAGTAAGTATATTTAAATTATAGATGTCATATATACTCACTCCATCCCAATGCAAATAGAACCTTCATAATAATAAGCCCTCCCAAATCCATTCCACAAAGGAAACGCTGTCTTATACATAATACCACCTACTTGGTATATTAAATATAAAAATATAAAACAAACATGGAGTATAGATTGATATTTCACATGGAGGGTTTTACGTTATTCTGCCATATACATGTGAAACTACTTATTAAAATAAATTTGTTCCTCAACTTTAAATCTCCCCAAAGACAAGTGACTATTTAAAAAGTGTATCAACACCTGGCTGGTGTAGCTTAGTGGATTAAGTGCGGGCCTGTGAACCAA
>CM052538.1:192440479-192545857 GCA_028533065.1 Trachops cirrhosus | reverse complement strand
CCGCACGCCCAGACTGCCGGGCTCCCTTCTCCTGCAGGGCCCGGGTTGGGTCTGCGGGGACCGGAGTGTCCACGGCGGCCTGGCTCCAGTGAGCCCTCCCTGCCGGGGGCCGGTCCCCTGGCGCTGTGGACCTGACTGCACCTCGACTCCCAACCCCCCCGCGTCCCAAATGGCAACAAAAACGTGTGTCCCTGCTCCCTTCCAGTTTGAAGGTTATTCCTAAAAAGCAGCAGTCAATGTATGTTTGATTTTTTGAGACTGAGAAATTTATTTACCGGGAACACACAAATTATTTGTTCTACTCCATACTACGCACTTACTGAGACAAGATCACTGGAAAAACCACCTCAGGACAAACGGAAGATCAGTTTAAAACAGGTTTTTTAATTTTTGTTTTTATTACAGTAACCCATCGGGGTTACTGACATCAGGGAAGTTGTAGTTTAAACAGAGCCGAGGTCAGCCAGTCTGTTACACGCTCGCTGAATATTACTGTTTGAAACAAAACAAAAAACAGACGCCCCTTTGGTTAAAAAGTTGGTGAATTTTCCTGTGCAAATTTTATCTCAAGTGGAAGACGATTCTAATTTTATCTTGTTCAATAAGCACATTAAAAAAACCATGAGGCGGAGTCTCTGAAGCTGTTGACTTCCCCTGCAGTTCCCTGAGCAGCTGAAAAAAAGAAAATCACCTCGAATCCAGCATTTTCCGAGCATGCGGAAACAGCCAGGTCCCTCAGACCCATCTGGAAAGAAATCAATTACCTCTGTGTGTTAGCTTAATATGAAATTATTTTTATTTTCACTGTATTTTCCTTCAGGCTATTAGGAAAAAAAAAAGCAGCAGGAGAAAGATAGGCTTTGGTTCCTCACCGCCTCTTCTCTCTTCAGGCTTTTCCTGGTTTCTAGCTTTTGCTTTTTATTTTATTTTTACTTTTTTTTTCGGTTGAAACATGTACAAAATGTGTGTTTCAAATATTAAAAAAATTATAGATTTTGAACACGACAAAATTTTAGATCCACAATACATTTTGACAAAAATGTTACTAAAAAATAACCTCTGCTTTCACTCCACCTAAAATGTCATTCACCGTTTCGTATCTTCGGATCTGTTCTGTCTGACATTTGTGAGATGTGGTGAAGTCTGCAGAGCATTTTGGAAAATACCAGGAAACTGTAAACAAGCGGTATGTACCGTTCCCACGGAGCCACGCTTGTTCAGGTCACGCTAATTTTTTTTTTTTTAAGCTCTGTGCTTGGAATGGTGGCCCGGCGGGGACCCTCCGGCCGCTGGGTTCTCGCAGGCTCTGCCGCAGCCCTCGGCCCCCGCGGCCTCCCTGTTTGCGGCGCCGGAGGCGGTGGAGAGAGCCCGCGGAGCGGAGGAGGCCGCGCGTCCCGCCCGCCCCGCCCGCCCCGCGCGCCCGGAGCCGCAGCGCCGCCGCGGAGCACACTGGCCCCGGCCCCGACGGGCGTCTCGGGCTCACTCCTCCGCTCGGCTTCCATTTGGCTTTTATTGGCCTCCCCTTCCTAAATGGCTCCAGCTGGGCCGCGCACTCTTAGCCCCTTGGGGACTCCGCAGGCGCAGGCCGAGCCTCGGGAGGAACAGGGCCGCCGGCAAGGAGCGGGGAGACGGGGCCGGGTCCGGAGCTCGGACCCCGCTGCCCCAGGGATTGGGGCAGCCTCCTCCACGCGAGCCCGGAGGAACAATCAGGGGGCCGCACAGACTCCACTAGGTCGGGCAGGCTTGGGGAGGGGTCCCCAGGGCCTCTGGGCTCAGGGTACGAGCCCGAGGGCGACATCGGAAGCGGGCGCGGGGTGGGGGCAGGCGGGCAGCTCAGTACAGGCTCTCTCTCCCAGGGCCTGGGCCCCGACACCCAGCCCTCGCGGTAAGGCCAGACCACCCAGGCCGCCGCGGACGTGGGAACCGTCGTCCCCTAGGCCTGGGGGCGCTGTGGGGTCGGGGCTTTGCCTGCCCCCCGCACCCCACCCTGGCACCACCATCCTGAGTCACTGTCCTCCGTGAAAAGACCCCAACCTGACCTGCTCTGAGCCCTCCAGACCCCCAACGCCCCGCACCCCCGCCTGCCTCCTGCCTGGGTCCCGCAAGGCGCCAGGCACCGGAGGGGGAGGGTCCCCAGTGCCCAGGGCGCAGTTCCAAAGACAGAAAATGGAAACTGTGCGAAAAGAATCCCCAAATCCGGCCGGGCCCGAAGCCCACCGGCTTACATAAAGCCCCAGGAGCCCTCCCGCCGGCCCATGGCCTCCCCGCCTCAGGGTGAACGGTCGGCGGGCGCCCAGCCAGGCCGTCCTGGGGCTGGCACCGCCACCGACCCCTGTCCGCTGGCCTGGCATGACCCGAGGAGGGGGGCAGGGGTCTCGGCCTCTTCCCACCGTCTGCCCCAGAAACATTTAACTGGCCTTTAATCACATTAGCAGCCGGCACCAATTAGGGCCGCGGGAGGGGGAGGCCCGAGGAAACCGCCGCGGTCACCCGAGGATAAAGATCCTTTCATGCCCTGGCCCTGGCCCTGGGCAGCGCGGCAGGCCGCCATCCCTGGCCTTTGATGGCCTGCGCCCTGGGCTCGCGGGCACCGCCATCCTTGTGCCCTCTCGACCTCACAATGTGCCATCACCATCCTCGGGTGACCGGGTGGCAGGCGGGACAGCGTCGGAGGCCCGCACGGTTGGCTGGGGAGGGGCAGCATCCGGTCTGCGGGAGCGCGCGTGCGCACGCGGCGCGCTCGAGGGGGCGTTGGGGGCTCTCAGAGGGTCCCGGGACGCGCCACCTGCCCCGCGGACGCCGAGCGCCCCGCCGGACCTTGGTAAGGCCGCTGCCCACCAACCGGTTCTGAGGGAGGATGACCCCGCCGCAGGCGGCCACCTGTGCTGTCCTGGGCTGCGAGAGGGCGGGCCAGCCCGAGTCGGCCCCGTCGTCCCGGGCCCCGAGTGAAGCAAACCGGGCCCAGGCTAGGTACAGGCCGGGCCCAGAGCAGGCGCTACCGTGGCGGGACTCCCGGGGGGTCCCGACCGGAGCGTTGGGCCCCACGCTCGCGGGGACCACGGCCCGGGGCAGCGGGGCCGGTCCAGCGGGGCGGAGAGCCAACCCGTGCGCCAGTCGAGCGGGGGAGGGGTCGCTTGTGGGCCGGCTCCGGAGGGGCTTACCTGGCAGGGGCACCTGGACCGCGCTCCCCAACCCGGCGCGGGGCGCACTCTGGGCAGGCCCGGGTCGTGCGAGGACAGCGGCCGCGCGCGCCGCCGGAATGCTGACCACCGCGGGCCGGGCTCCCTGGGGCCGCCCCGGACCCCCGCCCCAGGGCAGCAGCTGCAGCCCGAGCCGCGTGACCCCGGCCCCGACCTCCCGCGCTGGGCCGTTTGTCTGCACACAATGGAGAACACTCATATTTTTCTTTCCCTGGCCGAACAGGCTTCACGCCCGCCGGTCTCCCTCCCCAGGGACCCCCCACCGCACACAGGCCTCGCTGAGAACCGCTTTCTCCCTGCACACCCACTTTGTCTCGCCTTTCTTGAATTCCATAGCGGTAGTCGAGGATGTCAGTATAGCTTAGAAAGTTTCATAGAAAGTCAGAAAGCAATTAGAGAAGCCCTTTGATTGGAGTTTCGTCGGTGCCATGGAATCTTTTAAAGGCGAGTCTGAAGCACCGCACACAATCCCATTAAGCCGCCCAGACTCCCACAGGGCTCAATGGGGGTGCTCAATGCTCCGGCAGACTTCCTCGGCTCACTGGGAACTGCGGGGCCCCCATCCCAGTTCCGCAGCTGACTCACAACAGCCGGCCGGACCCTCGTTCCTCCCTTTCTCATCGGAATTTCCATTGGTGAAACGGCTGGGGGCCTGGCGAACGTTAATTAACGACCGCCCAGCGTTGCGGGTTGCTCTCTGACAACTGCTATGAAAACTTTGAGCTCTTGAGTCCACAGCCTCGCGGCCTGAATGTTTATTTGAATTTTCAAAAATTTCCAGCCAGGGTCCAGAAACGTGAGCTCGATTGAAACACACTTTTACCTCTCTCCGCTTTCCAATCGATCGGCTCACGTTTGGAAAATGGGTCAGAGAAATTATGCTTTGCCAGAAGAAAGACCACGTATGACCAAAGTTTCAGCTTAATTGAATTTTAGTGCCAAATTATAACTCACTGAATCACTGGACTTGGGCGAAGGGGGGCGGGGTGGGGGGAGGCAGGGGGCAGGGGAGGCAGGCGGAGGATGGGAATCCAGCCACCGGGGGCTGTGTGCGCCCGAGCTGCAGCCTCCCGGCGGCCCGATGCTGGGCAGGAGAGGCCACAGGACTGCGGCCTTCACGGGGGAAACCGGGGGCTGGCCCCCGAGGGACGTGCGTTTTCGGTTAACTTTCTTGTGTATTATTTACTTAGCGCCACGGGCAGCTCTTCTGCAGGACCTGGCTTTCCTTTGTTGCTTTTTAGACAGTAACTTCTGTTTCTTGCCAATGAAAATTCACCTCCCTTTAGAAGTTGGTATGGAAAGAAAGCAGGTGTTTTAATGAAACAAAGTTGCTCTTTTTCGCAGGTGCTGGGTGGTCGAAGCCAAGCGCCAGGGTGGGGACGATTGGGGTTTTGGTCCTGGTGTGTCGCCACAGATGTGCGTTTCCTTCGATGGGAGTCCCTGAGCGCATTTTCGGGAGGGAGAACAGGCGACGGGGATTGTAATTTAGACGGTGGCGAAATGAGCGTCCGTCCTGGGGGCGCGGGCTGGTCGCTAAACCTAGAAGCGGGTCATTTAAAATGATTGTGCAGAAATTAAATACGCAGTTGTCAAGCAGTTTTTATCAGTCATTAGTTCTCTTGAGATGTGTTTCGCAGATTGGCCCCTTTTCTCTCATCCGGCCCTGCTGCCGCCAGGGGCATCTCCTTCGCCTTGACCACCTTCAGCCGTCCGTCCCCCGGACGTGCCAGGGCCTCCCTGGCCTGGGTGGGGAAGGACAGCGGGCGCCCAGACACTCCCTTTCCAGGCCGGCCCTCAGAGGCCTCTGCCTCAGCCACAGCGGCCTCTTCCCACACGCCGCACAGCTTTTCTCCCCAGACTGTCCCCTCCCACGTCGGCCTCCCCGAAACGTCTGCTCCCCGCTCCCCGCCGCCCCTCCCAGACCCAGGCCCCATCTCATCGCCGCTCAGGCCCAAGGGGCCGGGTCCAGCTGGGCTCCAGGGAACCGCCTCCACCCCTCGCTGGTGGCCAGGGCCCCCTGCCACCCTACGGATACCATTGCCCTGTGCTCTTTCTCAGGCTGCAGTGGGACTTTGGGACGGCTTCCGGTTGAGGAGAGGATGATGGAGGAGGCTCCGGTGGAGGAGGCCCCTCGAGAGTGGCTGTTGTTTCGCACACGCCTGGGGCTCCGTCAGCACCCGGCCCCCAGAAAGGGGACGTCCGACGGCGCCCGGCGCGCCGATGCTCAGCAGTGGGAAGGAGAGGACTGGGCCCGACAGACGCCTGAGGCACACAGCCCGCACGTAGGGCCTGCCACTGGGGTTTTCCAAACAACGTCCAACTATTTAAGTTAAATGGAATCTTAAGTTGTTGAAAAAACGAATGTGACTCAGTTGGCCCGAGACAGAAGGTACAGGAGAAACCACCAAATGCGGATCCAGAACCTGGAATGGCCGAGTCTGCCGCCCGCGGGGGGGGAGTGGACTCCCGAGAGCCGCAAGCAATCCTGACGCTCGAAGGCTCTGCAGACCATACAGGCGGCCCGCACGCGGGCAGCGCCGGCCCCTGGCCTCGGAGGTGGCCCCGGCCGCCTCGGGTCCTGCCGGAGCAGAAACTGCCGTCCGGTACCGTCCCTGTACACCTGGAGGCGCTGAAGCCCCGGCGTGCGGCCGAGAAACCGGGGGCAGGGCGGGCTCAGAGGAGGATGACAGATCCCACTCTGGTCAAGAGCGTGCGATTAAAGTAACAAGATAAAATGAAGTGAACGGAGCCACTTTAAAAACTCTTCTGGGAATAAAGACAGCGGCAATTGCTGTGGCACAGGAAGACATGAAAATGATGAAAACCCGCAGGAATTTGAAGGAGGAACATTCAGCACTTAGAGTTCGTGGAAATGTGTGCGCCATCCGTCTCTGAGCAAGGTATCATTTCTGACCACTTAATCAAATTAGCCGACTCAGAACTATTAGCATTTAGAGGTTATTATGGTTCTGAAGGCGGCTGTCTTGAGAGCCGTCATCTTCAACTGAGAAGCTGAACTTCCTCCCGGAGGGTTGTCATCTCGTCAGGCTGACAGCTCGGACCCGCAGCCGCAGCAGGGGCGCGGGGGGAAGAGGCAGGCATACAGGGCCAGGGAGAAGCTGTAGCTGACGGCCGGGCTGCCGAGGCCCTTCTCCCCTCGGAAATGAAATCCCTGCCTTCCTCCTCCTCGGGTCTCTTCCACCAGGGACTTCGACTGCGCGCGACTGATTCTGTTTACATGCTTTTTTTTTGGAGAATAATTTTGATGTTCTGATTTTGTTCCGATTCAATAATTCAATAAAAATGTAGGCTTAGTTTAAAGGGATTCATTCCATGCCTTACGGGGAACAAAAAGAGAGAAACAAAACAAAAAAGCCCACTTTAGATTTAGGGGCCCACGCAGAATCCACGCGGGGCTCGGGCCCACTGCGGGCGGGCGGGAGGTGCCGTGTTTGGGGGTGCGTCACACGCAGGCGGCTCGGGGCCGAGGCCAGGCCCTCAGCCCCAGCCCTCAGGGTCGTGGTCCCGACTCTCGGCGGTTTAGGTGCATGAGATGCCAGGCCCCTTCCGACGCCCACACTGGCCCCCAGACCTCGGGGGCGGGATGATTTTCAGAATTTAGACCCCCCGCCCCCTGACACCCTCCCAGCTTTCAGAAAGGAAGCCCTGTGTAGAGACTGCCCTCATCACACGCAGGGACGTTTCTACAGGGACGAGTGAGCGTTCGCTCCGCGGGGGGACAGTGGGGACTGGAGGGAACCGCACAGCAGGGCCCGGCGCGCCGCGTCTCCGACGGCTCTGGGTCTCCGAGTGTCTGGAGCTCTGACTTGCGTGTACGGGCTGGCAGACCCGGATCACAGTCCCCTTCTCCATGTTTAAAAAAAAAAAGACGCGGGTTCCAGGGACCCTCAGGAGCTCTTTCTACCGGTCATTTGCAATGGCGGCTCTGTGTGTTCGTGTCATTTGCTTAAAGGACACTTACGCGTTTTTGGACAATTCACAGAACTATGGACGGAGGGCTTTAGCGGATTAAAAGCGCAAGGTGCCAACATTTCCGAGGCTAATTTCCATGGGTCCTGCTCTAGGGAAGCGGGCATCCTGCCGGCTGGACACAGTGCTCCGGACAGCCGTTGACCCCGATGGGCCCGCCTCGCCCTTCCCCTGGTAGAAAAGTCTCCCATGCTTAAAAAAACTGCACATACCGTCACTTGCCTCCGACTTTTCAAACAAAAATAAACTGTTCCCGACTAATAGAGCCTCAGATACTGAGAGGGCCTTAACGTGATGAGAGTTAGTCGCCCGCATGTGGGCGGGATTCCGGCGGGGGTGGAGGGGGTCGGGGGGCTTCACTGCCGTGGTCCCACCGGGCTTTGACTCGGTGAGTCTGCGTGCCCTGTGTTAAACTCTAATGCACACCAGCTGTTTCAGGAAATAGACACAGTTTGCCCAGAACAGCGAACAGTCTGGCTTCAATGAGAATGTGATGTATGTCTTATGAGACATACATCATATGAGAATGTGATCACGTTCAATGAGAATGTGATGTAAAAATCATATCTTATGATTTTTAAATTATTTTTTATTTTTAAAAACATCAGTGTGTGGTTGCCTCTCATGTGCCCCCCACCAGGGACCTGGCCCGCAACCCAGGCATGTGCCCTGATTGGGAATCGAACCTGTGAACCCTGGTTCTCAGGCCAGCGCTCAATCCACTGAGCCACACCAGCCAAGGCAGACTGTGATGTATATTTTAATTAGTACTTTCTATTTTATAAGAAAGGTCGTAAGTTGTTTGTCAATTTGATTGAGTTTTTTAATCCTCACCCAAAGTTATGTTTTATTGATTTTAGGAAGAGGGTACGGTGGGGGGTGTGGAGAGAGAGAGAGAAACGATGTGAGAGAGAAACATCGACTGGTTCCTCCATACTCACCCTGACTGGGGGGGTCGAACCCACAACCCAGGTACTTGCTGTGGCCGGGAATCAAACCTACAACCTTTTGGTATACGGGACGATGCTCCGACCAACTGAGCCAGGGCAGACTGAGATTTTTGTCCATGGGGCTCATATGAGCAAATTAGCTGGAAATGCCAGGAAATGCCAACAGGAAATGCCAAATGCTTCGTTGGGTGTTACAGGGTGTTGGACCCAAGGACTCGGCCTGCAGGAACTCGCTCTGAAGTGGAAGCGGAAGTCGTGGGGAGGGGCGACCACTCTGCTGAGACTCAGTTTTGCACTTGACCTCCAGAAACGCATCCAGTGCTCAAAGCAAAACGGCCCTGTTTTCAGTAACGCACATTGTTAGGGGGTCTTGAACATTACCTGGGGTTTAGTGCGTCCTTTCCAGAGGTGCCGGCTTCATGGGTGTGTCCTCGTATGCCGGTAACTCGGAGAGGGCTGGGGGGCCGGGAGAGGGGTGGGAGGGGATGCAGCGGGCAGCTCTGGAGAGAAGACAGTTTTTAGTTTTCAATTTTCCCAACGTTCTCT
Organism: Trachops cirrhosus; assembly: GCA_028533065.1. Taxonomy (NCBI): domain Eukaryota; kingdom Metazoa; phylum Chordata; class Mammalia; order Chiroptera; family Phyllostomidae; genus Trachops; species Trachops cirrhosus. The sequence continues at coordinate 192,537,171 of CM052538.1, read as the reverse complement.
GCAGAGGGACGTTTGAGGCGTTTGATTCACGGGCCTTTTCGGCTCTCGCCCGGGATCTCTGTGCCAGCGTGGTCTAACGCGTGCACTCGGTTCAAACTCCGGAGTGGCTGGCGGGGCCAGAGCCGGCTCAGGCCCTGGGGTGAGTGGCGGCCCACCCGTCAGCATGGCCTCTGCCCTCAGGGGCTGTTATTGTTGCAGTCTGCAGGGGAAGACTGAACAGCAGCAGCTCGTGGCCCAGGGGGCTTTTTAGTGCCTGCTGTTTGAGCAGCACAGAAGGAAAGGAGCCTTCTGCAAACACGCCCAGGAGCCCTGCCATGCACAGGCAGCCCTGTGACAAGCTGGGGTGGGGGCTGTTGGCCAGGAGGCCCCCGCTTCCAGGGAGTTCAGGGCTTGGTCTCGGAGGGAGGGCAAGGCCATTAGAGGGTTTTCAGCCTTGGAGACACACGCAGGGGTCATCGGTACTATGCACGAGCTGCCCCAGGAGGGGGAAGACCAGCAAGCAGCTGAGTGTCTCCAGGGACCAGTCGGCCCTCGGGGAGCGGTGGGCAGTGCCGAGGGGCTGGCTTCTCCGGAGCTTGTCTGTGGTCGTTCAGGTGCATCCTCCAAATGACAGAATTGTGCAGGTGGAAGGCGTCCTGTGGAAGGTTTCTGGGTATCGAGCGCATATTTTATGCAAAGTGCTGCACGCCTCTAGGCGCAGCCTGACATCTCTGAAAGGAAAGTCTGATGTTTCCAAATGCCGCCCAGACAGCCGTTGGGATGTCGGATTAGCTTGCTGCTGGATGAAGATCTCAAGTGCGGAATGCCAAGAAGGGGTAGGGACACGGGTCCTTTTCTGGGACCACAGCGACCCTGGCTGCGGATCAGAAACGCAACTTCATTTCACGAGAGGCAAGCCCGTGAAGGCCCCCCCGGACCCGTGCAGGGGAAGACACCCTCCCGCCGGCCCCCATCTGGGCAGATGGGTCTGTTCGCTGTGCCGAGTCTTTGATCCCATTTCTGGGATTGAAAGGGAACAGTGAGGCCCTGCCCAGGTTGCTCAGTGGGTTGGAGCGTTGTCCTCAGTGGGTTGGAGTGGGACGTGCCGAGGTTGCAGGTTCGATCCCCAGTCAGGACACTTACAAGACTCAACCAATGAGTGCATCAATAAGAACAACAAAGCAATGTCTCTCTCTCTCCCTCCCTCTCTCTCTCTCTCTCTCTCTCTCTCTCTCTCTGTCTTTTTCTCTCTCTCCCCCTCCTGCCACCCCCACCCTGTCTTTCCCCTGCTCTCCCCTGTTTTGGGGCCAGCTGGTCTGCCCTTGCTGAGGGCAGTCAGGTGGTGGCAGTTTCTGAGGGTCGTTGTCTGCAAGGCTCCTATTCTCCCTTCCCCCTGGAGGGGTGGATGCCAGCCCCGAGGCAGCGGGTCGGAAGGGCCGTGACTGCCCGGCGGGCCCAGAACGCCGCCCGTCCGTCTATACACAAAGGAGCCGATTTCTGGCTCGGCCAAATCCTTTCTCCTTTCCTTTCCTGCCCCCCCTTTGTCCCCTAAAGTGAGCAACCAATTAATAAGTAGTTGTTCGAGTCAACTATTTTTTTTCACCTTCTCTTAAAAATATTTTTTAAAACTGTGGTAGGATTTCTTTTTCTGGGTAAATTCTTAGGATTTAACTGCACTTAAAAACCGTGGGGCCTGTCGGAGTCAACTGCAGACGTCTAGTTGCAGAGTAAAAGCCAGAGTCTCGCCTGACGGGAGCAGCCCTGTGGCCGTCCCCGCGTCAGGCTCCTGGGAGGAAGCGGAGGGAAGGGCGATGGGCGTCTCCCATCAGCACTCTGCGCGGAGCTCGGAGCTCGTCGCGCCGAGAAATGGACGCCGCGTTACCAGGCGTGCTGGGGAGGAGGCAGCCCCGCGTCCAGAAACGGTCCCGCCATGTCCCCCCTGCCCCCCCCAGTAAGGTGGCGGTGTCTGCCCCGCTGGGTTGAAGTTAAAGCAGCGTGATTCCGTCTGCAAAGTCTTTTGAAAAGACAGAGGAGTTTCACAGCGTATTCTGAATAGGGAAGCGTAAGCAGCGTCCCCAGCTTCATGCAGAGCGGCGTGCGCTCTCCCTCAAGTTCATGCTTATTTGCACGAGCTGAGGGGGACAGTGTTTTCTTTGGCCGTGACAACAGGGATCGCCTTCAGGGCGCGGGAAGCTCATGTCCCTCCACCCCCGAGGCATACTGTCAGCCTTCCTTCATTTTTGATAAGCGAGGTTGCGTGCTAAATCGATTTCTCTTCGCGAGAAGCAGAACTTTCTAGAATGTGCAGCTTAGCCGAACAGCCCAACTTTGATTCCTGGGGACAAAGGCGGGGCCCGCGCTCTTTCTTCTTCCTCTCGGAGTCCAAGGCTCCTGTGGACCGTGATGAGCCCCAGTCACGCCGTGACTGGCCGGCGGCACAGGGGTTGGGCGGCAGCCTCTCTCCTGTTTCCAGTCATTTTTGAGTCAACTGTGTTTCTGTGTCTCTGCCCGTAGGTCAGACCGGCCGGGGGAGCGCCTGCTTGTGTTGCTGCGCTTCAGCACGTGGACAAGGGGAGCCAAGTGCAGGCTGCCAGGTGGCGGGGACCTCTCAGCAGGGAGAAGCGCGGTGAGCGTGCAGGTACGCGCAGGCGCTGGGACTCTGGGCGCCAGACACGACGGGCCGGGCTCCGGGCCTCCGGCCCGCTTGCTGGGTATCTCTACCCCCCTGTCCCCTCGGGTGCAGGACACGTGGGCATCGGCGTCTTCATCAGCCAGCGCTGTGAGGGTCAGCCCGGGGCTGACGCTCGGCAGGGCGGGCCACGAGGTCATCGTCTGTTCAGGAGGAACAGGATCATACGAGAGCAAAGTTAGAAAAAAATGAAGGCAGCCGATCGTTTGTCTTATGAATGATACACACATATTTTCAAACGGCATAGCAACAGTACCAGCTCATCATCTGTGAATGCGCATTCCCACGATGGGAGCCCTAAAGCCATTTAAAGGTTTGTTGGCTGTGAAGGTGGTTAGGTTGTTGGTGTGTGTGTGTGCGCACATGGGAACTGCGTCTGGCGGTGCCGCATGGTTTACAAGCTGTGAGACACCAGCAGCAAGGCTGCGATCAGCCCCACGGCTGCTCTGGGGCCGACGAGGACCCCAGCAGCCAGCGCAGCTCGGAAAGAGCCCTAAACCCACTGCCGCTGGAGTCTAACGCCCTAAGGTGTGTGGGCGCCTCTCTGGGGGCCGCGGAGGGCGGCTTGGGAGGGGCCTCAGAGGCTTTCCTCTCCAGCACTGTCCAGGATGTGGGAGGAAGGCTGCCCGCCTCTTCCCCCTCCCAGTGGAAAGGGCGGTGGAGCCCAGCGCCCCCTGTGGGGGCTGTTCCAGGGCCGGCGGGTCCCTGGCAGATGGAGGCACGAGCAAGGTGGAAGGGAAGGGACGCGGCGCAGAGGAGAGGTGGCCTCAGAGAGATGTGGCTCCGCCGCCGTGGGCCTTGGGCCAGCCTGAGAAAACTTCCAGAGCCTCACAGTCCTCTGCGGTGTGGAGATTAGCTGATGTCACCAAGATAAGCTGCAGAGGCCTGCTTTTGCCGTCTGTCTCCCGTAGGTAATGGAGCTGCTCAGTTAATGACACTGCATCCCGGTGAAAAAGAGGCAGCTGCTTTCCGAAGCCATTTTCCGTTACACACGCTGGAGGCAGGGAGACAATGGAGTGTCTGCCCTGAGTCAGTGCGGGCTGCGCGGGCTGGCCACGAGGCCCTTTTCACGAGCGCTTTTCCCGCCCTGTGGGGGTCTGTGTGTGAGAGAGAATTGCTTCCCCACACAAAGGCCCTGCCTCCGGGCAAACTGAAGGCAGCCCGAGAAGCCTAATAGAATAAAATCCGGAGGGTTCCCTGCCCGGCCCATTCCAGATAACTGAGCTGGAACAGACGGTGAATGGTGAGGAATTTCTTCATCGACTCTCGATGAAGCCCTGCGTTAAAATATCTCACAAATCCGGTATTTTAGGAAGTGGATATATCTACTATTCATTTCCTTCCCAGCTAAAAAATTAAGTTTCAACCTGTCCACTTAAACTTTTCTGACGACAGATGGCAGGCAACTTGGTAAAACATAGTGAGGACTGGGTCCCCGAAAGTAAGCCGATGTGCACAGGCCGCTGTTAAGGCTCGGTGGTCCGATTTCGCCTGGGCGGTGGCTAGGACTGGTCCATGTGTGGAGACGGGTCTGAATGTGGCTCTTGCTTATGACATGTTTCTATCATTTTTGGAAATGTCTTTTCAAAAAGACATTTCTGATGGAAGTTCTGAGTCGGGATCTTGTAATACATTGATATAAGATGTATTAAAACTGGCTGTAACCCATGCCCTGCCCCCCACTCCCTGGAGAACCTCATGCTAAACTCCTCCGTGGTCCCGTAAGCGTCTTCGGTCTGCTCTCTGGCTGAAGGGCTTCAGTGAGAGCAGATGGGAATTGCTTGTTGGCGCTGCTCTGGGGGCTTTGCCTGTGCACCCCCGGGATAGGTCCGGGATGTGGGGGGACCCCTGTCATCTCCACCACGCCAGGCTGGGCCAGGGGGCTCCCCCAGACGCGCCCCCACGCCTGGCCGTGCAGTTCGGCCCCTCAGCATCAGACGCTCCGGGGGCTCTTCCCATTCGGTGACAGCATATGACCTCACAAATGGTGTCACAGCCAATACGGATGGGTGTGCGTTAGGACTGTCAGGCAGATGGAACAATGGCAAGTGCTGTGCACTCCTGTCTGAGACACACTTCTGGTGATGGCAGCCTGGTGTCGGTGGGGTTTGGAGACGCCCACTCGGAGGGTGTTTCCAGATGGAAACATTTAAAGGAGAACTAATGTTATATTATAAACATGGCCTCCACGTACAATGCAGTGTTCACCGAGAGTTAATAGGGGAGAGTTAGAAATACAATTGTAATTCCAAAACTGCAGGCTGTCCCTGGAGCCTGTCCCCTGGGCCAGGTGTGGGGGGTTTTCTGTCCGGGCTCACAGGCTGGTGCGGCACAGGGAGAACCACAGGATGGAGAGTTCCGGGAGGACGTGAAGAGACTAGAAAGCTAAGTGATAGAATGGCGGCCTTCCGTTTATTTCTGCTAAATAGCCATCTTCTGTTAAGGAACCGCCTTCTGTTTCTTAAGAATTCCAGGAGATTTAAAAGTCACAAGTTACACATCCACTCGGGAAATGCAGCCATCCCCCCTCGTCCCTGGGGGCGCGTTCAGAGACCCCGATGGGTGCCTGAGCCCTCTCCGTGCTTTTTCCAGCACGTACACCCCTATGACAAAGTGTGTCATGGAACACCCATGGATTGTGTGTTTCTGGAATTTTCCGTTTAATATCTTAGGGTTGACCCCGGGGAACTGAAACTTCGGAAGGCAGAACCATGGATGGGGTGGGGGTGGGGGGTGGGGACGTATCGATCGGTGATTGCGAGCTCCTGAAGTGGGGTGGCTCCCGGGGCTTCTCACCAAGCCGGGGGCCCAGGGAGACCCACAGACTGTTCGGCCGTGGCCGCGTGCTGCGCTCCTGACATTCGCGTGTTTCTGAGCGTTTGGTTTACTGGTTCATCGAGGTCTCTGATGACCCGATATCTTTGAAAGGACCCTCCGGCCCCCGGTGCCTTTGGGTTAGAAAGCCCCGGCAGCTGTGGGGTGGAAGGTGCGGGGTGGCGGCCGAGCGGCTTCGGACTCCGGGCGGGCGGGCGGGCGGTGAGGCTCACTGGGGAGGCGCCCGCGCCCGCGCGCATTTCGGAGCAGCAGAGAGGCGCTTGCACAGGAAGGAGAGGGGCCCAGCTCGAATCCTGCCCACTGGAGTCCACGGCACAACTTCCAGATGGTGATATTCAGATTCTTTTGATACTCTTCCAGCTAAGAATATGAAATACATATGAGAAGAAAAAAACATGCCCCGGAGAAAGAGACGAGCACGCCCTAACCACGGACGACCTCCCGGCTGTGCCTGGCGAAACGGTCGCCTTCCAGTGGGCACGCTGCGAGGTCAGCACGGGGGACATCAGAGCGCTGACCTCGAGGTGGCTCTGTGACTCCGTCTGCCACCCCAGCGCTCCGAACTGGGCCTGGGACCTGGCCGATGATGCTCAGTTGTCCCGAGGACCCGCTGACGTTGGCCCACGGGGGGAGTTCAGAGGGGAAGGCATTCCACAGACTCGTACCTTCCAGAAAACCCCAACGCCGCCCGTGTGCTCCAGAAGTAATTCTGGAGGGTTCATTTTGAGAGGGAAGACTTTCCTCTTTCGATGCAGGCTGTTTTCCATCATGAACTGTTTTAACCAACGAAAGAATTTGTTTGGCTCACACACGTGGCTCAGAACCCCAGGGGGAAAATCGAAGCCCCTTGCAGATGTCAGCCCGACTGCGGGAGTCGGGCTGCAGCCTCCCGGTTTTAAGGAGGCGGCAGCGTTACATAATTATTCACAACTCATGGGAAATGAAAACTCTTCCAAACGGGAAGTTGTGAGATAACACGCACCCCGAATCCCGGACTCGCATGCGGGGACTGTGTGTCTGTGACTCTCCCACACGGCTCCCCGGTGCCCCGAGCGCTCCGTCCAGCACTGACTGGCAGGCAAGGGGGTCGCTGTGATGCTGACAGCGTAGCACGTTGGAGAAGCAGGTGCCACCACCAGACACCAGGGGCGCAGAGGGGCCTTGTCTCCCACCCACAGCCAGCGTGCACGAGGAGAGGGAGGGCCGGAAAGCCCCACGATGCGGGCGAGGGGAAGGATGTGGGGAGTTTGCAGACGTGGCTCGCTGAGCCCCAGGAGTCTCTGATTCTGGACAGAGCCCCTCACGTCCATCCTGTTTGCGAATTACCGTGAAGACCGCAGCGCCTCATTTAACCAGACCCACGGTGGAAGCTGCGGCCACCTGTTAGAAGCCCGAGGGAGCTCCTCCGGCGGGCTCCGTACGGTTCTGAGAACCTGCCCTGCCTCACGCCCTGGACCGGGCGGTGGGGTCCAGAGCTGAGCAGCCGGGTTCCTGCCGCCAGGTGCTCTCCACCGGCAGGGTGGGAAGGCGCATGCACCTGGGCGAGGACGGTGCGCAGAGCCGGGGAGCCCAGGAGAGGACCTGCAGGTAGGACGGGAGCGAGCCCTGGCGTGGATGTGAGCTGAGGGCCAGAGGAAGTGGCTGAGCAGAGACGAGGGGGATGTTGGAGGTTGGGGGGCTCAGGGGCGCAGGGCTGCAGAAGCGGGGGGGAACTTTGTGACCATGGGGGGCTGTAGGCGCCGTGCTGAGGGTTTGGGACTGGCTGTGGGGAAGGGGTCAAGGACCCAGGAGGCCTCCCAGTCTCCCCCTCTTGGAGCCCCGGGTGCCTGGCAGCTCACAGAGGTGGGGCCCCGCCTGGGGAAAAGCAGGGGGCCTTCGGGAGGAGGACTTGCGAGAAAGGTGGGAGGCTGGCAGCGTTGTCCTCGGTGTGCGGGCGGGAGCCGAGCCTGTGGAATTCTCTCAGCTGGGAGGTCCTGCGACCATCGCCAGAGCAATTTATGGGGGACGGCAGCCTTCCTGGCTGGGCAGCAGAGTGAGTGTGGGGGCGGAGGGGTGCGTTCTCGGGGACAGAACACGTGCTTGTACGTTCTTGTGGCTTGCTCCTCCCAGGGTTCACTGCGCTGCACCGAGTGAGCGCCCCATCAGCACATTTCAATCGGAAAAACTTCGCTGATTCCATAGCCCTTCCTCCGCAATGCCCCCTCAGCAGCCTTGTGCGACTCAATCTTTACAAAAACACGTTACCTGGACAGAGGGAACAGGCTCATGAACTTGACCAGGCAGAGCCTGGGGTGAGCCCCAGATCTGTCCGTTTCTCGTTTTCTCCACTTTCCTAGTCGGCCTTCGTGGAGTCTCCTCCCCCACCACTCCCCCCACAGGGTGGTCTTGCCTTGAGTTGCCTGGTAGCCGCCTGCCTCCGACGGTGGCTGCTCCCCACCTACCGGAAACGCAGGGACCCTGCGTGACCGCTGTCCTGTGTGCGCACGCTGGTCTGGTTTCTTTGCCGAAGGTGGTGGAAATTGGACAAGACGGAATTCTCTGAAGAAAGGATGCCCACAGAGCAGTCAGGACCAGAGGAGCCTCAGCAGCCCGGTGCTTGGAGACCCTGGAGGAGACCCGAGAGCGGAGAGGAACGTGGGACCACCCAGCCGTCACTGGGGGCGCGGCAGTGGCCTTCAGTAACGCGCTGTGGGGGAGGGTGGGCTAGCCCCTGCCAGCAGTCTGGTGGCTGAGGGGTTAAAATAACAAATAAATGACTTTATTTAGACTTGAGCATTCCTGGCATTTTTTCTAGATTTTTCCCCCACAGTATTTGATGTGACAGCTTTTGTTTGCTCACACTTGTCTCTCTTTTAAATTTCTCATATCAGCGGTAAAAGCTATTTCTTTTTCCTGTAACATCTTGAGCTCGGTATCCACTGAAGGGAGAAATTGCTCTTGCATTACTTGAAATTATAATATTATACCTAATTTTGGGGGAGAAAAATTAGAGTAATTTAGATCTCAAGGCACTGAAGATTTTGCAGGCGGGTCATTTGCAGCATTATTGCTGGTTAGTCATCCATAAAAGTGTTTTCACTGCGGGGGCGGCCGCACTAGCTCTAGTATTCTTTAGAAACGCCGATTTGGAGGCCCATTCAGGCAAGAGAGGGTCGGTCATCGCCCATTTTGAAGCGAAGGTCTGGCGTTGGCGGTCCCGGTTGGGGAGGGGAGAGTCAGCAGGACTCAGGGAGCGAGCGGGGGCAGGGCCAGGACGTCCCCACCTTTGAGCAGATGGGCCGGGTCCAAAGCATCGCCCTGGGCGGCGGTCCTTCCCAGTGCGCAGGCGCCGTGGCCGTGCAGGCTCGGGAGTGGGCGGGAGGCCGCAGGTACCGGTTATTTGCGCCCACGGAAAGGTGGCTCTGGGAAGTCTGTCTTTGCTGCGCCCCGAGAGATCTGTGTCGCCCGGGAACACGCTGGCATGGGTGGGCTGATCGTCTGAAAAGCACTTAGGGGGAGAAGTGTGCCGCGTCCTGAAGTTTGCTTCTGAGGGTGCGGGTCTGCACGCCTGTCCAATCTCCAGGGCCTTCCTAAGGCCCCTCCCGGAGGCCACCGTTTCCCGCGGGAACCCACACCCACAGGGGTTCGCCTTGCGGCCGCGGACGCCCACGTGAGCACGCACGTCACTGTGTGAGCGGCTGGTGGGAAATGTTAGCCGGACCGCTGCGGGGTGGGGGCTGCTGGGCCCTGTGCGTTCCCAGGCACTGGTCCTCGCCGAAGTTCCCCGCGCGCGGCCCTGAAGGCCCCGCGGGTCGGCTGGAGAGCAGGGCGCCGGCGCCAGCGGCCACGGGCATTCTGTCGTGCAGACTATGGTGCGCCCAGCTGAGGACTGTTCTAGAAAAGCCGTGAGCAATCCAGCTCTTCCTCTAGCAGGGTGCAAGCTGAGTCTAAAGCATATTTGTACAAAAAAAAAAGAGTGAAATCTTCGTCGGTGGTTCTACTGTTCTTTTCAGAGGTAAACGAAGAATTCTGGCAAGACGAAAACATCTGGTATCGCGTTCCCGACCTAAGGAGAGAAAACCAGAAGGCGCAGCCATTGCTGGTTGCGTGATTCAGGTCGCTGAGGTCAGAACAAGACACTGATTTCCCGTTTCAGCAACTCCCAAACCACGTTCCGGGGAGCAGAGGAAGTTTCCCGGGGAGGGGGCGGGAAGGACCGGCTCAGAGTCGGGAAGCCTGCCTGCCGTTTCCCTCCTCTGGGGGCTCACAGGGCACCGCAGCGTGTGGGGAGGACGACGGGAACCCCGGTCCCGCCGCCCACAGTCTCGGGGGAACGCTGCGCCCTTCCCCCCCCCCCCCCGCCCCCGGCGGACTCGCCCCCCACAGCACCTGCGCTGTCAGCCGCCGCTCTGTCCTCTCTGCTTGCCCCGTAGCGCCCTGCTCACGTCCGGGGCGCCGTCCAGTGTGTTGGGACGTGTGATCGGCCTTCAGGACAGACACTTTTCCCATCTCATCTTTGAATCCCCAAAGCGTCCGTCACCTTTCGCCCGGTCCGGGTGGGTCACTGGAGGCACACTGGGGACCTGCCAACGCGACGAAGGCTGGAAGTGGGAGTTCTCGGAGCAGGGAGACCCCAGAGATGGGTTTGCGGGGCCAGCCCCGTGCCACCCTCCACTTCCGCCTGGGAAGCACACACCGTTGGTGCACTCTCTATCTTTCTTTGCACAAGAATAAAAGCGTAAAGAAAAAATTTCATTGTAAATGAGAAATAACCTGACGGAGTGAGGCTCAGAGCAGATGCGTCTCAGGTTCACGGAGGGCACTGGGCGGAGAGCACAGGGCTGGGAGGGGAAGGCCTGACCACCCCACCTTCACTCCCATGAGCGAGAGTGAGTGACAGCCCTCTGCGAGGAGACTCAGGGCTGTCGCCAAGGGGGGGGGGGGCGCTGGCGAGACAGTGCCACAACTGTGGCTCCTCGTGGTGGGCAGCGGGGGCTGCAGAGTCTCACGGTCATTGCTCTGAATTCCAGCAGCTCCGCTTTTTAGTCGCATGATCTTCGACCGGAATTCCGGTTTCTTTATTTTTTAAAAATATTTATTTTAAACTCTATTAAGTTTTTATAAGTTAAAGGCGTATAGCAAATATTCAAAAGGATTTAAAATTTTAATACTGCCAATCCCAAGGCAACCGTAGTCTGCGCAGGGGCCCGTGTGTGCACACTTGCTTGTGTCCATACGGGCATGGAGGGAAAGTGCCGAGGCGTGCGCACCGGGCTGTTGGTCCGGTTCCCTGGGAGAGCGCCCCCCTGCGGTCCCTGCCCACAGTGACGGGGCGGCCCCGGGGACCAGAGGCTCTAACACAATACATGTTCGTGGTGCTTTTGAGCTGTGAAATTCCCAGTTACTTTGTTCTGTGGCAATCCTACAAGGTAGGGGGCGGGAAGGCACACAGAGAAAAAGCCCGCCCTGAAGAAGCAGTGTGTCCATCCTGTGACTTCATCCGCGTGCCACTGCGCACGAACGTGCGTAAAGAAACCAGAAAACACAGTCACAGACCTGAAGGGTGTCCCTGTTACGGGGTCGATTGCCAAGCAACACACACAGATCATGGAATAATGGGTGTGGGATGATTCTGTCGTGGCGTGAGCGAGCAGCAGAGGGGGGCGTGGCGGGCACCTCGGGGTGGGCGGGCGCCGGGGGCACAGCGGAGGCCCCTGCGTGCTTCTGCGAAATCTTTTCTCACGCTATTTCACATGTTCTGATAGGTTACATTATTTTTGTGATTCGAGACTAGAGGTACATAAATATTTCTAAAAATTAACAAATGAAGCGATTGAAGATCAGAAGACGTCAGTGTCACCCATTGTGTGGCACCAGGGACATCTGTCAAGGGCTCTCCTCTGTGTCTGCAGTTCCCTCCTCAGACGAATGTTTTTTAAACGAAGCCACTAAAATACAAAGGCTTTCGGAGGACACCTGTCCGATAGAAGTAAAATCGCGGCTCGCCAAGAGCCGACCTTGTGTTGCAGTAATATGCACGCTCCTTTATTACTCACTCAGGTAAGAGCTGGTGATGCATCTCATACTACCACTGATGGAACTTCGTGACGAGTGTGAGGGACAGCGGCGTTCTGAGACGCCTGCCACAACTTCAGGGTGACAAGAAGTTGCGGTCCCTGTTGATGACCAGTGACAGGAAGAGCTAATGCGCTACACTGAGAGCGGGCGTCTGAGTTCACAGTGGAAGGGAGGGTCACGCCTGTCTGCCAGAGAGCACTGGAAACGAGGATAGAATTTTTTTTATTGTTGATCTCTTACGGTTGTCCCAACTTTCCCCGGTTGCTCTCCCCTGTCCTGCCCCCCCCCCCCGCCCCCACATTCAATCCCCACCCTGTTGTCTGCCTCCCTGGGCCTGTCCCCTTACCCCCCTGCCCCCTCCTCTCCAGTGCCTGTCAGTCTGCTCCTTGTTGCCATGCCTCTGATTCTATTTTTCTCGTTTGTTTGTTTTGTTCATTAGGTTCCACTTATAGGTGAGATCATATGGTATTTGTCTCTCGCCACCTGGCTTATTTCACTTAGCATCATGCTCTCCGGTTAAAGATAGAGTTTTTTTTCCCCACTCAAGTTCATCTTCCCCTTTGCAGTGAAGGGCAGCTGCACACGAGTCAGAGTGCGGGTTGCTTCCTCGGGGAACGTTAGTTGGCACTCCGTGGAATCGGGACTTTGTGGGCACGGGCTCACGGGAGGGCGGACCCAGACATGCTCAGGAGCGAGGCTGTCGGAGGCGCAGGGCGCAGGATGCGGCCGCAGTGTGGGTACCCGGGTGGCTGGTCGGCCAGCCAGGGCGAGCAGGACAAGAGGCAGTGGCTGCCGTGTGGCCGGCGCCCTCCGCGTGGGGACAGGCATGTCAGTGGGCCCAGAGCACAGGCTCCCACGCTGCCCTTCTGTGCCCCAACCGTGTTGTTTCACGTTTGCTAGGACGTGCGGCGCCGGCGCCGGGGAGGGGCTCTGCGTCGGCGGTGCTGAGCTGACGACGCGCTTTCCCCAGCTTCTCTTCTGCGCATGCGTTGTCTTCACAGACCTCGGGAGCGCTTTGCAGACCAAGTCTCGGGCGGTTCGAAATCCCGTAGTAAAACAGTATCAAGTGCTGTCAAAACCTCCTTTGCTGTTTTCACTTTTTATTTTTTTCACTCTTCTGCTTTCGTTCATGATTCCCACTCTCTCCATTTATAGCTTTTCTTGGCAGCTGTGTTTCGGGGGTAATACTTTGAGCTAATCTCCGGTCATTGCCGGCTCTCTAGAAGTTGGCAACCGTTTAAATATTTCTAAAATTACAGGATTTGTTTGGGAGCCCAAGGACTTGTGTAAACACACCAACAATGGCACCTTTGTGTGGGTTCCCCTTCCCCCAGGGCCCACGGGAGGGACCTCACCACGTGTGAAGGTAAGTCGTGTCACTTGCCATTAGGTCTAACAAACTGGAAAGATCCACGGACCCACAGCCAGAGATCTAGACCCTTCCAGACTGCTCCCTGGACACGCTCATAACTGGCTGGTTGCTCAATCGTTCCTCAGACGTTCCCTGAGCGCTCTGCTCGGAGGAGGTGCTTTCAAACTGTCTGCCGCTGGCGTTAGCGGGTCAGTACGTGGACCCGGTAAGCTGGGACCAAAGTTTTAAAAAATGAAACAGAGCCCTGGCTGGGGTGGCTCAGGGGGCTGAGCACCAGCCTTTGAACTGAAAGGTCGCCGGTTCGATTCCCAGTCAGGGTGCACGCCTGGGTTGCAGGCCAGGTCCCCGGGGGGGGAGGGGTTCTCGAGAGGCAACCGATCCATGTTTCCCTAGCACATCGATGTTTCTCTCCCTGTCTCATTCTCCCTCCCTTCCCTTCTCTCTAAAAAGGATAAATGCAACCTTCCGAAAATGAAATAGAAGACAGCAGTAGTAAGGTGAGAGTGTTCCGAGAAATATGTCTCGGAAGCATGTGCGCACACACGCACGCGTGAGATCACGGCAGATAGTGCGTGTCTCACTGTGAGTCGTTGTCAAAAAGCTAGAGCGCCCCTGAACTAAGGGGGCGGTGCTGTCCGTGAGGTCACGGTTGAGTGGAGGGGTAAACGCGTGCACGGCGTGCGCACGCACGGACGGCTAGCAGCACACGGCAGCTGCGGGTGCTGCCTGGCACCCGGGGGAGCAGCTGCCACAGGCGAGTGGAAACCGCAGCTGGAGTTGGTCTCACGGTGAGGCAGGTGGAGGGCTCTGGACAGACCTCGGCTTGCCTCCGGGGAGGGGCGCCGGTGAGGAGGAAGGGGAGACCCTCTGAAGGAGGCAGCTGGGAGCACCCACCACTCTCAGCAGCAGCTGGGACACAGCGAGATGGACCTGGTGAGCAGACCCGGGCGGGTCGCCAGCAGTGTCCCCTGCCTGGAGCTCAGATTTCACAGCCAAGGTCCCCACTCGCTCTCTCTCTCACTGTCTCGGAAGATGACCTGAGGGCTAACTGTTCCCTAAGTTAATGCCAACGGGAGATCCAAGCACTTGCAGGATGTAATTTGTGGGGCGGGGGGAGGCTACTTCTTTATAAATAATTGTATGCTGCCACTTTTAATAGGCCAGATGGGACATGAGCATCACACAAACGTCACCTTTTATGTGGGGTCTGGCAGGAAAGCACATTTGTTGTCTGATGGGATGATTTCAGAGTCACTTCTTGGAATAGGTGGTGCCTTAGGTGAGCCGTCTCTCGGCACCTCCCGTGGAGTTGGAGCGACCTGTCCCCAGGCCGCTGGCCGGCCGGCACGCTGCCCAGGCTGGCAGGTGTTGTCAGGAACATCCAGGTCACAGCGGATCGATCGTGCCCTGGCCTTGGTTAAATATTTTGCAGGCCCCGTGTGATGGAAGTTGTTTGGCCTCTCTGGGACCTCTTGGGAGGCAGCGGCATTTCAGGGGAGGTCCCTACTGAAAAGGGACTGTTGACAGGAGAGTGGCTGGAGAGGAGCTCTCCTGAAGGCGAAAACACCTTGACTCTCAGCGTGCACGGCCCGCCTGTCCTGGGCCGTCAGCACCACCGAGGGTCCGTGCCTCTGAGCAGAAACGCCTGTTGCTTTTCCCTGTGATTCGTACGCATTCTTGCCCTGCAGACTCAGCCCTGTTTGTGAGGAAAGGGTGTCAGGAGAAGCGAGGCCAGGCTGGGGGAATGTGGGTCCGGACAGTTTGTCCTTTCGGAGGAGTTCAAGGCCCTGCAGCTGTTCAGGCACAGCACACACTGTCCAGCGTTTCCCAGGCCAGACTGGCTGATCCCACCGCCCGGGTCACGGGCTGTGTTTGTCGGCCGTCGGTGTCCCAGGTGCCTGTCTCTTGCCGTCTCTAACGGGGGAGGGCTGCAGGGTCAAGCCCAGGTAGCACCCAGTGCAGAAGAAGTGTGTCGTTTATCAGCCGACTGTCAGTCCTCTGATTCACTTTCCAGCTCTTCGCTACGGAAGACCCCTCCCGTGGAATTCACGACCGGCTGTCAGTGTTCTGGTTCGTGTATTTCTAGAAAATCAGCCCAGAGTGAGACACGGGCAGTTATCGACATTCTGGTTTTCTTTGTGCGGCTGTTGGTGCCTCTCGGGACTCGGGCGGGTGAGTCCCAAACCAGTACCTTTGTCTGAGATGAAGGTGGCATCTCCCGCCTTCCAGTGTGTCATAACCGTTGCTGATACGAGGGAAGAATTTCGACAATGTCTCTGCTTCCAGCCCAAATGCCATTTTCCTAACAAGTTCTGGAAGGAGCTATCTGCCCATTTTTAAAGTCAAGGTACTTTTCGAAGCCTGCTTTAAAAAAGGTCTGGAATTTTTGTCTCTGTTATTCCCTTTCCCGCTTTTGTTCCTCTCTTTAATGTAACGCGTGGTAATAAAGGATGAAAGCATGTTTATCACTTACAGAAAAAAAGGAAGGGGCGATTACAGAACCCCGTTTCACTGCTGCTTTGTGACAGGGTGGGAAGGGCTCCAGGGAGAACACTGAGTGGCCGGCAGTCAGGCCGGGGGCTGGGGGCAGCCGCCGCCGCCGGGCAGGGAGGCTGTCCGAGTCCGCCCAGGCTTCTCCCTCACCGTCTGCATCTGCGGGCGAGACAGGATGGTGTCCTCTGGGACAGGCGAGGGCCGACATGGAGGAAGTATTGTGGCGTCTGTTTCTCCGCCCCCTTGAGTCCAGGCTGCCTTGGGATGGGCTGTGACCCCCAAATGCAGCGGTGGTGACGTCAGGGTCCTTCAAAGCCGAGGCCTCAGAGGCGTTGCGGCTTCTACCTCCCCCCTCTCAGAACCAAGTCCCTGTGTGAGAGAGCCTGCGCTGGCCACCTGGAAAGGCCACCTGCCAGGGAACCTAGGTGTCACAGCCGGCAGTCCTGGCCACCCAGGACCAGCCAGTCCCCGCTGACCTCACCGTGAAGGCCCAGTGCCCTCTGCCAGCCGGCCTTGAGCAGGGGCGGGCCATCCCGCCCGCCCTGCCCAGGTCACCAACCCACAGAATCGCAAGCA
This sequence comes from Trachops cirrhosus, assembly GCA_028533065.1. Taxonomy (NCBI): domain Eukaryota; kingdom Metazoa; phylum Chordata; class Mammalia; order Chiroptera; family Phyllostomidae; genus Trachops; species Trachops cirrhosus. Next base: position 192,521,170 of record CM052538.1, on the reverse strand, counting down.
GAGACGTGATCAGTGTTTTAGCCACTGAGTTTGGGGATGCATGTTATGCACCAGTAGAAAACTGATGCTCTCTCTACTTTGTTTGAATGTCATAGGTTATATAAATGATCACACCTATAATGAAAAAGAAAACCGTAGCACCTTAATTGTAATACAGAAGGGAAAATAGGAAAGTGACTTATAACAATGACAGGAGATGCTAGAGCACGGCAATCTGGAGGTCGTGACGGAGCGCGTGCACGCACCGAGAGTCACCACGCGTGCGCTGGCTCCAGGCGTAGACTGACGTGTGGGTGCTGGGCGGGACCCTCACGTGGCATTGCCAGCTGTGAGGCGACTTTCTGAAATGGTGATCCGTGCTTGGTTGAGTTCAGAAAAACCAAAAAATAATATTTTACCTCTATTGCCGTAGCAGTCAGATTCCCAAAGAATTAACTTCATGTTGTGCGGAAACCACGTTCCCCGAGCCCTTTGGGCTCGTGCATGAGCTGGGGGAGTTCGCGCGCTTGGACGGAGGTGAGCGCACGCAGCGGCTGAGCGCCTGCTCTGTGAGAATGGCCATAGGGAGCCCTGCAGGCGGCGGGCTTTGGTCCCCGTTCGGGGATACCAGTTACACATGGAAATAGCCAGGGAAATGGTCACTACGGGGGCAGGTACGTCAGATGTTTTCCTTATTGTTAGATCTCCTCGAAAGACAGCTGTTGCAAAAAATAATGTAGAGTGAGGTTTACAACGTGTACAAAAGTAAAGTCCGGGACGACAACAGCATGAAGGGCAGCAGAGGAAAAATGGACGTATGCTTCTCGAAGGTTCGGATCCTGTATGCACAGTGACGCAGTGTCTAGCGAAGGCAGACGGCGGTGGGTTTAGAGTGTATGCTGTGCGTCTTGGAACCACTACTAAAGCAGCCAACCAGGGCATGCTGCTCATAAACGAACAAAAGAGAGAAAAGTATAAAAAACCTAGTCAATTCAAAAGAGGAAAAAAGAATCAAGAACAGATGGAATGAATAGAAAGCAGCAAGTTTATAGCTAGATTTATTAAAAATTTTAAAGTAAATTTACTGGGGTAACGGTTGAAACGATTCCGTGTTTCTAAAGGTAACCACATCAATACTCGCATCCAATGTAGGTGGTGAAAGTACCCCAGTGGAGAGGTGGGGATCGCTAGGTTGGATGGAGAAGCCACACTCAACTCGCTGCTGCCTGCAAAACCGAAACCACATACAGTGTGTCTTAAATACGAAGACGCAAAGCTGCAGGGAAAGATTGACCGTGGTCCTAACAATCGAAGGAGCAAGTCAGGCCGTCTCTGTTAATAACTGACCGAAGCAGCCAGGACAGCGGAGACACCAGGACAGAGAAGCCATCTCATGGTGACGTCGATGTCAGTTCCGCAAGAGGACGTCTTGAAAACTCACGCACCTGCCAACAGAACTTTAAATCAAATGAAGCAAAATGCGAGAGGCTTCCAAGGAGAGGAAGAAAAACCCACAAGTGCAGGCAGGGATCCCCACACACCTCTCTCAGTGACCGAAGAGGCACGGGTGGTGTGACATGACTGATGTTTGCGGAACGCTCCGTCCCGCAATGCGAGAGTGCACTTGGGATTGAGCATGACCTGTTTACCAAACCAGGTCCTATTCTAAGCCATAAAACCGGTCCCAATAAATTACGGAGGTGTCAGGTCGCACGAAGAGCATTCTCTGACCACAGTGAAACTGGGCGGCAGCGGAAGGGCACCTAGACAGACATTTGGAAACTAAACGATGCGCTTGTAAATACCCCACGGGGCAAAGAAGAAATCTAAAGGGAACTTAGAAAATACTTTAAACTGAGTGAAAATTAAAATACTACATATCAGAATGTGTGGGGTGTGCAAATGGAGTGCTTAAGGGGAACTACTGGCACGAAACTCCTATATTAGCAAAAAAGATCTTAAATTAGTGACCTAGGTTTTCACTTAAAAAAGCAAGAGAAAGAAGGCAAAGCCAACTCCAGTTGAGTAGAAGAAAGAAAATAAAAAAGATCAGAGTGAAGATCACTGGAAAATAAAACCAAAGAGGCAAGAGAGAGACATCAATGACGCCAAAAGGTGACTCCTTGAATAGCTCAGTAAGACTGGCAAACCTCTGTGTAGGCCCGCAAGGGAAAGCGAGAGGAGAAACGAATGACCAATATCAAAGTGACCGAGGAGACAGCACTACAGATTGTGCGGCTGTTTAAAATATAATAAGGAAGTAACATGAAAAACTTTATGCCAGTAAACCTGCAGCTTAGAGGAGACGAAGAGAGACCTCTAGAGACATGAATTACCAACGCTCATTAAAACTTAAATTACCTACGTAGCCCTATATTTATTATGCAAGTGGCATTTGTAGTTAAACACCTGCCTGTGAAGGAAATCAAGCCGAAGGGGCTTTTCTGGTAAATTCTACCAAACATTTAACAAAGGAAAAAAATACCAGTTCTACGGAAACATTTTTTAAAGATCGCAGAGGAGGGAATTCTTCCCAACTCATGGTACGAGGCCAGTACCACCCTGACCCCAAAATAAGACATTACAGAAAGATAGAATTAGAGACCAGCGTCTTTCATGAAAATAGATGCAGAAATTCTGAACAAAATTTAGCAGATCCTTTCAAATAATGTGTAGAAAGGACCCCACATTGGGGCCATGTGTAGTTTTATCCCAGGAATGCATCGTCAGTTTAACATTAGAAACTCATACTGTTAAGAAACCAAGGGTAGGATTGAGGGTGGGAGGTGGGGGTGGGTGGGGTGGGGGAAAGTGGGAAAATGGAGACCACTGTATTCGAACATTAATAAAAAATGATAAAAAAGAAACTGAGAAAGGAATACTGCATGGTCATTTCAGGAGAGAACCTCTCCATCACTCTTCACACGTGTTTCACAAGATCCAGTATCCGTTCTCAGCCAGAACACTCAGCAAACTAGGCATCGAAGGGGCGTCCTCAGTGGGATGCAGGGCCCGTGGAGCAAACCTTCAGCTGCCATCACGGGTGGAACGCGCAGGCTTTTCCTCTGAGGTCAGGAGCACAACGAGGAGAAGGTGTTCTCTTCCCACTTCCATTCGCTCTGGCACTGCGGGGTGGGGGGTTCTAGCCAGGGAATCGGGTGAGAAAAAAAGTGGCAGGCAATTAATTTGAAAAAGAAGAAGAAGAACTGACCTTATTCACAAATGATGCAATTGCCTATGTTAAAAATCTGATAGACTCTCCCTGAAAGCCATCAGAACTAATAAGTTATTTTAGCAAGGTCGTTACATACAAAATCAATACACAAACATCAATTGTGTGTCTATATCAACACTAAACATCATACATTCAAATTTAGAAATACCTAGCGTCAAAAATACGAAACACAAGAATGGTGAATCTGACCACAGGTGTGCAGGCTGGAGACGCGGCGAGCTGCCGGCAGTGCCGAGAGGAATCAAGGAAAGCGGGGGAGGTGCAGACAAACACCACCCATGGGTCAGCGGCTGACCCTGTGCACGTGTGAACGCTCCCAAATTGCTGCGTGGATCTCACGCCCTTCGGCTCAAAATCTCGGCAGGTTCTCTTGAAGCGCTTGGAAAACTGGGGCCGACATTCCCATGGAAATGAAAGGGCCTAGAAGAACTGAAAGGACCTCGAAAAGGAAGAGGAAGATTTTTTGATTTCATGACGTCACGGAAGGACAGTAACCCAAGCTACTATAGAACTTGCAGAAGGCGGGCGGCGGGGAGGAAATGCTCTGACGTTGGACCACGCAAGGATCTCTTAGACCCAGCAAACGCGCTCACACACAGAAGACCGCATCGAGAAACTGGACTTCATCAGAATCAAAAACATCTGCTTTTCAAAGGCACGCCCGGGGGACTGAGAAGCGGGAGAAAACCTTTGTAAGTCACGTACGTGGTAAAGATGCACCCTCAGTGTCTACAGGACTCAATGAGAAGGAAACAAATGCTCTAATAAAAAAACTGGCAAACACTTGGAACTGATACTCCACCAGAGAAGATATAGATGGAGGATGGCCAATAAGGGCATGAAAAAATGCCACATCTTTAGTCATTAGGGGACTGTAAATTAAGAACACAGAGAGCTGCCACTATGCACGCATTAAAATGGACACAGTAAAAAGACTGACCACAGCGAGGGCTGCCAAGGACGTGGGCGTCTGGGACTGGGGAGTGAGGAAGCCGCTTCGGGAAGAATCGCAGCTTCACAGCCACCCCGCCGCCCCCAAGAGAAATGATGTGTGCGTGTGCAGACAAGTCCACGTGAAGACTTGCACACAGGTGTTCATAGGAGCTTCACGCGTGATTACTGTATCTAGAAACAACCCAAATGCCGACCCACAGATGCGTGGATGAGCTGTGGTGTATCCGTCCAAAGGAATACTCGTCACTACAAAGCAATGGACTAGGAACCCTCCGTGCCACAACACGGGTCGGTTTCAGACTCGTTAGCCGGAGTGAGAGAAGCCGGATAGAGTGCGTACACGGTATCAGTTCCTTGAGAGACAGGTCTGGAAAGTACAAGGTCACCTCCAGTGACAGCAGATGAGTGGCCGCCCGAGGATGGTCGGGGACAGCGGCACAGAGGTGTTGCAAAGGCATTTGGCCGGGAGGTGATGACTATTTTCATTCCCTTAATGGTGGTGATAGTTTCACAGGTACGTGTATCTCAAACCTTACCGGAGTATGTACTTTAAATGCACACGGCTTGTTGCGTGCTCATTTTGGGTCCACGGGGTTGTTAAAAATGCAGATAGCACCTCCCAACAAAATTGTTTGCAAACCTGCCCCCCACCCCGCGCCCCACAGTTTTCCACAATGCCTCTAAAATTTTTACAGGGAACGCCGGTTAAAGATATAGAAACCATTGTTTGCTTCTTTATCCTTTATCCTCCTCATACTTGCCGGGACCGAGAGACACCCCTCACACCCCGTGCTGTGGTGTGCGTTCGCTCTCCACTCTGGGGCAGCCGGATTATTGTTAAAACCTCAAACAATATCATTATTGTTGCTCCTGCTTCACCCTCAAATTAAAGATGAAACTAAGGGCCATTCTTTTTTTTTTTTTAAACTTGTGCCAATCCAAACCCCACCCACATTTCAGGATCTTGGCTCTCATTTCTTCTCATTTCTCTCTCTCTCTACAAAAAAAAAAAATCCTCAGGTGAGGATTAAAAAAAAAACCCCGGATCTTGGCCCTGTTGCCCACTAATTCTCACCATCGCCGCAAACTCGTCGACTTCCCCGGGTCGGGTTTGCCTGGGGGACCAACAGCCGCCCGGGGCCGACGCCGCAGCGGCGTCCGGCTCGGCACCAGGGGCCCTCTCCAAGGCGTGAGTGACGCCTTCTGTTTGTGCTTCCAGAGTCTGGCTCGGCAAATGCTGAGTTCAGTTGCCAGTAATTTTGGCATATTATTTACCGGATTGTACAATTTGCTAATGATTTTGTGTGTTTACTTTCTCTTTTCTTGCTGTGTTCTTGCCTCTAGCGCAGACTTAACGCAGAGGAGGTGACTAAGGCTTGTAGATGAGATGATTTCGGGGGAGCGCAGATAACCCATTAGCAGCCAGTAAGTAGCCTGAGAACTGTCTCCCATATGTTAGGACTCACTTGTTAATTATACAAATGCCTCAATAATGTGCGTGGCTGGTTAGAACCATTTCCTCTTGTAAAAAGAGAAAATGAAAACGGTAGTGTCCAGGCCTGCTTACGCCGGTTAATTACTTCATTCCCTGAGCGTCTGTTGTTTTTCTTGGCTGTGACAGGACGTGGTTTAAATAACACTGACTAGCTCCTTCGCCTCCAGAAGCGGGGCGCCAATGGGCGCTGCCAGGTGTGCTGAGCGGGGCCCTGAGCGCTGCGGTGTGGCGGGCGCCTGTGTCCGAGATTGAGGCTGCGCCATCCGGATTCGCTGCGCTCGGGTTCACTTACCACATGCGGAGCTGTCGGTAAACCAGAGCCTAGGAGGACTGGGGTGGTTCTGGAAGGCGCGAAAAGCGCAGTTGCGCCCAACTTGTGCCGCTGTTCCGCAGCCAGCACGCCCAAGAGGCGACGCGTTCTGAAAGCGTGGCGTTTGCTCGAATCCGTGACTGGCTGACCCGCAGCCGGCTTTGAGGGAGGTTCTGGCGTGTCTGGGACTCACGTCCTGACCCCTTGGAGCGGTGCCGGGGGGTCGGGGGCGACACACTCGCTGCTTCGCACCTTAGATGGATGTTCCCAGCTCCCGATCACACGCAGAGCTCAGGCCTACGGGAATAAAGTGAGAACATACTCAAGAGTATAAAGAAGTAGATAAGACTCATTCTTGTTACTCAATCACGACCACTATGTCTACGCTTTTTTAAAAAATCAGTATATGGTTATTTTTCTAATATCATGAAAAATTTCAGGTAGAGAGCAACATTTTCGGTGGCCACTCGCAGACCACACCTAGATTTTGCCGTTAACACTTTGCTGCAGTTGCTTAGTCGTGCATTTATCCATCGACGCGTCCCTCTGCCCCCCCATCTGACTTCACTGGTGCAGCTCAGCAATTCAGCACGCATATTCGGAGCTCAGTCTATTATTCTTTTTCACATAAAACATCCAAATCTCCAGCGTTCATTCCCTGAGTGTGGCGGATGCTCTCCTGGCATTCACACCAGGCGTGACTTCCTGTAACCTGCTTGCTGCCCAGAGGATATGGCAGAGACGGTGGGCTGCTCTTCCCACGGGCGTCCTGTTGGTTAGGACTCCACCTCGTGGTGGCGTGGAGCTGGAGGCTCCCCCAGGGCTCGAGGACATAAGTGATTATATTGTAGCTCACATGGCGAGGAAGCGTGAAGGCCTCTGGGATCTGAGCGTGGCCTCCAGCCAAGAGCCCGCAAGAAGCTCGGGCCCTCAGCCACGAGGCCAGGAAGTAATTCCCCAAACAACTGGAAAGTGAGCTTAGAAGTGGATGCTTCCCGAGCGGGGCCTCTCGATGAGGCAGGGCTCGGCAGGACCCTGAACAGGGGACCCAGCTGTCACACCCAGACTTGGGCCCTGCAGACATCTGTAGATGGCCACTGTGTCTTGTTTGAGGTTGCTAAGTCTGTGGGAATTCGCTACGTGGCAATAGAAACTTAACACAGGAATTGGGGCCTGGAAGTGGGGTGCTGCTGCTGGAACCAGTAACCCACACCGCGAAGCACTTTTGGGGCTCCCCAGTGGGCAGAGAGGCAGGAGGGAGAAGGCCGAGATCTGCCTGCAAAGACGGGTCCTGACAGGGGCCTGCGATGCGGGTGCGGGAGGGACGCGTATTTGGGGACTGGAAGAAGGGGGCGCCCTCGACGCATGGTGGCAGGAAGGAGGGCCCTGTCTCAAAGCAGAGCTCCTGGGCCATGGACTCAGCCGTGCAGCACCGGAAGTTGTAAATGGAGCCAGACGGCGCCCTCTGGTTTCCTTTGGCTGTGCACAGCAGCCTCGCGGGGACCGAGAGAAGGCAGGAGGCGGGGGGACCGGGAAGACATAGAGGAAGCAGGGCTGGGCGACTGCGCGCAGCCCAAGCCTTTCCAGATGGCAGCAGGTGCTCCAGTGAAGACAGTGTGTTCTCCAGAAGAATCCGAGGGTGTGACTGTGCGACCTTTTGCTGAAACCCCAAAGGTCGAGAGGTCAGATTATTCAGACAAAGGGATCTTTCTAGAGGGTGTGCCTCCCACATCCTCTCAATCAAGCCCCAGACTCTTCTGATGTCTTCGACCCTGGAGACTAATTTCTCCGCTCTGCAGTGTTTTGTAAAGGGAACATTCTGTGCACGCCCTTGCCCTCTGCTTTTCGGCCTGGGTCCTCTCACTCAGCACGGTGTTTTTGCAGCCCGCCCCACGGTGCTGCGTGTTAGCGGTCGGTCCCTTGTGCCCGTCAGCGGCGTTCTGTGATCTTACTGCATCGCAGGGTGTTTAGTTTTTTGCTGATGAACACGAGGGGCAGCTCCTAGTTTTAGGTCACTAGGAGTGAACCTTCCATAAACATTTTTTGTGTCAGTCTTTTGCGAATGAATGATACCTAACTGTGGAATTGCTAAGTCGTAGGGTAGGTGTGTGATCTGTTTTACAAGAAACGTCCAGGTGTTTTTTCCAAGGGGCTGTGTCATTATCTGTTCTGGCCACCGACGCATGTGAATTCCAGTTGCGTCGCATCCTCACCAGCATTTGGTGTTTTCATTCTTTTTAATTTTAGCTATTTTACAGACGAGTAGTGGTGCACCAGTGCGGTTTTTAACTCACGTTTTCCTAATTTTTTTATGCTGTTGAGTACCTTTCTAGTGCTTACTGAACATTTGTATATATATATTTTGGAAAGTCTCTTTGTAAAATCTTTGCTTCCCTCTTCTTTTTGAGGAGAGGGGTTGTTTATGCTCTTCTATAATTTTGGGTTTTAGGGTTATTTATATATCCTGGGTACTAGTCCTGTATCTGATGTTTTGGAAATATTTTCTCTTATATGGTGACTTGGCTATTAATTTTTCTCATGATGTCTTTTGATGAGTAGAAGCATTTAATTTTCAGGAAGTCTAATTTTCCAGTTTTTCTTTTATGGTTGTTGCTTTGTGTCAGTTGTTAAAGAAACCTTTCCCAATCCTCGAGTTACGGTTTCCTGGCCAATTCCACGAATACTGGGTTACCGTGGTTTATAGGAAGTTTTGAAGTCAGGTGGTCTGCGTCCTCTGTTTTTGCACGGCGGCTTCATATACTGAAGCCACGACTTTCACGGAATTTCCTCAGTGGTACAAATATTACCTGTCTGCACTGTTTGACAATGGTAACCACTGGCCTTACGTGAGCATTCAGCCCTTGAATTGTGGTTAGTGCAACTGAGGGACAGAACTTTTTCTTTTATTTTAATTTACTTTAATTTATCCGAATGTAAGTTTCAGTAGCCGCAGGCGGTTAGCGCAGTGCGCAGCGTAATTATTTGTCCTCTGCGCTTCCGTGTACATTTTTAGAACAAGCTTGTCAATTTCTACGGAAAAGGTGCCGGCGTTGAAATGGGACCGAAGTGAACCCAGAGACCGGGCGGAGTCAACCTCGGGCCGCGGTTGCTTTCCGATCCACTGTCGCGCCGATCTTTCCATTCACGTCGGTTTTCGGGGTGCTGCTGGCACACACGTTTTGTTACACTGATCCCTGAGTATTTTCCGTTTGTCTGGCGGCAGTGCGAGCGGAGTTGTTTTCAGTGTTTACGTCACGATTGTTTGCTGCAGGTGACTCGGGTGTGTGTGATTGCGTCCCGTTTGTTCCCCGCCCCCCAAAACCCGCCCCTCAGTTTCGGTGGCGATTTTGTTTATTATTCGTTGTCCACGGCAACAGTCCCTCCTCTGGAAATGGGGGCGGTTGTGCTTCAGCCTTTGCTGTGGGGGTGGGGTCTGTTTGTTTGTTTAATCACTTTTATTGCTTTGTTGTCCTGGCTGGAACCCCCAGTGCACCGCTGAGTAAGAGTGGTGAGAATGGCCACTCTTGTCCTGTGCCTGCTCTTTCCTGATGAAAAGTGACATTAGCGGTGCGTATGATGTTATTTGCAGGTTTTTTTTTTAACACGCATGACTTTTGAGTTTTGTTAATGCTCTTTATGCCTTCACGGACATGATCACATGGTCTGTTCCCTTTGGTCTGTTAATACTACGAATTATGTTGACTTTTCAGTGTTAACTCACCCTTCAATTTCTGGGATAATTCCTGCTCGGTCATAACGTCTTCCCTTTCTGTGTTTCGCTGTATTCTCTTTATTTCGGTAAGGGCTTCTGCATCTGTGTTCAGGAGGGATGCTGGTCCACAGTTTTACTCTGTGATGCCCGTCGGGCTTTGATTTGAGGGTTTCAGTGGCCTCAGAAAACAGGCCGGGCAGGGCTCCCCCTTCGCTGTTTTTAGAAAGAGTCGCTACAAGGTTGGCGCTATAACGTCCCTGAACGTTGACGGAATTCCCCAGTGATGCTCTCTGGGTGTGCCGTTCTCTTCGTGGGCTTGTGTTTGATAAAGAAACTAATTTCTCTTAGAGATACATGACAGTCGAGATACTCTGTTCTAAAGAATTTATCGGCTTCATCTAAATTGTCAAATTTGTTATTGCCTCTGTGTTTATAAATGTTGAATAACTATGTAGTACACCAGAAGTGAGAATGATATTATATATTGACTGTACTTTAATAAAAAGTAAATAAATGGAAAAGAAATACGCAGGTAGATATTTTGTTGGTAATGTGTTAGCTCTTGAGCAGAGAGTAGATGCATTGTCCATTATAGTATTAAAAGCACAAATAAACAAATGAAAGAGCCACTCATGAAATGACACTAGTGTTTTTATCAACAAAGCACTATACGAAAGCTAATTTCATTCAAATATATACAGGAATAAATAAGTAAAGAAATAAATAAGACCCACAGAAACCAGCTCGGCATAGTGCCTTGTACCCGCGGGAGCTTGATTACGCCCGTCCTGTTCTCGGTATCGCTGCTGCGTTCCTTCCCCCTGCCTTCTCCGCCAGAATGGCCAGGAGTGTGCTGACCATCATCGTCTTCGGAGGACAAGTGTCGGTTACACCGGCTTTCCTGTCCTTTGTGTTTGACGGTGCCTTGGTTTCCGCTCTCAGGGTTACTGCTTCCTTCTGGCGTCTTCGTTGGGTTTGGTCTGCTCCTTTTTTTCCAGTGTCTTATTAAATTGGACTCTTAGACCGTCCAGTTTAGATCTTTCTTCTTCTCGGATATAAGCGTGTGAAGCAGTTGCTAATCTCCCATCAGGCACTGCTCCCGGTCAGTTCCACGTTGTCCGTCCATCATTATTCAATTAGCATTGTTCTAATTTCTCTTGTGATGTATTCTTTGGCCCGTGCATTATTTAGAAGTGTTTTGTTTAACTTTGAAGTGTCTGGGGTTTTCCAGACATTTTTAGATTTTCGTTATCTGATCCTGTTGGGGTCGCAGATGGTGCTTCGTGGACGCCAGTGCGCCTCGTTGTATGTCTGGATGGATGTGTTCCGAGCGTTCGGGAAGCGGGCGCGACGTCCAGGCTGTGGGGGCCGCACTCCGCAGACGCCGGCCAGGCCCAGGCAGTGGGTAGGATCGTTGGAATCATCGGCATCTTCACTGACCTTCCGAAGTCATTTGCTTCGTTAATGGTCCAGTGGAGGGTGTTAAAATCTGCGGAGAACTGTGTTTCTCTCTTTAATTCTGTCAATATTTGCTCCATGTACTTGAAGATCTGCTGTTAGAGGCAGGCACATTTATGGGTTGTCATGTTGGCATGATGAACCTACCCTTTTATGATTATGAAATATCCCTCCTCATTTCTGTCAGTTCTATACTCTTGAAGTCCGTTTTATCTGATATTCGTATAGTCACTCCCGCCTTCCTGTGCTTGCTGTTTTCAAGATACATATTTTCACACTCACCGCCGTTCAGCCTGTCTGTATCTGTATATTTAAAAATGTGCCTCTTTCGCATACAGCAGAGATGTGAGTCCCGATTTTTGTTTTTTTAATTCATTTTTATGATTTCTGCCTTTTAGGTTATTTAGCCAGTGAACACCGAACGCATGTTTTGTGTACTCGGATTGGGTCTCTCGTGTCTTCGCTCGTCCTCTGTCCCACGTGTTCCCGGTTTCTCTGCGTTTTTAGTGATTTCTCTAAAACCACAATACACACCCTGAACTTACGTGGTCTACTCAGCGTCCACGTCGGACCATGTGAAACGCAGAAGTTTTGCAACTGCGTACCCTCACTCGCCTCTCCCTTTGATGCTAAAGTTGTGTGTATTACGCCGGCACTATAAAGCTGTTCAGGCAGTGCTGTAATTTTCCCTTCACTACTGTAAGTATGTTTTAATTAAGAAAGTGTTTTTCATAGTTACCCCGACCTGTTATACCCTTGCCACGTCCAGGAGTTTCCTCTTGTCCCCCGACTGCCCGAGGTGGCCCGTGGCACTATCGCCCTTTGGAAGGAAGAGCTTCCTTCAGCACCTCTCCGAGCTGACCTGCAGGGAAGGGGTCCTCAGTCATCTTTCATCTGCGGCCGTCTTTCTCTCGTCTTCAGTCTGAAAGGACGTAGAGTTACAGGTTCACGTGTTCGTGCTTTTTTTTTTAGGGCTTTTATTTTGGGCTGTAAAGTGCTGCTCTGGTGTGTTCCCGCCGCGTGAAGTGGCACACCAGAGGTGGTGCGAGGTGTCCGTCTGTGCGTAGCGTCCCCTGTCCCTCCGACGGCTCCGCGGGCCCCTCTGCCTCTGGCTCGGACTGCTGGGCTGGGAGCACCAGGGTGTGACGGTCTTCGTGCTTTTCTTCAGGTTCCCTGATTTTCTCATCTGCAAGTGTATGGACCGCATCAGATTTGGGAATTTCTGGCCACCACTTTTTCCCACTCGACCCCCATTCCCACTCTCCCCCTCCCCCTCTCTCCACTAGTTACACCTCGGGTCCGTTTACTGGTGTCGTCTCACAGGGTCCCGAGGCTCCGTGAGTCTTCTCTAATCTCTCTTTGTATTTCTCAGATCGGCTCCCTGACCCTGTCCCCTCTCGCATCCTCCATGCTGTTAGGCATAGATGAGGACTTAAAAAAAAAATCAGATATTGTATCTGATGCTCTGGAATTTCCAATTCTTTTCTATCTTTACATACATAGAGAGTTTATTTTCATTTTCTTCTTGCTTTTAAATCCCTGTCTTATTATTTCAGCATGTCGATCACTTTGGACTTGGTCTCCGTCTATTGCTCTCCCTCTGAAGCGCTGGTCACGCGTTGTGGCTTCTGCCATGCCGCACCGCGTGCGTGCCCTGCGTCCTGGGCAGGGGGCGTGCCGTCTGGCTCCTGTGACGTCTCTCTGAAGAACGTTTATCTTCTTTTCTCAAAAGCAGACTATCAACCTGATGGGACTCAAGCTGAAGGCTTTTCCTCTTGAAGCAGCTCAGACCTTCGCACAGTTCCGTCCGCTCTGCCCGGCTCCCGGGAGCCCGGCCGCCGCGCCCGTGGCTCGGGTGCCGCCCTGGGGAGACCTGGTGCCCGTGGTGTGGTCCCGGCCTCCTCAGAGCCACCCCCTCGCTCTCCCGTGACCCTGCTTGCCCTGAACCCCCTGCTTTTGTTCTTCAGGTTAGAAAAACGGCGGGTTTTCTTTCAGAAATTTAGCCACTTCTGCGGTGACCATTGGAATTGCCGTCAGGCTAAAAGCTGTAAAAGTGGGACTTTCATTTCATGCCATTTTTCTCCCTCTAAATCTTGACTTCCTCTAGAATCAGCCTGCCTTTTGTTCATCCTCCGATCACCGAAAGGCTTGTTTTATATTTTTATTCAGAGTTGATCGTTCTGGCCTGCAGGCGGCTTGGGTCTGGGGAAGCTTGCTTGACTGTGCTTGGAGGGAAAAGCCCCCCACTCCCCTTCTATTGAAGTTTAAAGCATCTTATTTTTAGACAACCTACGTCACATGTGTATTTCCTTAAAAACAAACCTTAAGCTCCAAGAAAATTTAGGTCCAAATGAATGGAGAGCTCCAGGAGACCTCAGCGCCATTTCAGCCCTGGCCCCCTTCGATTTTACAGGAGAGATACAAATGTGAATTCGGTTTCTGAACTTATAAAGTGTTTTATTGCTTAGTAAACCTTTATTGAATGAGTAAGCATGGTGATAATGTTATGACATTTTACAGGCAAGAAGGGGCTGCACAGAAGTATTCAAATTCTTGAAAGGCAAGGACCTTTATCCAAGATTCCCCTATCCAGCAAAGCTATCATTTAGAATGGAAGGGCAGATAAAGTGCTTCCAGACAAGGTCAAGTTAACGGAGTTCATCATCACCAATCCCTAATTATATGAAATGTTAAAGGGACTTATCTAAGAAAAAGAAGATCAAAAACATGAGCACTAAAATGACGACGGAACAACGGAACCTAAAAACAAAAACAAAAACAAACTAAGCAAACAACTAGGACAGGAACAGAATCACAGAAATGGAGATCACGTGGAGGGTCATCAGTGGGGAAGGGGCTGGGGGACAGTGGGGGAGAAGGCACAGGGAATAAGAAGCATAAGTGGTAGGTAAAAAATAGACAGGGGGAGGGCAAGAACAGTATAGGAAATGGAGAAGCCGAAGAATTTATATATACGACCCATGGCCATGAACTAAGGGGGGATTGCTGCAGGGCATAGGGGGATAAAAGGGAGAAAAAAATAGGACAACTGTAATAGTGTAATCCATAAAATATACTTAAATAAAATAGTTAAAAATACAGTTTTCAGTGTCTATGTACCATTTCTGTATACATAATATGTATCATATATAAGTATATTCATACTGTGGCTGTGTTTTCTGTTTCTGTATTTTTTGTCAACGTGAGTTACCCTTCCAATAACTACGTTTGTACCTGTCTTCGGTGACGTATCTGAGTGTAGACGGAGTCTCTCCCGCTCCCCTCCCCGAACAGACCGGCTGGACTGATGGAGTTCCCCGCTGGGGGGCGCTAGCTGTCCTGGGGGTTTCCCCCTCCCCTCTGCTCATGCCGTGGGGATGCACGCTCACCAGGGGCTGACCGTGCATACTCCCGAACCCGGGCACGCCGACCGGCACTGCGACTCAGCCGACTAGAGTGCGGGCCCATGAAATGGGAGTGAAAGCGGAGAGAGGGTGGCAGTTTCCACATAAACTGTGGAAACGAAGTGGGGTGATTTGGGGAGACTCAGGAACGTGAAGTCATAATGGGATCGCTGAAACGTAAGGCTGCGGGCAAGGCAGCTGCAAACAACTGGAGAAACAAGTTCCACACTCTGGACGGGAACGAGGGAACGAGCCCGTTTTCATGCCGATGCGCAGGCGCCTCGCGTTTGTGCCACGCCCCAGAACGAGACCACGGACCACACAGGTGCGGGTTGCGCGAGAAAGATGTCCCAGAATTCTAATCAGGGATCAAACTCGGAGAGAGGCCCGGGTCCTTCATCGTGCGGTTGATGAATGAATCCACGTTTTATATTGTAACTTCTCACAAAATCTTTACCGTGTGTTTTTGCCATTGTTTACGATTTCTGTATTTAATGGACTTTTCAACACACTGACCAGATCGTCCAAATGCTGATCCCAAAAGCATGAGAAAAGTGAACTTGAACTGTACTTCCTCACGACAGCTTCCTGGAAATGGAACTGCCGTGTGTTTTTTGGCTTGCTGATACATATCGTCTAATCGCCCACTTGGGCGATGGTGTGGATTTGCAGTCAGTCCCACGTGGCGCCATTTCCTGAGGTTTACACTATGGCCGTGTGGCTGCTGCCTTCTCTCCGTTGAGGTCAGCAGCCACGCGGGGGACTTCCCGCCTGGGGCCTGGGATGTCTTGAAAGACCTCCCAGGATTGTCATTTGCTAAAACGAAGTGGAATGTGATTATTGCTGTACTAACGCTGGATGACTTCTCACCACGAAATGTCACAAAGGCACTGGGATTGTTTGCCAAACACACCCCAAATCCCGTCTATTGCTTTAGAATATTTAGGCGACCACGGCTTTTCTATGCGGTAAGTGAGCACAGGGACGAGGGATTACGAAACCCTTCCTTTCACAAGCGGAGCCCAGGAATGGGGCGCAGGGGACAGTGCCCTGACTTAGGTCCCGGAGCTCAGTGGTGTCTCCGCTGAGCCGAGAGCTCACATGTCCTGATCATGGTGCAGCCCAGCCCTTTCGAGTGCATCGCTGTGGCTTCTGATCGCGAAAACACGCAGTGCACAGCTTCCTGTCCTCAAGGGGTGGAGTGCAGAGGGTCTTCCGGTAACGCCCAGAATGGGGAGTAACGCCCAGAATGGGAGCTAACGCTGATTGGATGCTGAAACGGGCCAGACGCTGACTTAGAGCTTCCGCTGGGTCAGATGGTCGCGGCATCCCACGCAAACTCGGTGGCGACTGTGGGCGGGGCACGTGGGAGATGAGGGTCTGAGCGCGGAGGCAGCTGGGGTTTTGCGCCCGGCAGGCGGTGCAGTGGGCACTGGCCTGCAGCTTGTCTGCAGCGCCCGGGTTCTTAGCACAACCCGCTCAGTCCGCCACTCTGGGAAAGGAAGGCGACATTATTAGGTGTCTGCTCGGAGCCTGGCATTTTCAGATAGTTCGCACACTTAAGAAGATTAATCTTTGCAACCTCATTTTCCATTTGAAAAGTAAATATCAGGTAAATGAGCCGGAAAGCAAACCCGGACTGGAGTAACTGCAAAGCCTGGGGCGGTGTCAGAAGAGCCGGTGGCCGCACCACGCGGTGTGGCCGCGCTGGCCGCCTTCCTTGCCAGCTGGAATGGCCCAGGGAGCGTTTTGAACGCTGGCGTCGCAGTCCCAACCCCGAGCTTCCGGTCTAAATGATGGGGCTGGTGCGCAGCTGGGGCAGGGAGGGCATTTAGAGCTCCCAGGGGTTCTGACATGAAACCTAGGATGCCACCCCGTGCCAAAGAGTCACACTGTTTCATGTCTTCGTCCAGATAAGGGAACAGGGATAAATGCCCTGGTTAAAGGCGTGTTTCAGCGGTGTGTGAGTGTCCCAGGGCTGCTGTGACAAACGACCACAGACTGGGTGGCTTAACCCACAGGACTCCACTCTCTCCCAGCGCGGGGCCGGGCGGCCGGGTGGAGGGCGCCCGCAGCACCGCGCTCCCTCTGGAGCGCCCTCCAGCCCCGCGCTGCTCCTGGTGGGGGCAGCAACGCCCGCGTCCTCGGCGGCGGTTGTGTCGCTGCCCTCTCCCGGCCCTCCGTCACGTGGCCTCCTTTCCTGCGTGCTTGTTTCTGCGTCAGTCTCCTGGGGAAGCCGTGGAAAACAGGCCTGTTGGCCTGGCCCCTGGTTCCTGGGCACGGAGCTCCTAAAGCCTTGGAATTTCCTACGAGATAAGAGCGTTAAGAGCATCTTTTGTTGTAACATTTGGCCTTTGACCTCGTCCCTGACACAGGGCTCCTAAAACCCTTGGAATTTCCTGAGCGATAGCAGTGTCCTTTGTTCTGATGAGGGGACGCCCGGTGGGCTCTGGATGGGGGCTGCTTTGCCAGCCTGGAAGCTCTCCAAAGCCCATCCTGGGGGGATTGTCACGGAGGCTTCCTCACGTAGGCATGTCCGCGCACCAGGAAGGCCACCGGCTGGGCCCCGTGGGAACCAGGCTCCGGCACTCATCTCTACCGTTCATCTGCATCCGTTGCGATAGCCTTTGCTACGTAACTAAATGGGTATTTCCCCAAGTTCTGAGAGCTGTTCTAGCAAGTAAACACCTCCAGGGAGGGGGCTGTGAGAACCTTGGTTTTGAAGTCAAGTCAGACAGAAGTTGTGGGTGAACCAGATTGGCATCTGAAGTGGGGGACTCTCCCGTGGACCCGAGCCCCTGCCTGGGGGCTGTGCGCTGTTTCTGGTTAGTGTCAGAGCTGAACTGAATTGCAGACACCCAGCTGGTACCTCGGAGGGTCGCTCGGTGTGGGGAGGGAGGCCCCCACTGTTCCCGTTCTGAGTGTAGAAGCCGGTGAGGGTAGAGGAGAAGCACCCCGGAGGGGAAGTGGGTTTTTCCTACTTGCACCTCGGCTTCCAGGGACTGGGGCTAATCTAATAGGACCTCGCTTGAACGACCCCGTAGGCGGAGACCCTGCCACATTCTGAGGTTCCAGACGGATGTGGATTTGGGGGGAACGCTGTTCAGCCAATACAGACGGAGAAGTGAATAGCCTTACATTCTTAAGTACGCATGTGTCTCCAGGCATGGGCAACTCTATGGCTTCCGGATTTATTTTTTAAAGAGATATTTTTGAATGCCTTAAGTAACACCCTGTCCCCCGAAAGCCCACAAAGCACCAAGTCTTAGCAGGTCCGTCGGCAAACTGCAGAAATGGCTGCACATGTGACACCCGCTCTGTCTGGGGTCCCTGGGGCACGTTCAGGGACACGGGGCGCCGAGGGCTCGGCTCGTTTGCCAGAGTGTGTATGACGTGCACACACGTCTGTGACAAAGGCAGCTGGTCCCCGACGGGGGCCTTTTGGAGGAAAACCCGTTCCGAGCTTCCTTCTGCTGTGTGCTGACGGAAGGAATGCGCAGGGCCTCTTACGGCGCCGCAGAGCCGCCCGCCGCCCTACCAGCCGTCGTGGCTCACGACACGGCGTGTGTGCGTGGAAGCCACCCAAACTCGGGGGTTTGTGGGGACCGTTCTTTTATTCTCCCATTTCCTTTGTTTTCCTGGAATGAAACCTTGATGGTAATTGGAAAACGCAGTCATTGAAAACCCTCATTTTTTAAAGGACATTCCTAGGTCAGATTGTATGTTACCCCCCACCCCGAAATAAAGACCCGCAACCCGTCACACTCCCCTTCCTTCTGCTCTCGCTTTCTGGTGAGGAGACCAGCTCCGGGCAGGGCGAGGCAGACAGGTGTGGCTCCCTGACTGGCCCCTCGTCCAGGATGAACTCGGTGCTTGGTACGGGGGCCACCAACGAGCTCAAGAAAAAAAGCAACCCTGTGAGTCTTCATAAAACCTCGATAGCAACGTTTATGCAATTTCTTAAATGATAAGTCTGCACTTCCTGTTGGAGGAAAGTCCTGCCTTTCCGTCTCAGTGATCCTTCCTTCAAGAGGTCACACTTGGATCTGCCCTGCATCGGCTGAGTTCTCAGGCAAAAACCGAGGAGAGTCAACAGTGCATTCCTCAGTAAGGGCCGCAGGACGAATCCTTGAAGACGCAGGAGGCAGCGTTGTTGGGAACACCGAGCCAGGGTGTGCTGGGGGGCGGGCGCGCAGAGAGCGGGGGTTGGTGTAGAGCCGGTCCGAGGGCGGGGGGGGCCCGAGGGCTGTCTGCACAGGGCGGGAGGAGGTGCTGTGGCCGTGGCCTGAGCACCCCTCCTTGACGTCATCCAGCTGCCCACTCATGAGCGTTATTTAGGGTAACCGTAGATCCCCGATAAGCCGCGATAACTGTGGATCTCAGATTCGAGCGGAAGGGGTACGTGATGACGTGTCCTCAGGAGCAGGGGTGTCTCTCTGCCTGCGGACGGCTCCGTTGTAGCTCCGGAGAGATGGGGGCACCTGCCAGGGCGGGCCGTGGCTGTCCTCTCCTGGCGCTGGGAGCCCGACGAGGCCACGCCTGCCCACAAACCCACTTAGGCCGTCAGGACCAGAGGAAGAAGGAAAGGCGTCACTGGGAGCAGATGGCTTTCTCGTTGGCGAGGTCCCATTGTTCTCGGTGTTTATTGCGAGCTGCATTCAGACCTCTGCCCCTCGGTGCCGTTGCTCTGGACCCTGACCGCAGAGCGGTCCCGTGCAGGCCACCCTGTGTCCTCGCCTTTGGTGTAAGTCACGCCATGCGAGCACCTTGAAGACAGGACCAGGCTTCAGGCACAGGCCCTGGCCCTGCAGACACGCTCGGTCCTAGTTCCTGACCGAACGATGGAGGAATCTGACCTCTCATCTCAGGGGACCGAAAAATGCCTTTCTAGAACCTTCCAAGGAGTCTGAGAAGCAAAGGCAAGCTGGTGTCTCACCGTATTCTTTTCCTGCCTTGTCAGTGTTTGTGACTGTGGCTCTTAGGGCCCCTGCCAGGCGTGGCCGCCGAGGTTGGCGGAGGCCCCGGGGCCCTGGCTCAGCACCGTGTTGCCTGTTCAGCCTCTTAGCGTCACGCAGTCCCCGAGCGTCGGCTCGCGGCTTCCCTAGCCAACCCCGTGGTCCGATGCCACTGTTACTTCCCGCCCGGAGCTGAGCTGTGTCACCACACGGGCGGGGGGCCGTATCAGCTCTCCAGCTCTTGGGCCGTCAGCTGTGCGAACCTTCCCCCAGGATCTCGCGCTGGAGGATGACAAAGCAGTTTGCAAGTACACTCACCCATTGGCAACCCCAAGGCATCCGAGAGTCGGGGACGCCGGCGAGCGGGCTGGCCGCAGGGCCGTGGAGTCATCGGGCGAGCGGGCCAGTCGGAAACGCCTGTCGCTGGCTCTCTGTCCCGAGGGCTCCGTGCTGCGGGGGGAGGGGCGTCGCAGGGCCCGCGGTCCCTGACCCGCCGACGAGTGGAGGTATTCATTACACCAGGGGCTGGAGGGAACCGCAAAACGGGATACATATTGAAGGAAATATGCACCCAACTTGGGTTTATTTTTCTTATCTGATTTCTCTCTGGTGCAATATGAGCACTGCTGAATACTTGGCAGCGGCCTCTCCATGCTTGAGTTGTTTGTCATTTCTGGGGCTGTGGATGCTGTTATGATTTCCCCTTTGGGAGGGATTTACAGGCACATGTTGACCCAGTTGAATGGGAACAGAGAGCAACGGGGACCTCGGCGGCCCGGAGAGCAGGAATTCGCTCCTGTCCCTGACGGCGCCGGGGGCTCGGCCGCTGGTGTCCTGGGGCCACCCGTGCCCTGCTCCACGGCTCCCGTTTCGAAGGCCCACGGCCTCTCCCAGCCTGGCCTTGAAGTGAACCCGCCTTCCCTTTCAGTCCTGCCCGAGAGTGGCAGCCAGAGCCTGTGCGCTATTGTTGGAACTTCGGAAAGTGGTTCTCCATAGCAGCTGTTGCTAGGTGAGGCGCGGCTGCACAGAGACCAGCGTGGGAGAGGGCGGCCGGGCTCCTGGCCGAGGGCAGGGGCCCCTGAGGGTCCGGGCCACACGCAGAGGCCGCTCCCCACCTGCCGCCGCGTTCTCCGGCCCTTCCAGGGACCTGTGCGGCCTCCTGTCCCCAGACACCCAGCCCGGGCCTCATTCCCACAGAGCCACCCATCTGCGCACTCACCGCATCCCCGGGCCCCTCCCACCCGCCAGAGATGGGGGCATGGAGAGAGCCTGGCGGGGCCCTGCCCCCCACGAGCTCAGACCCAGTGGGACGTCCACCACAAGCCCACGGAGCAGCTGGTGCCTCGACGGTCACTGTGGGTGCTGCTGGCCCCTCGCCCCTGTCCCTCCGGTCTACCCCAGCAGTCTCTACCTCAGGACTTGTTTTGGCCGCGGGAGCTGACACCCCGCCAGCAGGGACTGTCCACCACAGGAGGCTGGGAGTCAGTGGGACAATTATTAAAAGTGGTTAAAACGGGGACTTTGTATATGTCACCATACTAAAACAGGGCTGGATGATCAGCACGGGCTGGGGGAGAGGAGGTGGTCAGCACCCTCTTGAAGGGGCACAGAGCAGGGCCCCCGGGCCCACCACCCGGGCCCTCATCCCCACTGACTGATGTCTAAACCCACTCCATTTTCTCGTCTGTGAAGCGATGGATCTCTTAGGGCCCCGGCCGCTGGGAGCTGCTGCCCAGAGGAAGTGACTGGCCACTGTGAGCGGCTGGTACAGTGCAAGGCGCCGCCTGGGTTTCGGGGCTCATGTCTGTGCTTCTGTGCTGGGCGGTGTTGCTGGTGCTCCAGTTCCGTCTCCCTGCAAACGACCCCAAGGGTGTCTGTCTCCCAGGCCTCAGGACCTCTGTCCTGCACACCAGGCTGTCCCAGAGAGGCACCCAGGCCCTCAGGCCTGCATGCGCCCTGGCCTTCGCCCAGGGCACTGTCCCCCGGTGTCCTGGCCTATGGGGGCGGAAGGGCAGTTTCTGAATTAAAAGCAATCCTTTAAACTGAAAGGGAAACCTAGCAAAGAAATGAAACTGGCAACACCAGCTTGGTTGCGATTGCTCGTGTGCCTGCAGCTCTGTGTCCCCCTCAGCCCCGCCCCAGCACCCCCTGCCCCCCGGGACTGGCAGCGAGTCATGCCCGGGCTGCTCCTTGGGAGACAAGGAGTGCTGTCGCCGGTGTTTATAATGGCTTCCTCTGACCTTTCCCCTTTTCGTTTTGCCTAAATGCACTATTTTCAGGAAATCCGTGTTGTAAGGCAGAGGAGTCAGCAAGCTACGTACGGCTCAGGGGCCAAGTCCATCCCGTGGCTTGTTCTTGTAAATAAAGTTTTATGGGCGCGTGGCCAAGCCCATTCATTTCCACGCTGCTCGGAGCAGTGGCCGAGACCCGCCGTTGCGACAGAGGCATGTGACCCACAAAGCCAAAAATATTTACTATCTGACCCTTCACGGAAACCTCGGCCAACGTCCTGTCGCAAGAGATGCTGAGATGCCCGATTCTGCGAGGGGCGCGTCGTTAGATTTTCCTTTTACTCCAACGCGCTGAAAGGAGGAAGCTCGCCGACTGGGACGCGCTCCGTGGCAGCCCGGGACGCTGTCTCGTGGAGGGGTGACGGCGTGTGAGCGAGCCTGAGAGAGGGCCGAGGGCGGCGGTGATTTTATCTGCGTCCCTGAAAGTTCACGTGTATGTGTTTTTTTTCAGGAGGGGCATCTTCTTTGTTTGGAAAGCCGTCCTCATACAGACGTAAAAGCGTCACCAATAATACGGTTTCCGCCTCGTTCTCGTATCAGTCTACCCACGGTGACATCAGGAAGTTTGAGCGTCCCGGGGGCGCACTTAACTCCTGCTGGATGTGCGGCACCGGAGGGGAGCCCGCGCAGCCCCTCCACGCCCTGTCTAGTGCAAACCTCACCGGATTTCCGACCGCTTACACCCGGCCTTCTCCGCCCCGTGGTGCTCGGGACCAGATCCTTCCTTCCGGATGGGGGCAGGGCTGTCCTGTGTGTGTAGGGTGGTGGGTGAGCAGCGCCCCGGCCCCCACCCCTTAGACGTCAGTAGGAAGCACTACGTACCCCACCTGGTCATGGCAACCCCGACTGTCCCGGCCATTGCCAAATGACCCCATAGAGGCCCAGTCACCACCCACCACCTCCACCCCATTGGGAGCCACAGAATTAATCCAGGGAGAAGCTCTGTGGCTGCCTCTCTCCAGGTGAGAGGTTGGCATGTGGCACCTGAGGACCCGGTGGCCGGACAGGTGACCGCTGACGGGCTGCAATGCCTGAGCTCTTCTGAGAGAACTACTGATTAAATGACTTCCAGAAACTTTGTTCCCCTCGGAGTGCCATTTTATATAATTTTCTAACCTTGAAACAACAGCTCTTCTGGTTAAAAAAAAAAAAATCAGTCTCCCCTCACCAGCAGCAGAATCCGGGTTTTGACTAATCTCTGTCATCAGAAACTAATTTGCTTCAGGAATAATAATAGTAACAATATGCCCGTTATGAAAGAGTGTGCTTTTATGATTTTATTTGCCTGGTTATGTAAATTCCAGATACAGGGTGGCAGGGAAGGGTGGCGGGGAAGGAAGCTGCGTCCCGCACATACAGGGGTGGGGGGGCCGCCGGGGACTGCAGAGAAGGGCCTTCTGCTAGAAGGCAGCCGGAGCCCACCCATGCGAGGCTCTATTTTCTGCAGCTTGGCCACGCCGCTGGGTCGTGGAAGTACAAAACGTTGGAAGGAGAGCAGCGCAGAGCCCTCGCTCCTGCGTGTGTCCCCTAGCCCTCTGGTTTGGAGCCTCACTGAGAGTCTCGCGCTCCTAGCAGGAGAGAGCTGACCCCGAGGCGGGCATGTCCCGCTCTCGGGCCCCTGTGTTCCCACCATAGCCTTGCGCCGCGACACAGCCGTCTCTGGGGTCCCAGCTCGGGGACTTGGCTTTCCCTCCTGTCTCCCCGAAGACAAGCTCGCCTTGGCCCTGCATCAGCGGGAAGGGCGCCCTGTGGGGTCTCACCCTCTGCTCTCTCTGGGCCTCAGTGTGTCATCCCGGAATGAGAAGGTGGCCCCGAGTCCCTGTGTGTCTCAAGGGTGAGCTCCAGGGCCGGGTCCCCCCTGCCTCTCTCTCCAGCCAGGCCAGAGAAGGCGCGCTGCTCGGTGTCGCCCGTGGGGCTTCCGTGGGAGGAGCCCCGGGGATGCACGTGGCTTGCTCCCGTGGGCAGGTCACTGCTCTCACTGGAGGACATCCCCGTTTCCAAAGCTCTGCCGCACGTCTTCTCTGGCTCAGTCGCCGAGCCGCAGGTGACTCCGCGGCGCCTTCTCAGCACAGAGGTGTCCAGCCTGCATCGGGGTGGTGCCGAGGTGCACAGGCGGGCTCCGGACAGGTGGCAGTTATGCCTTGGCTCTGTTCCTCTCTGGCTGCGTAGGTGAGTTGCTTCACACCTTCGTGCCTCCGTTTCCTTCCTGTGGCGCGGGAGCAAAAGCCTGCTTCTAGGCGTGGTGCCCGGAAAGGTCTCGGTAAGAGCTGCGCCGGGACACTCGCACAACCAGGGGCGCTGACGCCCAGCGGACAGGGTTGCAGTCCCACTTCTTCGCCTTGCGCCGTTCTAGGTCCACAGCCAACCGAGGTCCTCCGGACCGTGACCTCCGCCGGGACTTCACCGGCAGCTGCCCGGCCACTGGAACGTGAGTGAGTGCTTTCTGCACCCCGGCCGTGGTTCCCAGCACCGTGCATGGGCTGACGAAGAGGAGGATGCCATTATCAGCCCCATTTTACAGATGAGGAAACTGAGGCACAGACAGGTCACGCAGTTGCTCAGTGTCCCACCGCTTTTACCTGTCAGAGCCAGAATCCAAATGCAGGGCCCCTGGCTGGGGAGCCCCGCCATGCCCCCCGGGGTGCCAGCCACAGCGGGTGTGCGTCACCAGCCTCCGTCCTGTGTGCGCCACGGTGGGTGTCTTCCCTTTTCCGTAACTCCTCCCGTGAGTTTGAACCACTTTCTGCCCAGCGACGGAAAATCCGGGGTGTGGTGACATCACGGAAGGGAGGTATATGTATCGGCACCATTCACAATGGCACGGCTCAGCCTCTGTGCCCCCGGCCCACCTAGACCTCCTGGGCCAGTTCCCTTGCTGCTCCTCCCCCTCCCCTCTCGCTGTCCCTGCGCTTGCCGCAGACCTCTCGTCCTTCGAGGTCTCATGTGGCCCACGCACCTCTGTCCTGAGAAAGGAGGAAGCCTTCACGCCTCCCTTCCTGTGCTCCTCGGACAGCCCCCACGGCCCTCCCGGAGCGAAGGACCGGGCCTCTCGGCAGGCCTGGAAGTCAGGATCCCCCCGCATTCGCTGGGGGTGCGGCTGTCGGGGGGCTACCCAGGCATGTGGTTTAGCTCAGCTCTCAGCTAGCTGACTCTCCCAGCTGCTAGAAAACATTTTGCGGAAACACACATTTGGTGAAGAATAACATTTCACCAAGGACAGCTGGAGTTCTGAAGACGCTTTTTTTTTTTTGGCTATGGCTGAAAACCACATTTTCCCAAACCAAATTACACTGAAGGTGAACCCAAGAAGTCCCACTTTGTTGCAAAGTTGACTTGAGGGTGTAATTTTGAAGTTCAGGGGAGTTTTAGAGTGCTCAAAAAAATTTCTAATTGCAGAAAATGACATGGGCACAGAGGAAAATTTGGAAAAACCTGGACTAAGTGTCTGGAGAAATCGAGCAACCAAATCGCAGCCCCAAAGCCAGAGGGTGCTCCAGGCCGACGCGGCTCTGGGTGTCTTTTCTTCCGTGGGTGCCATTTACTTATGGTCGACCTCATCTCTGCCCAGTTATCGGGGTGTTGCTGGAAAAGGGGCCATCGTTTTCCAGTTGGACCGAGAGTGTCCGCTGGTTATCTGTGGTGATGCATGATGGGAAATTTCTCCCATGTCACAGAGCAAACGCTGGATTCCGAGGTCTCCTCTCTCACCGCTGTGCGGGCTTTCAGGGATGTGGCAGGAGAATCGGTGTGCCGAGGGCCACTCACCCACCTTCAAGGTCGCTCCTCAAGGCCGCCCTGCCCTGGGGAGCAGCGTCCCTGGCAAAGCGACAGATAATTAGGCACGACTGAATTAACTCAAGAATACGTGTCCGTCGTCGCTGCCGTCTTCCTGGTTTCGTCACCCAACCCTGTAACGGTTTCTTTGTTTCAGTCGATCATTTCCCAGCGGCACCAAAAGCAGCCAGAACACGGGAGAGTGTCTCCTCAGGGAGGAGACGGTGTGCACTTCCTCCACTGGTTCCGCCTGGGAACCGCTTGTTGGGTGAGCTCCACCCACAGACCCTCCGGTGCAACGGCTGCCTCACCTGCAGCCCAGCAGTTCCAAGGTGCATGAGCCCGTGTGCACGAGTGTGCATGCACAAGTACATGTGTGCACAAGCGTGCATGTGTCCACCTGTGCACACACTCTCAGCTGTGGCGGGTTTGCTCTCTCTTTCTCCCAACTCTGAGTCTGATTTGGTGGGTGTGAAGGATTGAAACCTCCCGGGAGCGGAGAGATTTCCTGCCCAGGGCGGAAGTCCACAGCGGACAGCACCCTCCAGTGCTTCATCTTCCCCTGGGGACAGGAGCCTGACGGCGGAGAGCCGCCAGGGGTGGCAGACGTGCCCGGCTCAGGCGCCCAGCTGAGAAGTGAAGGGGCCCCCACGCCCGTTCTACTGCCCAGGCCATGGGCCCTGGCGCAGAGCTTCTGCCCAGGGAGAAGGGGTGCGCTCCGGCCTGGTCGGCACGAGTGGGAGCCTTTGCGCCCTGACCCCTGCGCCTGGGAGCCCGTTCCTCCCAAAGGGGCGCTCTGTGGACTTCCGTGAAGGTGTCGTAATGACTCTCAGGGGCCCCGAGGGAAGCCGTGTGCTTGGATCCAATCAGCATCGGTTGAAAGCCTTCTCGAGTGCCCTAGTGGGCACGCAGGCTTCTCAGAGGTGGTCCAGCAAAATGGAATCCTGTGCTGTCCCCTTCCCTCCCTCCCTCCCTTTCTTCCAGTTCGAGTCTGCCCAGCGAACAGCTATCAAGGTTGGCACCAGGTCCCAGGCTGGTCTGGGGAAGTACCGTCAAACAGAACTAGGCCCAACTCCTTGGGTTCTGCGCGGCCACGTACAGGCAGTGGGGGCGGGGCCCTCAGAGCCGGGACTTCATTCAGAATTCTGCCCACCGAACGCAGCAGACGGCTGCCCTCCCGGGGTCTGTGGCGGGCAGACGGCTGTGGGGCACGCGGGCATTGCCCACGGGCTCGCGGTGCCATCCGGGGAACAAGCGCTCCCTTGGCCTTAACGCACCTTTCGATGATTTTGATTTTTACGCACTCGTCCCTTCGCGCACTGTGCGTGAGGATGGTGCCCCCACCTTTGAGGAAGGGTCAAGACATTTAGCGAGAAAAACAAAACAAAATGAAGAGAGCACACACTTTCCCCCGTAGGATGCCAACTGAAACTTAAGTTTTAGATAAGCAATGAATACTTTTTGTTACTATAAATAGGCCCCATGCAATATTTGGGGTGTACTTCTCATATGTACTAAAATTTTTTGCTGTTTATCATATATTACAATTTAACTGAGCATCTGCTGTGTCATCTGTCATATTACCCTTCTCAGAGGGACTCCGTAGATGTGAATTAAAGCCAGGTGCGGATTAAGAGGTACTAAGGCTTTATGCCTCGGTTTTTTAACCTGGAAAAGCGAGGATGGAATACACGATGTTCAAACTTGTTACCGAAGACAATGCGGTTTGCGTGGAGAGGACCCGGGCTGTGTGCCAGGTGGGCACGGGCCCCGCTTCTGGCTCTGAGACACCTGTGGTCTCGGAGGCTCCCTGGCTCTGCCCGGCACCCAGCAGGATGGCCCTTCTCTGCTCCTCGTCAGTCAGGTGGCCGTGCCCAGTGGGAGGCGAGTGGGGGTGACACTGTTCATTTCCCGGTGGTGGCACGAAGGGCCAGGGCCTCACTGGCCCTGCTGTCCCTCTTCCTCGGTGACCTGCAGTGTCCTCGGTCAGGCCTCTGGAGAAAGGATGACGCCATGACGCCGACTCAGAGCAGAGTCCCAGGCCGGCGCGATGGGAACATAAATAGTGTTGCCCTAAGTCCCCGAGGTGAGGACTGTTCTGCAGCGCAACCGGCTTCCCCTGAGGATACCCTGTGTCCGCGCCCCGGGCCACGTCCCTTCCTTCCCATGACACCCGACGTCCAGATTTGAGAAGATAGGGGTGACCCAACCCATCTCTTTGAATACACATTCTTTACTTTGAAATGGTCTAAGACTCACAGACGTTGCAGAAATGGCACCGTTTAGGCTGAGACGTGAGAAAAGAGCCTTTACCATCGTTTGTGGAAAAGCCTGGTTTGGTTCAGCTGAGGCTTAACTCTTCAGTGGATGCTGTTTTTTAAATTTACTGATTGACTTTAGAGAGAAAGATCCATTTGCTGTCCCACGTACTAGTGCATTCGTCGGCTGATTCTTACACGTGCCCCAACCAGGGACTGAACCTGCAACCTTGGCGTGTCCGGACGATACTCTAACCAGCCGAGAGCCACGCGGCCGGCTGGGGCTCGGTGGCAACTCTCCAGCTCAGCGGGGCTGAGCGGGGTCCTCAGGGGCCCCCCGCAGTCCCGGCAGCCCGCGGCTCTCCACGCACAGCCACCCCCCCGCCGCCGGCGGAGCCCCGGGTCCGGCCTGCGAAGGGCCGCCCTGCTACGGAAGGGTCTGCTCTTCATTAACTGCAAGTTGACATTTGAGGTTTCTTCTTAGGGAACGGGTCCAAGGGGTTATGTAAGTCTTCTCTCTTACACACGTTCAAAAAAACATGTTAGAACAATACAAAATGTCTGCTGAACCACACGCGAGCCCAGGGAGCAGGCGGAGCTGGTCTCTCCGCCTCGGACACATCCTCGGCGGCAAGGGCTTCGCCTGCACCCTTTCAGGAGCGTTTGTCTGGCTTCTGGGGCTGCGGGGGGCAAGCCACCCATGCCACCCTTGGGCCAAATGAGATTCGCCAGTTCTGCCCCCTTGAGAGGAGCCGTGAAGGTAGGGACAGTTCGGCAGGTTCCCCTCGAGGGGCGGCCTTGGGGACAGGTGAGCTCTGGAGAGCGGTGACCTAGGCCCGGGTCTCGCTGGTGCCCACGTCCAAGAGCGCCTCTCTGTCCTCACCCGGTTGTTAAGCTTCCGTCCACCTCTGCGTCCTCGTGTTTTACGGGAGGTTGGGACGCTTTTCCTTTCCAAGTTTCCTCCTAACCCAGGAGCTCCGTGTCCGTGGACCCCCCGGCATCTGGCAGGTCTCCCCCTGGTACGGGGCCCCGTGGGGGACGCCGCAGAGGCCCTGGGGGCAGGGCTGGCTCCCGTACGCTGCGTTATGTTATCAGTCTCACCCCACCAGCATTTGACTTATTTCAGTCTTGAAGATTTTGGGTATTTAAAGATAAGGCCCGCAAATGAAAAAGATGGAGTGAAATGGGAGATCAAAATCATTGTTTACCAGGAGCTACTTGTTTAAAGTGACACCTGAAACCCCTTATAGGTGTTGTTTTACCTTTCAGCTGAATTTCGATGCCCACCGTGGACGGGTTTGCTAGTTCCCAGGCTTACGCTGCGCCTAGGAGCCGGTGGCGCCAAGACTGAGCCTGCGTCTTGGACGAATTTCCGCGGGCCGCGCAGTTTTTTTCTGGATGTGCTTATTTAATGCCACGTCTAGGTTCAGAGCCTGGTTTCCGAGGCTGCCAACGGTTGCCTGTTCTGCTCTTGGATTCGTTCCAAGTCGCCGCGAGCAGGAATTTCTGACGCTGCCGAGGCCGGGGATTTCTACACAGGTAATGAGCAGGGAGAACCGAGCCAGTGGGGACTGGAGACGATCGTCTCAGTGAAGCTGGCCCTGGATTTAATGGGACCAATTAGCATCTGATGAGCTCAGGGCAGAATGAAAGACGAGCCGATGGACCGTAAGGCTGCTGCTGAGAACCGGTGGGACTGTGCAGGCAGAGGCGCCCCGCCTGGCTCCTGACTGGTTTGAGGGCAGCCCCCTGCACGGAACAGCACCTCCTCCCCGGCGTCTTAGTTACTGCGAGCTGCTATAACGTGACACCATACACGGTGCCGGGGTGGGGGCCTAGAAGCAAACATTGACTTTTCACAGTTCCGGAGGCTGGAAGTCCAAGTTCAGGGTGCCAGCATGGTCAGGAGAGGGCTCTCTTCCTGGGCTTGTAGACAGCGCCTTCTGGCCGTGTCCTCGCATGGAGAGAGCTCGGGTCTCTTCACCCCCTTACAAGGCCACCAGGCCTGTCTTCCGCCTCTGGCCCAGTGACCTCACCCAAACCTGATTACCATTGGGGGTCAGGGCTTCAGTCTGGCTTGGGGGGAGCCCATCGCTTCTCTTTTCCCTTTCCCTCTGCCATTCATTGAGCATCATTTCATGCCTGGTTGGAGGCTGAGGCTCCCCCCGTCGAGGAGGGACAGCTCCGGCCCCCCTGAGACACACGTGCTCACAGATACGGACGTCAGCCCATCTGCACGAATCAGCGTGGCGAGGGTGGAGCTGGGGCGCGCTCCGATTGGTCGCGCGCCGCGTGGCGCAGGAAGGCGCACGGCGCTCAGTGGAGAAACGAGGCCGGCCTTCGCTGGGATCGCGGAGAACGGCGACAGGCGCACTGATGGGATTGGGTGGGCTCCGTCCCAGCGAGCCTCGGGCACTGGACCGCGGGCTGTAGGATTCATCTGGAGGGCGAGAGGGCGACTTGCCGGGTTGCTCCCCTTGTTCTGTTTTGTGAGCATTGGAGTAACACGTGTTGAGTCACATCTCAGAGAGAGTGCCCTGCCCTGCCGGGCTGCCGAGGGAGAGCCTGGGTTGACGTGCGGCAGGAATTCACGGGGTGTTCACTGAGGCCAGCAGGACGTGCCGGGGTCCCCGCGGGAAAAGCTCCGTGTTTGGCTGGCTTCTCAGGAAGGGAGGTGCTCTTCGTCCCTGTGTCCCTAGCACAAGTCTCGGGTGGCCCTGTATGTCTCTTTTGGCCTATTCTGCCCAGTGAGCACCGTCGATGCACTTCGGATGCCCAGGGAGGCTCCTGCGCACACTCGTGCCACGTGACGTAAGAGCAGCCAGCGCAGGAGGACCCTTTACACGTGAAGGAATGAGATGCAATTGCGAAGACCTCCCATCGGAAATTATGCAATCAGAGACAGCGGAACGACGTTTTAAAGTCTGAAAGAAGCACGAACAAAACAGTCAGGCCCGACTTGCATAACCAAAGGGCACACACCCCAGAATCGAAGTTGGAAGAGGCGCCTTCCGACAAACCAGGCCGGTGTGGCCTGGGGGCAAGCAGCCCGGCGCTGTGAGAAGCGTGAGAGAGGGTTCTTCCAGCCAGAGGGGGGCTATCGCGGGCGGGGACTTGGATCTAGATGCGCTCGGGAAGAGTGGCCGGGTGGGCGGCTGGGTGGGCGGAGGTAACTTAATCCTTGTTTTTAGATTTCTTCGTAGATAGCTGACTGTCCCAAACGAAGAAACGACAGCGAATCACGGGGTTCATTACAGCTGTAGGAGCAAAATTTATGGTAGAAAAGCACAGAGCGCAAATCGAAGCCACAGGAAGTCGGAAGGAGCAAATAAGAAAAGTGGAAGTGGGGATAAGTGGACTAGGAATCACGCAACTCTAAAAGCTGGTCCTCTGAGAAGATTGATTAACAAGAGTCTAGCAAGACTAAGAAAGAGGTGACACTTTGCTACATTGTGAGCACTGGGAGTTAGGGAGGGGAAGCTGCTACAAATCCTACAGGAAGTGGGAGCACAGCGAGGCACCGCAGTGAGCGCCTCCGGGCCTCATTCCCTGCCACCTTGACCAAATGGACGTGTTTCCTGAAAGATGGAAACAACCGAAACTGATTTAAGAGGAAATAAAGCAACTGAATAGCTCTCTGCTGCTTTAAATGAAGTTTTAGTAACATACTTTCCCACAATATTCCAATTGGATGGCCTCCTAGGTGAATTATAGCAAGTATTTGTGTAGTCATTAGTATCAAATCTACACAAACTCTTTCAGAAGAAGACAGGAGGGTGGAAAAACATTCTAACTCATTTTGCGAAGCCGCATCAGCCCAGCGCCAACCCCAGATGATGTCTTTGCAGGGAAGCTGCAGACCGGCACTCCCTCGTGAACTGAGAAGCAAAAGTCCTTAGCAGAATACGATGTGCTCAGATCCGGCAGTACGGCGAAGGAATATGAACTGCGATCGAGTGGGATTTCCCTGGAAATCAAAAAGGGGTGGCTTACCACTTACACAATTAATGTGATTTGCCATATTCACAAAGCAAAGAGAAAAAACCGTCTGATGGTCTTAGGGGTTTCGGGGAGAGCGTCTGACGCACTCCGGTGCCCATTCGTGGTCCAAGCTCTCGGTGAGCTGCGCCGGGGAGAGTATCTCTGGGGCCGGCAACCCCAGTGCGTTAAAGGCAGCGCTCCCTAAACGAGGGACGAGGCGGAGTTGTCCACTCTCGCCCTTTTCCTTTGACGTTTTATTGGACCTCACGGCAATAAGGACCGTAAAAAGAAAGGGAAGGCAGACAGGCGGAAAACAAAAAAAAAAGATGATGAGCTAAATCCACCTTTATCCACAGGTGACTGTGTAAGAAGAAAATTCTGAAGAACCTCTTTTAAAAAGTTAGTAGAATTCATGAGTGACTTAGGATTTTAGGGTACCTCTAATATTACTCTGTAACGGTGACTAGTTTAGCACAGCAAATTTTGAAATAAAGGATAAATTCAACAAAGTAGGCAAAGATCTGAACTCTAAAAATTACAGTTCATTTCGAAGTAAAATTAAAGTGGACTTAACACAGGAAGAGACACCGTGTTTGTGGACTGAGAGGCTCAGCAGTGCTCAGGTGTCCGCTGTCACCAGCGTGATTTGTCCATACCGTGCAGTCACGGGAACCCCGCCCCCAGTGTGTGTGGGTTTCTTTCTTTCTTTTTCTTGGTAGGAATTTCTAGCTGATTCTAAAACTCATATGGAGACTCAAAGGGCCTAGAGTAGCTAGAGCCTTTTAAATAGTAATAGCATGCCGGGGCCTGAGCTGCCGGATTTCAAGACTCACGACGAACCAGCAGGAGTCGAGATGGTGTGAGGACGGACATGTAGGTCAGTGGGACAGAGCCAGGTTCAGAAACAGACCCGGTGCGTGTGGTCGGTGGGTTCTGATGGAAGCGCCGCGTTTCGGCGGGGCAAGGAAAAGCTTCCCGACAGCTGGTGCCAGAGCAGCCGGATCCGCACGCGGAGAAGCACGAACTTCCTCTCGTCTCGTGATATTCCCCAGTTAACTCCGAGTGGGGCCGCGTCAGTACCGAAATTCAGAAAGAAAAAAACTCCGAGAAGAAAACAATGGAGGCATCTTGTGCCCTCAGAGCAGGCAGCTCAGATTTCTTAGCTGGGACAGGTATGCACCAGTCAGAAAAGTCACATGAGTCAATTTTGAACTCATCAAAAGCATGAACTTGCTTTTCGAGGCACACAGGACATTGAAAAGGCAAGACGAAGAATGAAGAAAATGTTTAGCGCACATATCTTACGGAGGCCCGCGTCTAGAATACCACGGACTTAGAGACAGGCACCGTGCAGGTTAATGACGGGAACACGTAACTGGAAACTTAAAATGGGCTTATTCTGTCCCATGTAAATTGTACCTTTGATCCCCAGAGTGGATACCAATGTTTCTTTTGATACTTCTGCCTTACAAGTTGGAGTCCTGGGGACAGGATGCATCCTCATGCCTGAAACAACCAAAAAAAAACGCCCCCCCCAAAAAAAATAAAAGCCACAAAAAGATAAAAGACAGACAAGAGGCAGCAACAGGCCCTGGACATTGGACAGCAAAGGACACGGGTCCCTGGGAAGCGGGAGGAGGCCGAGCGGCCCCAGGATGCCCAGCTCCCCTCCACCCAGCTGCCTCTGGGCATTGAGGGCCTGGAGCCGAGTCTGCGGGGCAGAGACGGGAGGGCAGGGACACCACCCGGAGAGTGTGAAGAGCGGTGGGGGCTCCCCCGGAGGGCTCAGCCCGGCGGGGCCAGAGCACACGCGTGAGGAGTGTGTTCTGGGGGTCGTGCGAAACCACATGGAAGAAGCACGCGAAGGAGACCGGGAGCAGCAGGGCCTGTCCGCTGCAGCCCCCGGGAAATCGCCCACCTCGGGAGGCTTCTCGGCCGTGGGGGGTTGCTGCAGCGACCTCGCGCCAGGCCCACCTCATGAAGCACGGAGGCAAGACCCGAAAGAACCAGCTTTTCCCAAGTAACTCCATGGCGTTCTCAAGTCAGGCCGAGGATGCTCAAGAATATTTGTAGAAATTTTAAAAAACCCAGCACCGGACAAGGTGGGATTCACCGAGCCTGGCCTCTGCTCCAGACCAGCAGATGTGCACAGAAGCAGGAAGATACGACCCCACGTGAGGACAGCAATCGGAATGGACTCAGAACCAGCACAGACGTTAGATTCGGCGACACAGACATGAGAGGGGTTGTAATTATTCTGCATGTTAATACGTCAGGCAGAGATCCAGGCAACATAAAAGTGGCCTCAATTAAATTTACAGGGGCAAACACGACACTATGAGAAGAGCACCCCACGGCGGTGGGTCGGCAGGAGATTAGATGTGGAGAGGAAAAGCTGAAGGGGTGTGAAGACGTGGAGATAGGACCCAGCCTACGTGAAGCACGCAGAGAAGAAGGAACTCGAAGCGAGCAGGCGCGGGGCGTGGGGTGTGGCCTGAGACCGGCCGCCCGGTCTCTGCTGGCCCAGCCCTTGGCGTGTCTGATGGGTTCCCCGGTGTCACCTTGTGTGCGGCCGTGACGCGCATGGTATTCTTCTGGAAGGGCTCTCCAGGGACCGGTGACAAATACGTGGAAAACTGAAGCCGGTCCCTACAGAAGGAAAGTGCTGGGCCACACCAGGTTCGCACTTCTTCCCCGTCAGCGCCCCCGGGAAGTCCCGGGAGCCGGGACGGTGAGTGTCTCTCCTGCAGGCACGGTCGTTTCCGTTTTCCCTGTTCACGTCCCTCTTTTCCGTCGGCGGTTTTGACCAGCTCCCAGTCAGTCAGAGGGCATTTGGCATTGGCAAAATTCCATCTTTCTTTTCGCTTCGTGGTGCTTTCTGCTTTAGGGGCTCACTGGGGTTGTGAGGCCACGTGGAGGGGACAGAACAGAGCAGAAGGTCAAGTCCTAGAATCCCCGAGCCGCCTCCTCCTCACCTCCATGACCTGGAGCAATGACGTAACCTCTCCCTGCCTTGGCTTCTTATTAATTAATCATTTTCTTTATTATCTTTTAAAACACACGGTTATGCAAGAGGTTGTATATAGGCTGTATTTAGGTTGCAAAGCAGAATCACAAACAACCCGTGAACCAAAATCTTGCATCCACCTGGGTGCACCCTGCGTCCTCCGAGGGACCCACGGCCCTGAAGCAGTTCTTACACCCTTCCTTCAAAAACTCGCTCGTGCCTTCACGCCTGAGTGTACGCTGCTTCATCGTTGAATTTTATTTGCTTTTGGGCTCTGTAAAAATGTGTTGTTGACGCATGGAGCGGTGGTTTATTAGTCTTCATTGCTTCACGTTCCACCGTGAGGGACGTTCGGGTCAGCGGCTCCGGCGCACCCACCGAGGAGTGGGACCGGGGGGTTGTCCCGAGAACGCCCGACCTCACAGAGCCGTGCCGGAGCGCCGGTACCAGCTCACGCCGCGCGGGCCAGCTCACAGGAGGGTCGGTCTGCATCCTCTTCAGCACTCGGCGCGGTCAGGCTTTTAAATCGTTGCCAATAAATTATAAGCTGATAGCTTAACCAGTGACCTTAATTTGTATTTTTTGGTTACTTAGGAGATTAGGCCCCTTTTTGTAAATGTATTGGCATTTATGCTTCTTCTGCAAAATGCCCATTTATTTTACCCGCTTTTAAATAGGAATTTTTTTGGTTTTTTCCTTTTGATTTGAAGGAATTCCTTACATATTTCGGATATTAATTCTTTGTCCTCTATATGTGTTTCAGACATTATATCCCAGTTTGCGGCTTTTCTTCTCACTGTTTTCTGGTGACTTTTGATGAACACGTTGTTAATTGTAATAACTTAAAATTTAGTAATATTTTATGTTTACCACTTTTTGTGTCTTAAGAAATAACTTCACACCAAGATAAAGCCTATACGTTTTCTTCTAGGAGTCTCCGTCTTCATTCTCACATTTAAGCCTTTAATCTTCGGAGCTGACTTTTGTCGGGGGCTTGGGGTGGAGGTCATTCCAGCGCCCCACCTGAGCAGCAGGCGGACCGGCGCCCTTTGCTACGGAGCCCCGCCTCTCTCCTCCCCTCTGACCTGCAGAGCGGCCTCCGCCGCGCATGGGCCCCAGGTGCGCGGGGACCTGTTCCGAGGCCCTGTCTTCTGTCCCAGCGGTGGTGTTTGTTCACCGCGGCACCAACATCATCACAGAGTCTTACTTTCTCTAGTTTTGTGACTGATGCTTCCTCTTGGGATCAGTTTCCAACTCATTCTTATTTAAGAGTGCCTCGTCGAGACGTGACCCCTCGCTTTTCCCACAGACTTTTGAGAATGAGCTTGTCGATTCCACGGGAAGCCCAGGTGACATTTTCACTGGGACTGTCCCTGTCCTCTCAGGCAAGAGCGCCCCTCTGCACGAACTCGGGCCACCTTCACCCACGCAGGCGCCCTCCGGGTGCTTCCCCCGAGGCCAGTGAGTGGGGCTCCACAGAGTTTAAAGCCCACAGATCCCACCCACTTCCAGCGAGATGCGCTCTGGCTGCCTTCTGCCTGGGTGCTGTTACAAAAACTGTCTTTCTTCTTCCGCCTGGACTCCAGGTGTTCGCTGTTGGCGTCTGGCACTGCAGTTCCTGTTTGTACGTAGCCAGTGCCTTGCCACGTGCATCACTGTAGCGGTATTTATGTGGATACTTTTGAAATTCCCTGTATGCAGTTGCCTTCTTTTCTTTAAAATAGATAGAGTAACAATGATTTGCCTGCTCCTGCGTTCATTTGAAAGCGCTCAGAAACAGGAGCCGTCTGTGTTGTCATCCTGACCGTGATTTTTAAGGTGACAGCCTCCTCGCTTCTGTCCGCGTCTCACCCGCACACGATGGAGACTGAAGCGACGCAGCGGCGTGCAGGCGGGGAGCCGGTGCCTCGCCTCTCCCCGGAAACGAGCAGAAGGAACGTTTGGCGCACCTCGCGCCCGATGTCCCCCCCATGGAGAGACAGAAAAATAGGTGAGTACCGTATTCTTCGGACTAGAAGACACTCTCCCCCAAAATTTGGGTGGAAAAGGGGGGTGCGTCTGATAGTCCGAATGTAGCCTACCTGGCTCACCAGTGGGGGAGGGCGGCGGTGGAGCGGGGTCACAGGTTATTAAATATATTACCACACTTTTTGCTTTAAAAATTTTTTTCCTATTTTCCTCCTCCGAAATCTAGGTGCGTCTTATGGTCCAGTGCGTCTTATAGTCCTAAAAATACGGAATCTTGGAAGACCAACTGAAGTATAAAAATAGAATCATATTTTGCATGATCAAAAAAATCACATTTTAATTTCTTTCAGTTAAAAAAAAAGAAAATGGAATGTGATGGGGCAGCTGAACTTTGTATTTGCAACTTCTTATTTTTTCAAGTGCAGCTGGCCTGCCGTGCTGTTTCACATTGGTGTCGGGCCGGTGTCTGCACAACCCATGGTGCACAAGGGCCCCCCCCCCCGGCACCACCCGCGGTTACTGCCACAGCATTGACTGTGGTCCCCAGGCTGTATTTTAGGGGAGTGTTGTCACCACAACAGACACTGGCACTCAAAGACCCTACTTAGGTTAAGAAAACAGGTTTTAAACATTCCCAAGCAGCGGGGTCACTGGGCCATTTTCCGGCCACAGGCGGAGGTGCTGCTGCGGGTCTGACCCCGCTCTGCGCTCTCCCGCCTGCCCGGCCCTGCTCCCGCCCCCGTCCTGGTTTTGGGCTGCCAGGCCCCCTGGCCGGGGTTCTTCAGGAAGTAGGGAGAAGTGCAAGAGGTTTATGGGCCGTAACACGCGCAGAAGGTGAGGGCAGCGGGAGCTGTCCGTCTCCGGGCAGACCAGGCAAACCGTCCTCCGGAGGGTGAGGGCCTCCAGGGCAGACGCCGCCGCCCCCTCCAGGAGTCCCACGTGGGGCAGAAGTGGCCAGACCCTCTGTCGCCGCCCTGCTCAGTCATCGCCTGTGGCCACCCCGAGAAGAGCGTGACCCCCCTCAAAAACAGAGAGACGGGACACCTAGAGAGCGTCAGCTGGGCCCTGTGGGAGGCTGGAGCGTCACCTGTGCGGTTTGT
This sequence comes from Trachops cirrhosus, assembly GCA_028533065.1. NCBI lineage: Eukaryota > Metazoa > Chordata > Mammalia > Chiroptera > Phyllostomidae > Trachops > Trachops cirrhosus. The sequence goes on along the minus strand of CM052538.1, from coordinate 192,483,289 downwards.
CGTGTCACCAGTGTCACCGCACGACCCTCCGTGGCTTCATTCTCCTCAGGGCTGCACGTCTCTGCGCCCCTGGCCACCAGCCCTTTGCCCGAATTTTGCCTACATCAGAGTTCTTTATTTTAGCTCATCTCTTGTCTGCCTGGATCTCTCATCCAATATTTCTTTCAAGAAGGATTCCCGGGCTCCAGTGTCCTGAATTCTTTTGTGTCCGAGAGTGTCTGCCTCTTGCTTTCTTCTCAAAGGGCCACCTGGCCGAGCTGGATCCTTTTCCCTCCGGCTGGCTTCGGTCACGGCTCTGTCGTCTCCTCTCCCCGCACCGTCGGTTCTGTGAAGTCGGAGCGTGATGGGTTCTCCCCTCTTGCGGTGATTTGCGTGCGTCCTGGCTGCGTGCTGGAAGCATTGGTTCTTTGACACTGCTGTTTAGTAACAAGCAGGACTAGATCATGGTCTTTTGGATTGCACTTTCCTGGTGTCCATTCATCCACGTTTTCCTTCATCTCAGAGAAAACATCCTGTGCGATGTCTTGGAATACTTTCTTCTGCTTTAGGGGCAAGTTTTTCCCTTTGACTTGAATACCCGGGTTGCCCTCCATTTTCATTATCTTAATTTGCCTTCACCTGTTTTTCCTTCTGCATTGTCTGTGGTTCCCTGAGTTCTTAGCTTCATGTCATTAATTTATTTTTACTTTTGTATTTATTTATCTGTAGAGAGAGGGGAAGGGAGGGAGAGAGAGAAGGAGAGAAACAGTAATGTGAGAGACAAACGTCAATTGGTTGACTAACTGGGGACCTGGCCCCCAGCCCAGGCATGTGCTCTGACCAGGAATCGAACCAGCGACCTTTCAGTTTTCAGGGCCCGCCCACGGAGCCACACCAGCCAGGGCCATGCCATTAACTTGATTTTCAGCAGTGTCTGTCCTCTCCTTGACTGTAACTTACTTGTTCAGTGGGGACGTGAGGCCGAGCGGGGATGAGGCCGGGGGAGGGGCAGGTACGGAGGAGAGGCTGGAGCGGGCTTGCGGGGCTGGGAGAGGTTTGCCCAGGGAGGGAGGCCGGGAGGGAGGAGCAGGGCGGAGAGGTGTGAAAAGCAGGGAGTGTAGAAACGCTTTATAAGCCCAGCAACAGCGCATACGTGGAAGGTTTGACCCCTGTCGCTTGAAGGAGCTGAAGACTCGGGCTGCGCGTGTGAGACCGCAGTTCGCGGTCTCTGGGCCACGTGCGCGCTGCTCGCGGGCGGCCGTCTTGGACGTCCAGGGGGAGCCTCTGCTGCTGCCCAGCCAGCTCGGCTTCCGCAGACCAGCCTGGCGGTAGACTCGGGCCCTCTGCAACCCAGGCGGGCCAGCTCTGTCCTGGGCCGGAGGGGCGTCGGACCCTGTGCTGCAGGCCACGTAGCGTGGGGTGGGGCCGCCGTGCGCAGGCCCCGTGCCCCTGTGGGGCGGGGCCTGCCCACTTCCCCCGGAAGACGGGCCGCTGTCACAGGCACCTGAGACCGGGGGGCTTAGAAACCGCAGGACCTGCCCACAGTTACGGAGGCCGGAGGTCCCCGGTCAAGGCGCTGGCAGATTCAGGGCCTGGTGGGCACCCACTTTCTGGTCCATAGGCAGCCGTCTTCTCTGTGTCCTCACGTGGCAGAAGGGATGCGGGAGCTCCCAGGGTCCCCTGCGGAAAGGCATGTCTTCTGTTTGGAGGGCTCCAGCCTCGTGCCCTTGTCACCATCCAAAGGCCCCGCCTCCCAGCACCGTCACATGTGGGGGCGAGGGCCCCCACATGTGAATGGGGGGGTGCACAAACTTTCGGACCCCAGTGCTGTCACAGCCATCAGTTCGGCCGCACCCTCGGATGGCAAACGCAGAGATGGGTGTGGCTGTGTGCCCGGAACCCTGTGCTAACCAACCAGGTGGGGGCTGGAGGGTGGAGGGTGGTCAGGGAAAGGCCGGCTGGCCTTTCGTTTTCTGGAGGAGTCTGCTCGTGAGATTTTGGGGATCAGGCTGAGTCACCAGGACGACAGAGCTCCCCGACTTGGGGTGAAATCTTGCTGTGAGGGCGGCTTCTGGAAGGGCCACCTGGACAGGTGCATGCGGAAATCTGGCCATTGTCTTTGGCTTAGTCTGAGTTCAGAAACCCTCCTGTGTCACCTGCCCTGGCTTTGTTCTTGTAGACATTATGGCTAATTCAGGTGGGCATTTACCAAGCAGTGTCCGGGAGCCAGGTCGCGCCGGGCACCTTCCATCCACCTCAGGTGCTGACAATGACGGGGGAGGTGGCGGCGCGAAACCCAGCTACGGCCAAGGAAACAGCCCCCAGCTACCCTGCACGGGTGTCCTTCGACCTGGGTACACTGGGCATACTGGGTGCACTGGGAGGGGCCCCAGAGGCCAGGCAGGGTTAGCCCTGTGGAGGGTGGGTGCGCTGGTCCATTCGGAAAGTCCTGGAATCCCGCCCGAGCTGTCCACATGTGGACATCACCTGGGAGCCCCCAGTTCACTGCACCCAAGGGCTCAGACCAGGCCGAAGAGCCCCCTTCCCAGGTCAGCACCTGCTTCACGTCCCATTCCTCTCCAGCCCGACGTGGCCACGCTGAGGCCAGGACCCAGGACCCCTTCTGGGCCTGTCCAGTGCCCAGCGGGCACCTAGTACACGGCAGGCTTCCAGCGAATGCTGGGTGGACAGTTGAGCAAATGACTGAATTTGAAAGAACTTGCACACGGCTGTTTTAACGTCATTTCAACGACTCTGTGAAGGCGGCTGAGTCGGCATGCTTGCCCTCCTCATACCGGAGGGAGCGGGGGCCTTTTTCACGGGGTGGACACAAGGCCAGACAAGGTGGGCTTGGTGCTGAAGTGTGGCCGCTTCCACTGGGTGCTGCCTGGGCCTCGTGCTGTGTGCATCATCTCGTTAGTCCTCACAGGAACCGTGGGAGGCGCGTCCTGTGTCATTCCCATTTCACAGAAGCAGCAACCAAGGCACAGAGAGGCAGACTGCTTTGCCCGGCCCTGCAGCTCCTTGGCGTTACGGTCTGGATTAGAACCCAGGCCCACCTGGATCCTAAGCCCGAACGCTGTCTCCACCACAGTGCCCAGACCTGCTGGCTTCTCCCAGTCAAGAGCTCCTCCCCCTCAGTGTTTGGCAGGGACATGGTGCAGGGCGAGGGTCCCACCCCTGGTTGACCTTGGAGGTGGGATTGTGAAGCATGTTCATGGTGCCTCCTGCCCCACAGGCTCGGAGCCCCGCGTGGAGCAGCACTGGAGAGAGTGGAGGAGGAGGAAGGGACACAGGGCGGGGGGCGGGCAGGCCCTCTGCTGCTGGCTGAGGATGCGCGGGGCAGAGAGATGCTGGCTCCGGAGTGGGAACTCCTGCCCCAGACACTCCGGGTGTGTGGCCGTGGGCTCCCGTCACTGCTGTGAAACTCAGGGACATAAACACCTGGGCTGCAGGGTTGTCGCAGGGTCAGACAGAGCAGGGAAAAGTGGGGTCACTGCTGCTGTTGCCTCACCCCGCCCCCGCCCACCGGCCTTCAGAGAAGTGGCCTTTTCTGTGAAAAGGTGTCCTGGGAGAAAGCGCAAACCGAGAACTTGATGAGGCAGGTTCCAGGAGACAGAGAAGGCACGGGGAGGATTCTCTGATGCATTCTTTTTGAATGATGATCCTGTTTTTAAGGACTGAGGCGGAGTACACATTCGGGACTGTTCACCGCCTGAGCCCTCGGAGGCACTCAGGCTTCGGGCTGGGGTGTCAGGCCTTGAGGCTGCTCGTGTGGACCTGGACTTCATCGTGAGCCGGGGTGGGGTCAGCACTAAGGGCTGGAGGCGCTGGGCCTTTCCCTGCATTCTCACCCAGCCGGTGAGGCAGGCGGTTATTTCGAAAAGCCAAGGGGACGCGCCGGAGGCCTCGTGAGCTCGGAGGTGGGTTGGCTGCGGGTCCGGCCCGCCTGGGCCGTCCTGTTCCCTGCCCCGCCGCTGTTCACCCCGCAGTTCACTGGACACGCCAGGAGTTTTCCCCAGCTGGTATTTTTTTTCATCTTTCTCAGTTGTTATTTTGCATCAGGAGAAAAATGAAAAGAATTTAATTCATTATTAAGCGCTGAGAAAGAAAAATGCAATGAAGGAGGCACAGCCAAGGAGCGGCATGAAACGGGAAGGTGGAGCAGACCGAGCGCCCCCACCGGCGGCTGCCAACCCGCCGCTCTGCCCTTGGGGAGCCCGCATGCGTCTGTTCCTGGACCTTCTTGGCCGCCTTGAGGGCTCTTTGGCCAGCTGGCCACTCGGTGAGCGTTCGCGGGCGACGCCCACTGTGAGCAAACTCGGAGCTGCCTGGCCGGCCCAGAGCAGTGCCCACTTGCTGCCCCGCCCCCCACCATAACGATGAGGTCGGCTCAAGCCCCCTTCGAATCTTTAGTTATTGTTGCTTTCAAAACTGCAGGCCCATGCATTTTCTGCACAGTTCGTGTACATCATGAATTAAACTACACAGCAATGTATTTTCGCACACACGGGACTACAAAGTGTAGTCCGCCCTTCTTTCTGGGTTTTGAACATGCCGGTAAGACATGCAAACACAGAGTGTGCCGCCGTAACCACGTCTGAGCGCGCCGGCCAGTGGTGCTGGGTGCGGCCGTCCCCAGAACTTGTCCCTCTTCCCTGTCGGAAACTGTCCCCATTACACACCAGCTCCCCGGGGCCCCTCTTTTTCTGGGCTCCCCCCTCAACACTAGCAGCTTTTGGGGGAGTGACGTGCTACACCGGCTGGGGTAACCTGCCCCGTTGAGGACTACCTTACCTAAACACCCCAGGTGGCCCGCCAGGCGTTGTGCCTCTTTCTTGGTTCCTCAGGACCCCACACAGGAGGGACTGCGAAGTATTTGTCCCTCCGTGCAGTCCCTGCTGCAGGAGACGGGCACCTAACCCAGATGCCCGGTGTCTCAGCCGCGGTGAGGGTCAAAGGCCGGCCACCCCGGCTCCAAAGAGCCTCCGCATCCCCACCGTCGGCGGTGGTCTTGCCGTGAGCAGGGCTGAGACTAAGGGACGGGCTGCTCTTTGGGAAGTCCCCGTCTCCCAGAGACACACGGGGCCACCGGGACGTGTCGCTGGCGGCAGCTCTGTCCCCTGTGCCTTGGAGCTGCGGCACTGCCGGGAGTGCGGCGCTCTCCGACCTGGGAGAGCAGGCCGCTGTTGTCCGGGAGCCGGGCCCTCCTACCCAGCGACTGCAGACACGGGGCGCAGACAGAGCTCCTCGAGGCGCTCAGCACTCAGGCCTGTTTCTGCAGGAAGTCTCCTTGTTTGTTCCACTTTTACCATTTCTCCTGGCCAAGTGTCTCCCCAGCGATGGCCAGAGTCATTCTGGGACAGCTGACCCCTGGGCTCTCCCGAGCCTGGACACAGCCCTGCGCTCCGAGGAGCTATGGTCCTGGCCAGACATGAAAGGAGAGCTTCTAACAGCCCGTTTTCTCCAGGCAGCTTATCCCCAGTAAGCGGGAATCCAGCACAAATCCCCAAGGCAAGTCCTCCCTTCTCATCCTGCCCCACCCACCGCCCCATCCTGATGGAGCTGGACCGGGCCCGGGGGAGGCTCAGGGGACTCAGGGTTTGTGCAGAGTACCCGAGTGCTGGGCCACACCCTGTGTGCTGTTTACGCCCCACTCCACGGAGGCAGCCGTGGGTGCCTAGCGAGGGGTCGCCGCCCACCGGAGGCAGGATGGTGGGCCCCCTCCATGGGCCGCGCCCGGGTCCCTCCCGTGTGCTGTTTGTGGGCGGGGGCCGAGGGCCTGGGCTCTGCCTGCACAGGGTGCTCCTGCCGCCGCAGGGCGGTGTTGAGCAACCCCGGGCGTGCGTGGTGTGTGGGATGCTGAACACACGTGTGGGCCTCCGTGGCGGTCAGGCCAGGTTAAGCCCGGGCCTGAGAGTCCGATGGGATCCTTGGCCAGCAGCACCCCTCACCCTCGCGTGAACCGAGCGGGAAGTGCCCGGGAGGCCGCCAAGGCCCGGGCTGATTTATGGAGGGCGGGGCCTTCCCCCGTCCCTCTGATACAGCGCTGCACGTCCCGCTCGCAGCGCTGCTGGTCCCCGGTGGGTGGCCGGCCGGCCGGCCTGCCGCTGCTGGGCTGAAACCACACCCATTCGGAGCTTTCGTAACGTTTTCGCAGGGACTGTGGGCAGATGATTTATGGCCATCCCTTCCCGTGGCAGCAGGGCCCCTGCGTCTGGAGAGGACATGAGACCAAACAGATGGCGAGAGGGGCCCGAGGAGACCCTCTCGGGCCTTGCTCCCCAGAGCCAGAGCCGGGGCAGCGGCCGGACCGATGTGCTTTCTGCAAGTTTCCAAAACACCGTGTTGGGAGGGATGGACTTTGGAACAGCCGGGCCTCACGAGCAAGGCCGCGAGGCCGCCCTGAAATGCCGGCGGTTCAGGGGGCAGCGCGGTTTGGCACGCCCGCGGGCCGCACCGAAACGCGCCGTGACTCAGGGGGAGCGTGGAAACTACTCTGAGATAACCGGAAAGCACTGGCCCGCCGCGCACGAAAACAAAGCGGTTCCAAAGGGAAGGCTGCCCCGGCCCTGGGGTCCGCGCCAGCAGCAAGCCCCACCTGGGGCGGAGCCCGGCCGAACCGAGGGGCAGGCGGGCCTCAGGCATTCCTTCTGTGCACAGCGACACCGAGGTCCCCCGGTCTGACTGTCGCCAAGCAGCGTGGCGAACCGGATGGCGACGTGCGCAGACTGCGCACTCCCAGGCCAGCCCCTGCAGTGGGAAGGTGGTCCGGTCTCACTGGGGCAGCCTGGGGGGCCGGAGAGGGGCCGCCCTGCTGGGGGTGGGGGAGGCCAGCACAGCTGCCATGGAGGAGGGCGAAGGGCAGTGGCACAGTGACAGCAGAGGTGGGGATGGGCATGTGGGCAGAAGGAGCTGTATGCGCGCAGCGTGGACGTGAGTGGTGGTCCAGGCAACGTGTCTGGGTGGCCCTGCCATGCAAGGTCTATGGGGGCACAGGAGTGGTGGGGAGAAGGGGCCAGGCCACCACACTGAAGACCCGGGACGTGTCCCCAGGGCTACTGAGGAGCCCATGGGTTTTAAGAAGAGAAAATGCTGTGATCCATTCAACGGGCACCCTGGGGCTGGGGTGGTGCATCGGTACTGACCTTCAGCTGCGCTCCTGGCCCCGGAAGGCTCTGTGCCGGGGACGCCGAGCGAGCGTTTGAGCACCGCTGCTCTGGCAGCAGCCTGGGGTGGGTCTGGGACCTGGGAAGAAGACAGCCTTTGCAGCCGCTCAGATGTTCGGGCTCTTGGAGCCCTCGGGAGCGGTCAGGGTGCCCGACTGGTGGGCACATACTCCGTCCGAAGGCCGGAGCTGCTGTGTGGAAGTGTGCTGTCAGCGCTCAGCGGGATTTAGGAGTAAGTCCCTGGTGGAGAACGACTTCCCGGGGACGCAGGCCCAGACGGGCTTGCTGGAGTCAAGACTTGGTGCAACAGCAGGGAGCAGACAACATGGGCGCCCCTCGTGGGGGTCTCCGGGCGGCCGGTGCGTCTACCGCATGCGGGGGGAGGTCCAGAGCAGGGAACACTGCCGCCTCGCCCCTGTGCCAGCAACTTACGGCACGAGAGCGGCATTTTGAGGTGTCGGGGACCACGTGGTGGCTGCTGTCCTCCGGCAGCGGTGAGGTGTCGGGATTCACACACTCCCTCTCGTCCGCCAGACCTCCGGAGGGGGTAGCAGCAGGGCGACCGTGCCCAGGCCACCCACCTGGCTGGGAGGCACGAGGCATCCAGGACCGGAAGCCTGGGTGACTTGGGAGCTGCAAGACCAGGGCCAGTCTGATCCTCCCATTTTAGAGAAAGGAGCGCTGTGACAAAAGTCACAGCATAGTTGGTGGCCTTAACTTGGCATTTGTTGGTGCAAGATTCCCAGGAGTATCATCTTCAGGTGGGCGGTGGCAGTGGGGGGCAACCTTGGGCCTGGCCGCGTTTTCCTTCCCGGCCACCATTGGAACTTTCATCTCTGAGCCCCACCGGACGGCGACGCACCGTCAGCCAGGGGCAGCGGGGCTGATAGCTCCGGGCGGCTTTGGCGGAAGGATCCCGCGGTGGCGGCGCACCTTTATGCTCCAAGCACTGCTAACTTTTCCCAGACTGGCTGCTTTTTTTACAGTGAGTCTGGGCTGCTAACCTGCGGGGTCCAGGGACATCTGCTGTCACTGCACTTCGTGGCCCAGAGCAGCAAACGGCAGATGCCGAGTCTGTCCCTGTCAGCTCCGGGGACCCAGCCACCACGTGAGCCAGCCCTTCCCCGGCCCCACCCCGAGCAACTTCTGACCTCACTCCACCTCTCTGGTGAGGTCGATTAATTACCGCGCTCCAGACAGCTCCGTGCCAAGAAGTTCAAAGCATCTCCCAACCTGTGCCCATTAATCCCATTAGCATCCCGGGGAGACCAGAAGGCACCGCCGTCCCAGTCCTGTGACTCCCACCGATGCGGGCTGCTTGGCCAGTCGGATGGGGGCTGGGCAAACTCCAGCGGACGAGGCTCGAGCATCCTCGCTGAGTCAACGGCAGGCCTGGAACAGAGGCAGAGTTTCCTGACTCAGACCTAGGGCTGCGTTGCCAACGCAGGCTCCGTTCCTCACAAAACAGCCATTGTCCGCGTCTGCGGAGAAGCACCCATCCCCCGGTGTCTCCGGCCAGCCACGCCAGGGCCTTCGCCCTGGGCTCTGGAGCGAGGCTTCTGAGGGTCCGGGCAGCAGACTTCAGCCGCCTTCTCCCCCACAAAAGGGGCAAGCCTGGGAGCCGGGGTCCCGGCCACCTGTGCAGAGAGAGTGCCACAGCTGTGCGATCAGGGGCCACCTACAGGGCAGGCCTCTCCCCTGGGTGCTCGGGAGGGGACCCACGAGCTGGGCAGCTGGGTGAGGAAGAAACAACGTGTTCTTTCTCAAGATTCTACATTGTTTTTAATTTTCAGCCTAATTTTAGTCCAAGAACTTGGTGAAGCTGGAGAAGAGTCTTAAACCCTTTTTTTTTTTTTTTTTGGTAAACAGATGTTTCTTTTGCCTGCTTCTTACGGGGCTGCGCCACTGAGCTGTCCACTGAAACTGAATAAATCTTTGTTTTACGGCTTCTTTGGTCCTGTACAACGAAAGGCCTCAGGAAGGACTCAGATCGTTTAATCCTTCTGGTTGTAGCCTCGAATGACCTCGCCCATGCGCCATTAGCTAAATGCGCCGAGACATTTCTGTGGCCGCCCTGAGAGCACATTACCCAAGTCCAGGACCCCGATCCTGGGAGGGTGACTCACGCCCGGACGGGACAGCCAGGCATGGCAGGCCCCAGCAGGGCGCCGTGAAGAATTAAAAATTGAAAACACTTTTTTTTCTTTTTTGCGCAAACAGCATGCCTCGTGCGATTAGGTGCATCTTGGCGGTGATGGAGATGGTGATGACCTAGAGTCCGGCCAGGGGCCCCCCGTGAAGCCGAGCCCCGAGTCGAAGCAGGTGCAGGATGGGTGCTCAGAGCGGCCCCTTGAGGGCCCAGACCGGCCTCCTGAGCGGTGTGTTGGGGTCCGGGGGGCCCAGCGGCGGGTGAAAGGGAGGTGTGAGGAAACGCCGAGTGGCTCCGGGAGGGGGCTTGCTCTCTGCAGGGAGCCTGGCAGAGGACGGCCTCGTAAAGTCTGAGGGAGCCATACGGCCGTGGCCCGCTGGGCGTGCGCCAAGTGTTGGAGCGCGCGGGGGAGTGTCCGGGCCTGCTTTTTGGACAGGCTTTCATCCGCGAGAAGAACACGCTCTTGCTCAATCTCTGTAACGTTGGGTTTTAGGCCCCGGTGGCACATCTGACCCCAGGGCCGGCCTCGGGGGTGTCCCGAACGGGGCAGTGCCCCTGCGCCTCTGCCCCTGCCCCCAGGGGTGCCCGCACGGCCCCGCCCCTCCTCCGCTGGCAGCCCAGCCCCGCTCTCCGGGACCCTGCAGCCCGGCTCAGCCGACTGGCGTTCCTTACTCTGAGGAGAGGCACGGCCCGGCCTGCCACCCGGCCCCTCTCCTCCCTCACGGTCCAGTCCTTCCCCTCGTCCCACGTCTAAGAGGCTCCCAGCTTGTGTCAGGTGTCGCTGCCCCGTCCTGGTCTCCATCACCTGGACTGCGTCGGTGGCCTCCTGTGTCAATGGCCACACTGCCTCAGAGCCCTCGGAACTTCGCTTGTCTGTCCACGCAGCCGGGGGCTTCTCCCGAGCTCGCCCCGGCCGCGGCCCTCCCCGCTCTTCAGTGGCTCCCTGTGACCAGGGCTGTGACGTCCAGGCACTTTGACTTACTGTCTCGGGCCCTTCACTGCACCTCAGCTCACCTTCCTGGACAAGAACCCGTTCCAATGCCCTGGACTCTGGCCGCACCGGGCAGAGGCTCAGACCCCCTGCCTGGCTTCGCTCACGGCCTCTGGGAGGAGCCCCTCCTGACCGCATTGAGTGTCCAGAGGCCTCCGAGCTGAGAGGAGCAGGCTCTGGACACGGGTCAGAGAAAGGGTGTGAGAAGCCTTTTAGTCCCGAAGCAGAGAGAACTAGAGTTGTAACAAAAACCATGGAAGGTGTTCTGATGGGCCCCCTCTAACACAGCTGTCTCGGCATCAGGGATGCTTTGACTGCTGTGAAATGCAAGCTGATACCTTGCAGCTCTGTTATTCTCCTGAGTGATGTGCAAAATGGACACCCTGACCTCATGCCCCCGCCCCGCCCTTTCTAAGCCCGCCCTGGAGGCGAGGACTTTGGTGGGTGAAGTGGGAGTTGGGCACCTGCTGGGAAATTAACTGCAGAAAACCGGGCCTGGAGGTCTTTAACACTGTGGATTGCAGGAGGGAGGTCCGTGGGAGGGGGAATAGCTACAACTTATCAGCATCTCTTCCCTGTTTCCTCAACTGATAGAACCTGGGGATAGGGGCGTGGGGGTGGGGCGGAGCTTGGGACTTGCTCTGATCAGTGGAATGTGGGGGAAGGGGGCCTCCAGAGATGGCTTCTCCCTCCAGCCCATCTGTGAGGCAGGCTGGCCTCCTGGGGGGACGAGAGACCCCAGGGAACAGATACCAGCCCTCCCAGCTGAGGCTCTGCACCCAACAGCCAAGTAGGAGGCCCTCTTAGACCCTCTGGCCACCAGCCGACCTGTTCGCCGGTCACACACAGGTCAGCGAGACCAGCAGACCAGCACAGCCCAGCGGACCCACAGGGCCATGAGCGTGATGAAGTGGACACTGTTCAAGCCAGTAAATGTCGGAGTGTGGTGCGCAGCAACGCCAAGGACACAGGGCCACTGGTCACGCACGGCCAAGAGTGCGCTCGCGTCTGCACTGCCAATGGTCTGGCCTCTCCCATCGTGTTTCGGGGGTTTGCACATTGATTTCCAATTAAGATCTGGAACCAGCTGCTTAATAATGGAGCTTATTCTGGTTTCCATGTCAAAATCAGAGGATGGACTCTTGTACACTTTTTCTGATGGTAAAGTACAAAGAACGTAAAATTTATCATTAAAATGTATGATTCGCCCTGGCTGGTGTGGCTCAGTAACTTGAGGGCAGGCCTGCGAACCAAAGGGTCACAGGTTCGATTCCCAATCAGGGCACATGTCTGGGTTGTGGGCCAGGTCCCCAGTAGGGGGCGCAGGAGAGAAGCAACCACACATTGATGTTTCCTTCCCTTTCTCCCTCCCTTCCCCTCTCTCTAAAAATAAATACATACAATCTTTTAAAAAGATTGTATGATGCAGGGGCATTAAGTACAACCATCACTTCGTTCCAGAACTTTTCATCGTCCCCAGTGGAGGCTCCGGGCTCATTAAGCTCTCCCTGGCCCCTGTTTGCCGCCCCTGTCTCGCACGCAGCCCCAGGCGGCTGCGGGTCTGCTCTCCGCCTCTGTGGGTGTGCCGGACAGTTCCTACAGATGGGATCACACAACCTGTGGGCCTGTGTCAGCGGCTTCTTTTGCTTTACACGACGCTTTCAAGGTTCGCCCACGTCACAGCACGAGCCAGCCCTTCCTTCCTTCCTGCGGCTGCAGGACCCCTGTCCCTGCCCAGGCTGCGTGGCTCTGGCCCTTTTTCGGGTCGCGTGGATAGTAAGAGGTGTGCGGGGAGCCAGCCCGCTGTTTTCCTCGGTTACTCCTCATGGTGCTTGGTAAGCTCGGAGCCGCCCTTCTCTGCTTCTGGCAGGCGAGGGGCCCCGGGGACGAGGGGATGGCCCGTTCGGCCACAGTCGCTGCTGGCAGAAGGCGGCTCCCACATTCTGAGAGCTTTGTTCTCGCACCGGCTGGGCTGAGCCGGGGTGAGGGTCGGGCTGCGCGCGGCACGTCGGGTGGCAGGGCCTGCGCGTTCCAAGCTCCACACGGCCCGGGCAACGGTTCCCTGACCTCCCCCCAGGAGCACGTTGGTGGTGTTTATTTCAGGATGTTTGCCATTTTTTCAGACTCCAAAAAATACTCCCAACTTAAAACAGTTGGAACGAATCAAATGTAAAGAAAATGAGAGCCCCGGACAAACCAAGACGGTGGCGATGGAATCGGAAACGAAGGACGTGGACATGGCGGGGGTGGGATGGGGTCGGTGCCCAGGAGCTCTGCTGCGGGTGTCCCTCGGTGGAAGAACAGCGAGTTTGGTAAACTGGCAAGGCCGCTTCGGCATCAGCGCGCCCCAAGCTCCCCCGCATCGAAGCAGCCTTGGAGGGGGTGCAGGGTTGAAATGACCATGTCTGATGGCCTGCGCCAGGGAAAGCAAGGTGACAGTAGTGGGGGCCGTCCTCCCGCCGCGGTGGGGCTCCGTGGGAGGAAAATGGAGCCGGCGGCGTTTTCCGGTTCCTGCGCTCCAGGCTCCTGGCTCAGAGCTTCTGTAGGTAACATCCCACGAAGTCCCCCGCGTTCTCTGAGGCGGTGCGTGCACCTGCAGCGCGCGGCTGAGGCTCCGCGGCAGAAGCCCCGCCCCCATGTCACAGAGCCCGGCACTGCACCGCTGCCCTGGCGCTCCGGTCCCGTGCTGATTCCGCGTCTGCGCAGCGTCCTCCTCGGAGGGACTGACAAAGCCCCTCGTGGCCCCCGCTTGCCCGAGCATGAGGCTACGTATGGATTGGGCCTCGTCACTCGTGAGAAGTCAAAACACAGCTGGAAGGTCATGCCCCGCTCACGGTGTCCCCGCGACCTTAGCTTGTCTTGCTGTTCCCTGAACATCAGCATGTGGTTGTTGCGGTCGTGTTTCAGGGGTTTGAACGATGCGCCCCCTTCCGTGAAACACCTTCCCCGACAAGCCCCGCTCTCTGATCGCTATTGGTTTATTCACGCACGCACTTGCTGAAGCAAGAGCAGAGAAAGACAGCGAGAGCGGATGGCGAGGGCGCACCATCACGCGGCGGGGAGAGGGCCACCCGGCTCTTACAGACCCCGGGGCGCAGCGCCCGGATCCCATAGCAGACAGGAGGCCGCTCGCTCCTGGGACGGTCAGGGGAACAGCTCTCCTGTCCTTTCCCCGTCGGCACTGAGGTTTCTCCCCGGAGCCGCTGGCCAGGAAGGCTGCAGTGTACGCAGGCCAGCCAGGTCCTGGCTCTACTGACAGCAGCAGACCTGGTGGCCTTTTAGCTGAAGGGCACATTCGAGGATGTGGGGGGGGGGTGGTGGCTAAACTCTTGTTCCACATCACAGGAAGTAGCCAGAGTTCTCTGGGAAGACATGGCAGTTCCCAGAGCACCAAGGACCAGGGAGGGTCTTAGGGACGGAAGAGGGGAAAGGCCCTTTCTGTGTGGGCGGTGAGAGGTACAGAAGGACGAGGGCCCGGGAGGTGCCCCCACGGGCGTGCTAGGCTGTGCTTAGCCACCAGTGAACTGAGCGAATGTGGACCCGCTGGGTTTCCATGAAGACAGATGATGTACATGCAATTTTAATCTGTTTCCCTTGTAAATAAAAATATAATGTCATGGAGCAGATAGAATCGACCAAACAGATCGCCATAAATTGAAAAAGAAAATACGGAACAATTGCCTCTGTGAAGCAAGAGCTTGAAGCATGGAAGGACACGGACGAAATGGCAGGAGAGAAGGAAGGGAGACACGTGTTTGCAGAAGGCAGGAGGACGTGGAGCGGAAAACACCACCGTTTGCAGACAGAAAGGACATACTGGACTCAGGAAGAACCCCGAGAGCGGATGCCGCCGGGAGCGGAGCGAGGTACACGGAGAAGGAAGCGAGCAAAATAAACCAGAACTGCACGAGGTGTTTAAGAGGATTCGAGGGTGGGGAGGTAGTACAGGGGATCCCAAATGTTTGTGCTCGGCGAGTCTTAAGAATAAAAGAACTATGATCATGAAAGAACAAAATATTAAAAATTAAAATTATGATCGAAGAAACATTTCTGGAAACGAAAAGATTTGAATCTACAGATTGAAAGAGAACAGCGTGTCCTAAGGGAAATAAATGCATGCAGTGGTCAGCCTTAAAGCATTCCTGATTGAAGTTACTACATTTCAAAGACAAAAAGGGAGTTAAGGAGAAGTGAGCAGGTTCCCCATCAGGGGAAGAACACCCACCTGGCTTTAGGCTTCTCCGAAGCCAGAGGACCGGGGAGCCACGCCTGCGACGTAGCCAAGAAAGCCTTTCACACCCGACCACGCCGTCAGCCCGACGGCGGCAGGCATGGCTGAGCGTGTAAGCTCTCAGGAAGTGGGCTTCGTTGAGCCTGTCTTGAAGGAGCTCCTGGAGGCGCAGCTTCAGCCAACCAAGGGGTGAAAAAAAGAACAGGCTCCGAGTGTCGGGATTTATGTCACTTTCAAGTTAGGTCGAAGAAGGTGGCGAAGCTATTCCAGGAGAGAGAGAAAGGGAACAGTGAGAGAGAGAGAGAGAGAGAGAGAGAAAGGCGTCTGTCTGAACGCAGCCCGTCCGGGGTGTGGAGAGGTGTCTCCGGGACACACGGGGAATCACCTTCTGGTCGGGGCAGGAGAAGTGCATCGCTAGGAATAGGAAGGGAGGGGAGCAGGTGGGTGCGGATGTGGGCACGTAGGGCGGTGAGAGGAGAGAGGTCTGGGGATCCCCTCCGGTTGCCTGATGAGGTGTCAGCGGAGCGGGGAGGGCGGGAGGGGTGTTGGGGACGAGACCTGAAGCAGTCCCTTGGGGTGGTGGCCTCTTATTTGTTGTTCTATCCGTCCACTGAGTTAAAGATTCCCGGAGCTGTATCTTTCCTCTCTAGAGGTTCCACTCGGCCCGTTTTAAGATCTGCACGGTCCTCCTCACCCAGGCGCCGTCTGCGTTCCCTTTAGACATGTTCTGCGCTCCAGCCCTGTGCCCCGTTTCTGCCAGTTCCAGTGTCTGGGTTGCCTGCCCTCTGCTTGGTGACCTCTGTAAGCCCGTTTCTGCTTGTTTAGGGGTCGGGGCAATTCTGGTGGCCCGGGCTGGGAAGTGTCTTTCTCTACGAGGACTAGCCTCTGAATTAGGAGCAGCCAGGCAGCCAGGTCACCACCTGGCGGGGGCGGGGGGGAGCTGGACTTTGGGGAGGGGCCCAGGCGCTCCACCCCTTCTGCGGGGCTCAGCATCCTGAGGCGGGCCTGCTGGTGGCACTAGTCCTCACGCCCCCTTGTGCCGTGAGCCGCAGGCCCGTTCTGGTCCCGTCTGGTGCTAGTCCCTTTCTATGTCTGTGTGTGTGTGGAGGGGTGGGGGTGGGGGTTGGTCCTTGGAGATTTTCCTCCCCGGGAGTCCAGCATTGCGTCAAAATGTGGTTTTCTGCTTTTTCACTTCTGTTGACCCAGCATCTGGTTGCTTCCCAGCGCTTCCCAGTGTCGCGAAGTGAAAGGAAACTCAGTCTGTACTTTACACCCTCTGACACTCCCACTACCAAGATGAGTAAACAGAACACGCTTTTGGAAAAGGCCCGTTGCGGGCCGCTGTCCCCTTCGGTCAGTGACTAGGGCACCGAGTCCTGCTCTGCGTCCCCTGCGTGCTCGGCCCTGGCGTGCGCGGCCCCTCTCCGCCAGCCCACAGCGCTGTTGGCCCACCGGCTGCTCCCGTGGTCTGCGCCTTCGCTGGCTCCGGCGCCTCCTCCTCCAACGCCCCCGTCTGCTCCGGCCTGGCCTTGACGACCCAGCCCACTTCTCAAAGCCTTGGCCGAGCTCACCCCTCCCGAAGCATTTTGGAGCCCCTGTCCTCTGCCCCTCCTGCCCCGGGAGGGGCCCGCCTCTCTCTGCTCCTCCTGGAGGCCCGGTGGGGCTTCCTCTCCTCTGCTGTCTTCTCCACCTAGCGCAGCGCCCGGCCAAGGGCCAATGCACGTCTTTTTGTTGGGCTGAATGAGTTGCGGGGTACGCGGGGGCCGCCGGCCCCCTCAGTTTTGTGCATCCCAGACGACTGCTTACAGAGGCCAGGCCGCGTCGGGGAGGCGTGGGTTCTGGGACTTGCCTGGCCCGGCCAGCCCGAGTTCCTGGCATGCAGGAGGACGTTGGCAGGTGGAGAAGCCAGATTCCCACGAGGGCTCCTCTGGCGATGCTGGGGGGGGGGACTGATGGGAATGTGGGGGAGAGGAAGGCATGCTCGTTCAGGAATGAGCTGTGGTTCCCGGGGGTGGCTCCGACCGGGCTGCACCCGGCCTTTCTGGAACCCGCCGGGGGCCATCCGGAAGGGCAGACACCGCATGAGTCATCCCAGTTCTGGTCAGGAGCTGGAGGCCGCTGACGCGAACTTTCACCTCCTTTTTTGGCATCTGGGAGAACAAGCAAGGGATTGTTACACTTGCGTCGGCCTCTCCTGGGGTCTTCCCTAGGGTGAGGGCGGTCGGTGAGCTGGCCTTTCCTGCAGCTTCTCCTGGGGCCCCGAGGGTGCCCCGGGCCGCCTGACAAGGCCCCGTCTTGGAGCCAGGTGCGCTCCCGAGTGGGAAGCAGGGGGCTGCCCCAGGGTTCCCTTGGAGACACGGGTGGGTCTCTGGTCCGGCTGCCTTTCTGGGCAGCAGGCGGGTGGCATCTGGAGCAGGACCAGGTTACACCTGCTGCCTCCTGGTCCTTTAACTTGGGCTGTTCCGCCTCTTCAGAAGGAAGCTCTGTTTCTTCTCTTCTGCAAGACCTGTTTCGAGCTCCATGCGTGTCACTATTCACCAAGCACACGCCTGGGGCTAGGCATTGTGCTGGGAGCTGAGTGCCTGTCGGAGAGCAGGCGGTGTCCCGGACCCTGCCTTGGGTCCGAGGGAGATGTCCAAACCTCGAGCGGCGAGCCGGGCCAATGCGCGCAGCCGGGGCGGAAAGAGAAGCAGCTCGCTCTACCCTGAGTCCCCCGGGGCAGGCGGACCGGGTCTCCTGGGGCCCCCAGATGTGGCAGCCTCGGAAACCCTGGCTTCCTGCTCGGGGACTCCCCCTCAATCTTCCACATGGGCGTAGCGTCACCCAGTCAACAGAGACACAGACGAACGTCATTTTTAAGTTGCGTTTCACAGCTTTATTGAAATATAACTGAGCTACAATGAACTGTACATAGTTAAAGTGTACAGTCGGGGGGATTTCACCTTATGTCCAGGAAACCGTGGCCATGATCACGAGATGAGCAAACACGCAAACACATCGCCACCACTCCCAAAAGTTCCCTTTGTGACGCGTCCCTCCCTCCCCCGCCCTGTCCTCGGGTGACCTCTGGTCTCCTCCCTGCCATGACGCATGCACTTGCGTTTTTCAGGTTTTTATGAGAATGGAGCCACGAAGCACGAGTTTTTCGTCTGACTGCTTCACTCGGCAGAATTCTTCTGAGCTTCACCCACCTCGCTGTGTGGGTCGCTGGTTCACCCCTTCTCGTGGCCGAGTAGCATTCCGTCGTGCGGCCAGACCACCATTTGTTTACGCAGTCACCTGCTGACGGGCGTTTGGGCGTTTCCAGGTCTTCACCGCCACAAATAAAGATGCTACGAACACTTGCAGAGTCCACGTGTTTGAATGGACACGTGCTCCCAGTTCTGCTGGGCAAACGCCCAGGAGTGGAACGGCTGTGTCCGGGGGCAGGTGTCTGTCTCCCTGTCTAAGAAGCCGTCAAACCGCTTTGCAAGGCGGCTTACTCACA
Organism: Trachops cirrhosus; assembly: GCA_028533065.1. Classification (NCBI taxonomy): domain Eukaryota; kingdom Metazoa; phylum Chordata; class Mammalia; order Chiroptera; family Phyllostomidae; genus Trachops; species Trachops cirrhosus. The sequence continues at coordinate 192,465,283 of CM052538.1, read as the reverse complement.
TCACAACCCCGCCCGCGACGCGGGAGTTTCAGAGGCCCCACGTCCGTCCCTCACTTGGGACAGCCAGTCTACGTAGTCTGGCCGTTCCAGCGGGCATGCCGTGGGGTCTCGTGGTGGTTCTAGTTTGCATGCTCTAATAGCCAGTAATGTTGAGCATCTTTTCACGTGCTTATCTGCCATCTGTACATCTTCTCTGATAAAGTGCGTGATCAACGCTTGCGCTCGTTTTGATTGGCTGGCTTATCTTCCCGTTGGGCTATGAGACATTCTTCCACGTTCCAGACTCACATCCACTGTTGGAACTCTGCTTTCTGGGTACCTCCTCCCAGTCTGCGGCACAGCTTTCCTCTCCGTGGCGCTTTCTATTGACGAGGAAAAATTCTATTTGTGTATAGTCCAGTTTACTGATTTTCTATTTTACATTGCATACTTTGTATAGTATTTGAGAAATCCTTGACGAATGCAAGATCACTGGGATTTCCTCGTAGATTTTCTTAAAGAAGTTTTATAGTTTTAGCTCTTACTTTGAGGGCTGTGATGCATTCTGAGTAGTTTTTCAGGTGGTTGGAAATGTCAAAGTTTGTTTATTTTTACTTTGTATATCTTACATAATTTTCAGTATCATTTATAAAGAAAATGGTCATTTCTCCACTGGCTGACCTTGGGACTTTTGTTGGAAGCCCACTGGCCACACCTGCCCAGGCCCTTCTGCAGGGCCTTGACCGGGACGTCCACGTGTACATCGGGAGAATGCTACCTTGGTCACTGTACTTGTGTAAGACATCATGAAGTTTACTAATTTAGTTTAAGTCTTCTGTTCTTTTTTCTCAAAGTTTGTGTGTGTGTGTGTTGGTGAGTTATTCTAGGTGTTTTGTATTTTTTAAAAAGATTTTATTTATTTATTTTTAGAGAGAGGGGAAGGGAGGGAGAAAGAGAGGGTGAGAAACATCAGCGTGTGGTCGCCTCTCGTGCGCCCCCTACTGGGGACATGGCCCACAACCCAGGCATGTGCCCTGCCCGGGAATCAAACCAGTGACCCTTTGGTTCGCAGGCCAGCACTCAATCCACTGAGCCACACCAGCCAGGGCGTGTTTTGTGTTTTAACATAAGATTTTTAACTAGCTGATCAATCTCTATAGTGAACCTGCTGAGGTTTTGGTCAGGGTAACAGTGAATCTGCACATTAACTCGTGTCTTCTAATCTGCGACTAGATTCTCCATTTCCGCCCGTCTTCTCTCAGCGCTGTTTTCTTGTTTTGGGGGTTTGCACACCTCTTGTCAAATTTAACCCCAGGACTTTCATCTGTCTGATGATATTGTAAATGGATTTACTTTTACGTTGCTTTTGGTTCACTTGCTAATAGATAGGAATACAATAGTTTTTACTGACCTTTATCTTGCAAACTTGGCAAACTCCATTAGTCCTAGTGGCTTTTTGTAGATGCCTTAGCCGGGGGTGTCCAACCTTCCGGCATCTCCGGGGCGCACTGGAAGAAGAAGAGTTGTCTTGGGCCACACGTTAAATATACAAACACTAGCGAAAACCGATGAGAAAAAAAAGGTTTTAAGTAAACGTACGATTTTGCGTTGGGTCACATTCATGGCCATCCTGGGTTGCCTGTGCCCTGTGAGCCGTGGGCCGGACACCCCTGCTGGGGTGTTCTGTGCAGATGGCCACGTCATGAGCAAATGTGGCAGCTTTACTTATACTTTTAGAACATGCATGTTTCTTTATTTCTCCTCTTCGCCATGTTGCCTCAGCTAGAACCACCAGTACAGTGTTGAATGAAAGCGGCCAGGGCAGAAACCCTCGCCGTGACCTTGACCTTAGGGGGAAGCGTTCCGCCATCTACCACGAGTGATGTTCGTGGTGGCTTTCACAGCGCCCTTCGTCGGTCTGAGAAATTTCCTCTGGTTTTGATTTGCTGAGAATATTTGTAAGGAATAAGAATTAGGTTTTGTTAAGTGAGTCTCCTGCATTTATTGATAGGATCATATAGTTTTTCTCCTTTGTTCTGTCAATATTGTGAATTATACTATTTGATTTTCAAACGTTAAATCAACCTTGTATTCCTTTACAACCCCATTAGCCACATGGTCATCTCCTTTTTGTGTATTGTTGGATTAGATATGCCCAACCATTGTTAAAATTCGCATCTGTGTTCCTTAGGAATATTGCTCTGTAGTTTTCTCATAATACCGCTTCCTGGTTTTGCTGTCAGGATCATGCTGGCCACGCAGAATAAGTTGGAAAACGTCCCCTTGTCTCTGGTTTTTTGAAAGAGTTTGTGTAGAGCAGATTTTGCTTAAATGTTTGGTGAAGTGGTCCAGCTAGGCCATATGGACCCGAGATTTTCTCTGCAAGAAGGTTTTTAGCTACAGATTCAATTTCTTTAATAGATACAAAGCTGAACTATTCAGATTATCGGTTTCTTTTTGCGTGTCCTCCAGGTAATTTCCCAATTTCACTGTTATTAAATTTATTATATGTATCTAATTATAACATTTCTCTGTCTTATTATTCGTTGTTTGCCTGTAGGGTTTGGGATTTGTAGTGATGTCTCTCCTGTCTCTTATTTCTAATGTTGGTAGTTTGTTTCCTCGTGTTTTTTTTTTCCAGGTCTGTCTGGCCAGAGGTTTGCCCATTGGGTTCATCTTTCAAATACTTTGCATTTGGTTTCATTCATCTTCTCTATTATTTTTCTTTCCCTATTTCATCAATTTGTTATTATCTTTATTATTTCTTGTCTTTTGCTTCATTTGAAATCAAGTCTGTCTTTTTTCTTATTTCTTAAGGTAGAAGTTAAGATCAGTGTTTCAAAAACTTATCTTCTAGTTAGATATTGAGTGTTCTGAGTTTTATTTTCAGCACTGTTTTAGCTGCGTCTCGCACATTTGACATGTGAAGTTTTTATTTTCATTCATTTAAAAACACCCCCTGCTATTCCTCCTGGTTTCTTCCCTGACCCATGAATTCTTTAGAAGTATGTTATTTAGTTTCTAAATGTTTGGGTTTTTTTTCAAATATCTTTCAGGTATTGATTTCTGATTTAATTTCATTGTGGCCAGTGAACACACCTTATGTGACTTGAATTCTTGTAAACTAATGATAATTATTAGTTATTGTTATGTTGGTCCCAGAGTAAGATCCCTTTTGGGAAAGATGTGTGTGCATTTGAAAAGAATGTGTCTTCTTCTCTACTTAGGTAGCATACACTATAAATGTCAAAAAGGTCAAATGGGCTTATAGTGTTGTTCAGAAATTCTGTACCCTCACTGATTTTCTGTGTGCTTGTTTCGTAAATTACTGAGAGAGGTTTCTAGAGCATCCAACTGTTACCGTGGATTTAGGGCTTTTTCAGTGCTACCGGTTTTTGATGCAGATATTTTGAGCCCTATTATCAGGGGTATGAACATTTAGCATTGTTCTGTCTTCTTGATGAATTGACTCCTTTATTATTATTAACTGATTTTCATAATCCTTGTTAATACCCTTTATTCTGAGATCTACTTTGTCTGATATTAATGTAGCCTCTCCAGCTTTCTTCTGGTTATTCACAGCATGGAATAGTTTCCATCCTTTTTCTCTTAATTTACCTATTTCTTTTTAATAAGGTGAGAAGGCAATATGTAGTTTTCTCTTGCCTTTTTATTCAATCTGACGATTCCTGCCTTTTATTTGAGGTGTTTAGGGTATTTACATTTAATGTGATTATTAATATAATTGAATTTAAATCTACTCTATTGTATTTATTCTCTATTTGTCCCGTATGATGTTTTCGTTTTCCCGACTTCCTTTGGATAAACTGAGTAACTTTTATTTTTCAGTTTATGTCCTCTGTTGGCTTATTTCCTGGAGTTCTCAAAAATATAGGATTTTAGGGCTTATAGTATTAAACTTATAGTCTTAAGCTGATCAGAGTTTATTTTTAAGTAACATTAGATGACTTTCCTTACAGTGTAACGATCTTATAAGGCTGTACTTCCGTTTTTCCCTGCCAGTCCCGTTGGTACTTTCGTCATGCCTTGTATTTCTACTTGTATTTCAAATCCCATGACATATTGTTATTATGTTTGCTTGAAACAGTCGATTATCTTTTTGTTAAAAATCCTCACCTGAGGATATGTGTTACTGATTTTAGAGAGAAAGGAAGGCAGAGTGAGAGAGAGAGAGAGAGAGAGAGAGAGAGAGAGAGAGAGAGAGAGAGAGAGAGAGGAACATGGATTGGTGGCCTCCCACACGCGCCCTGACCAGGGGTCAAAGCTGCAGCCCAGGAACGTGCCCTGAACAGGGAGTGAACCTGTAACTTCTTGGTGTATGGGACTACACACCAACTAGCCACCTGGCCAGGGACAGCCAATTAGCTTTCAAAGAGTTTTTTTTTTCATATAAGAGAACATTTCTTTTATATTATCGAATGCTTGCCATTCCTGGTGCTCATTATCCCTTTGTGTACATCCAACTTTTTGCTTTCTGCTTGCTGCTCAGAGGACTGAGTTTACCCTTTCTTTCGGGGAAGGCCTGCTCCTGCTGGCTTCCTTCAGCCTCCAGCTGCCTGGGAGAACTTTTCCGCATTTGTTTCTCTGGCAGGGCAACTCACGCCAGACTGGCGGCGGTCACCTTTTGGATGTCGCCGAGCTTTCTGCGTGCGCCGTCTCCCATGAGAAGTCGGCAGTCGCCGTCACATCTGTTCTCTGTGCGTGCTGTGCTCCCCCCGCCCCCCGCCCCCCGCTGCTCGTCAAATTTCCTCTTCATCCCCGGTTTTGGGCGGTGTTATTGCGATGTGCTTTGCTGTGGTTGTGGGCATGTTTCTTGTATTTGTGGGTTTATAGTTTTCAGCGAATTTGAAACATTTTTTCAGGTGTTCTCCTCCCCACTTGCCTCTCCCGCAGGCACCCCGACTGCGTGCATGTTAGGCCGTCTGAATGCGCCCCTGCTCACCAGCACTCTTTCCGCGGTTCCCCATCTTCTCCTCTCTCTGGGTCGTTTCTGGGTCTGTTACTATTGATTTTCCCCCTGATTATGGGTCCTATTTTCCTGCTATTTTGTAGTCTTAATAATTTTTTATTGGATGCCAGCACTTTAATTTTAATTTTGTCACCCTGGCCAGGTGGCTTAGTTGGTTGAACATTGTCTCGTACACCGAAAGGTTGCGAGTTTGATTCCTGGTCAGGGCACATGCCTGGGTTGTGGGTTTGATCCCCGGTTGGAGCACATACGAGAGGCAGCCAGTCGATGTTTCTCTCTCACATCGATGTCTCTCTCCCTCTCCCTAAAAATCAGTGAGCATGTCCTCAGGTGGAGAGTAATAAAAATAAACGATAAAAGTAAATTTTATTTTCTTGGTTGCTGGATGTTTTTATATTTCTTTACATATTCCTGAGCTTTGTTTTTGGAGGCCACTATGTTCCTTGGGAACAGCTAGATCCTCGTGAGGCTACTTTCAAGCTCTGTTAGGCTGGGCCAGAATGGCCGTTAGCGTAGGGCCACGCTGGCCCCGCCCCAGGAGCCGCATCCTCTGCGTCTTCCGGACGCTCTCCCGTATCAAGGTTGCCCTGCTTCAGTGAGAACACTGAATACCGTATTTTGCTGTGTATAATGTGCACTTTTCCGCCCAAATTTATGAGGGAAAAATAGGGGTGCGCATTATACGTGGGTGTAATGACTGCACACCGTGGGTATAATAATGGGTAGAATAATCCTGTGTATAATGCACACAAAAGCGTGGGTGCACGTTACACACGGCAAAACATGGCGCCCCTGCCCCTGTGTGAGCTTCAAAGACTGTCTTGCCCGTTTCCCCCCGGTGGGCCTTTCCACAGGCCGGTGGGACTCCGCGGCACAGGGGAGCCCTCTGCACAGCCCCGAGCTCTCTGTGCAGGTGGCCACCCTCCCCCGCACCCCCTGCCCTCCGGGACGCCGCCCTGCAGTTACGGCCTTGCCCTTCGCGGGGCTCTCGGCTCTGCTGCCTCACGGGATGGGGGGGAGCCCGAAGCTCCGTGCGGCCGGCCCCTCCTGCAGGGCGGCCTGGGCTCGTCTTCTGGGTGGTGGCCGGAGGGCTCACCGCGCTCGCCCCCTTCTCTCAAGGTCCTGCTCTGCCTGTTGTTTCACATTTGGAAACTACGGGCTTATCTTTTCCTTTCAGTGGTTCCCCTGGTGGTGGCTCCGGGCGGGAGGGTCGGCCTGTCCCTTTGACCGCATTGTGACCGCAGGCAGAAATCCTGTGCACGCAGCTTTTTACTGGGGTAAAATGCACATAAAGTTTAGCTTTTTGGCCTTGTTAAGTGCAAGCATCCCCACCAGCCATCTGCAGAGCTATTTCCATCTCCCCAAACTCACTGTGTCCCCATTAAACCCCGACCCCCAGGCCCGCGGCCCCAGCCCTGGGCACCCACCGTTCTGTTCTCAGTGTCTATGAACCCGACTCTCATACAGGTGCAGTGGTGCAGGTGCTTTTCCCTCTGTGTCTGGCTGACTTCACCAGCTGAATGTCTTCAAGGTGCCCCCACGTATGGCTCCTGTCAGGGGTCCCCTCCCTTTTCAGCTTAAGCGGAATGACGTCCCATCGTGTGGCTGCACCACAGGCCGTCTGCCTGCTCACCTGCCGGTGGGCGTTTGGCGAGTTTCCGTGGTGGGCCACTGCGAGTGGATAATGCCGCCGTGGTACGGTGTACTGGTATCTCTGCGAGTCCCGCTTTTAACTCTGCTGGCCGTGCGCCTTGAAGTGGAATGGCTGGACCATGCGGTAATTCTGTGTTTAAGTTTTGATGAACAACTGGACTCTGCCTCCACAGCAGCTGCACCGTTTTACGCTCCTGCCAGCGACGCACAAAGATGCCAGTTTCACCTGCTCCTCGCCAACACCTGTCACTGATGTTCTCGGACAGCAGGACCGCAACGGGAGTGAAGCCAGACACAAAAGGAAGAACATTTTGTGATCGCCCTTACGTGGGGTGTCTAGTGCACGCCGACAGCCTTCAGAATTCCTCTGCAGCGTGAAAGGACGGCCTCTCAGTGCAGCGGGGCAGGGGGTGGTGGGCGGGGAGCTCGCCCAGGGCCAGGGCCAGGGCGGCGGAGCGGAGTCAGCCCCCCGGCAGCGTTACTTTCCCAGTTAACTGACCCCAAACCTGGCCCCTACGTGGTGCCGACAAGCCCTCAACGCGCCCCAGGGGTTGCTTGGTTGGAGACGTGGTGGCGGCAGCGGGCCTGGGGGGACCGTATGATTCCGAGTGTGGCTGCAGCAGGGGGTGTGGGTGGGGAGGAGTGGCAGGGGAGGCTGGGCTGTGCCCCAGGGTCACACTCCCCTGGGGTGCCTTCAGCTGAAACTCAGGAGTTTGATCTCCCTCCCAGGAGCTAAGGGAAGGTTTTAAATAGGGGTGCCCCTGGCTAGACCCGTGTGGTTCAAGGTCACGCTGACCATGGCAGCCCGGAGGGCACCGGAGAAGAAGAGACTCCGGGCGATGAGCGGAGACACAGGGACAGGAGTCGGGGCCAGCTCAGCAGTGGTGAGCTGGAGGGCGGGTGTTGCCAGCCCCTGGCTTCCCCCTGCCAGGGCTGGAGGGTGACAGGGTGACGACGGTGCAGGGCCTGGCCCAGGGGAGCGCGCTCGCCCGGGCGGGGCGGGGGCTGGGAGGCCACTGTGTGTTTGGAAACTCACCGATCGCCTGAAAATGGGCTGACCTGTGAGAGGGGAGAGCACCTCGTCTCAACCTGGGCAGGTCGGTTCGGTTTCTGGCATCTGTGGAGGTGCTCAGAGGCGCCGCGAAGAAGCCTCGGTTGCTCATCTCGGAAGCTCAGCAAATGCGAAGGGTGAGCTGGGGCTGCCGGCCGTGGCACCGCTCGGCGAGTTTCGGCTCCCCTCTCCCCGCCCCTCCCTGCCCGCCCACCTGGACACTGTGGAGAGCACTCTGTCAGGAAGACAGAAGACTCCGTCTGTTTCTCCCCATGGAGCTAATGGCCACTTCTGTTCTCCATTCGAGTCGGCCTCTGGGCAACTGGCAGACAGGCAGGTGCCATTTGTCTCGAAAAACAAAACCCGTGCTTCTGTGAGTGGAATAAACCTTCCGATGTCGGGAGCTTCTGTGAGTGGAATAAACCTTCCGATGTCGGGAGCGGCCGGTTAGGGGCCATCGGCAACGGGGCCCACGCGTAGTTCTGGGTTGGCGGATGTGTTCGGAGGACAGCCACCTTCCAGAAAGGGCCCCGGGAGCCCAGCACTGGCGTCGGTAGAGAAATGTGCCCCGCCCTGCCCCGGTTTCAGAGTTTCAGGGCGTTTTTATACGATTAGAACGGAACTCTTGATACATTGCACAAACCAGTACACCCAGGACTGGTCGTTCTGAACTCAGGTGGCTCGCCTGCCCCGGGGGGCCCAAACGGCCCCTCAGCACCACGCCCTGTCCGATCCCCGCCTTCGGTTGCTTCTCTCACCAACCCCCCCCACCCCCCACCTCCTGTCCCCCCACCCCGTCTCCCTCACAATCCCACTTACCTATTGCTACTCTTCTGAAATTACCGTCACCACTTACAAAAATTGGTCTACGTGGGCCAGCAGTGATGACAGATCTCCAAGCAATTTCTTCCTTGGAGAATTTCTGTGCTTTTGAAAAAAATGCCTCTGGATACTTAAAAAAAAAAAAAGGCAGCTGAGGGAGCTGCGAAGAAAGACTAATACCTTTGTTTCTAGTGATATTTTTATAAGGTTCCCATTGGGAGGCATGGAATTCTGTAGAGAGGAAGGAAGGCTTAAAACAACGCTAATCATGTTGGTGGAGACTTTATTCGTAACCGAGGGAGCGGCCCCACTTTCTCGCACCGCAGCCATCAGGCGCTCAGATTTGGAATCCCCTGTGTTTTCGAAGCCCGGCTAAAATATCAGTCCTTAATTGATTCGTCCTGAGCAAGCACGGAGCACAGCATTTCACGGGTGGGTCTGCCGTGACGGTGTGTAAATACTGGAACACACAAGCGAATTCAGCGCTCTCCGCGGAAGTGCCGCTTCAGCGGGGAGAGCTCGGTGGCCCTTCCACGGGCATCGTTAGGAGGGAGCCTGTCACTTCCACGCAGAACACACGGCTGAGGCCTCGAGCCCTCCCTCCTTCTCTCCTCCCTGGTGGTGGGTGTGTGGTGGACGAGGGGGCTGTGGCGTGGCCTGGGACCCCGAGGACCGGGCTCGCAGGGAGAGGAGGTTCAGGCCGGAAAGGAGGAGGAGGAGGCCACAGCGCGGGGTGTTTGCACGTTAACCCCTGACCCCCCCCACTGCCACCCCCCATGTGTGTCACTGTGGCTTTGGACCAGACTGATGACCTGTGACGCTATTGAAGTGTCAGGTGTTTGGGGTGCTCTGTTAGCACAGGGGGCAGCGGGGGACAGGGGCAGGTGAACCTGCCACCCCAGGGGGTGGCCCCTCTCCGTGTGGAAACACCCAGCGCACAACTAAGGAGCCGTCGAGGATGTCATTTGGATTGTCCTCGGTCACCACAGGAGAGGCCAGCAGAGGCCTGGAAAGTGTGGAAGGGACGCACTAGACCCGGGTGGGGGGATTTGTGTGTGAACTGGGTGGGTGCCGTGTCCGGGGTGGGGTGGGGGTCCCAGGTGCAGGAGGAGGCAGGCCGTGGAGGCAGAGGGGGCGCCATGACCCTGGGAAGAAGGTCGGGGCGCTGAGCCAGCCTGCAGGCGCAGGACGTGCCTCCCGGCAGCAACACCGACACCTTCTTGTGGCCGTGGTGTCCCTGTGACCCCTCAAAGGTCATTACGGGGCCACTTGGACACTTTTGTCCTAAGGGTCCTGAACTGCCCTGGAGTGGAACGCAGACCCTCCCCCTGCTGGGGCAGCCCGACGGCACCACACCCTCTGGCCACCGCGAGCTCCGTTCTCCGCACCCCGCGGAGAGGATGGCAGCCGCCCCGTGCCTGGCATCTGTCCCCAATGCACCATCTGCCCTAGACAGCAGCTTCTTCTCATCCCCCCCCTCCACTTCTCGTTTGGACTGGGGGACGGACGACAGCGCTGCGGCTCACGCGCGGCGGGCCGTGCAGAGTCAGGGGCTCGGGGGACGCTCGGGGTGCTCAGGCCTCTTCCTGCGTGCCCGCCGGGACGCCCCTCTCTGCTTCCAGCTCGGCTCTCCAGGTGGCTGGCACAGGTAGGGGGCGGAGGGGCGGGGCTCCGGTGGACCCTGCCCACAGGCTGCAAGTGCAGGGGCGATTTTAGAGACCCTCGGAATCACCTGACACTAGCTAATGTTCTTTCCTGCAGGGAAATTGGACAGAGGGCTAATGCAGCAGAGAGTCTGGAAAAAAACAACCTGTTTTCTTCTCGAAGCGTTATCAGTGGCATGCCATATGGTTTCGGCCAAACCACTTGGCTGCTGTAAGATTTTCTATTCCCAATTGCAAAGCCGCGCTAATAGAATTTGCCACCCCACCAGGATATCACAGGCACTAATCAGAGTGTCTATAAATGCCTTTGAGTTCCTCGGGAAAAACATGCGACCAAAACACCGAGTGAAATTTATGTAACTGTCACCCTAACCCCGGGTCTTCGTTCCGAAAGGGGGAATTCAGGGCCCTGTGGACCCACTCACTATGGTTCTCACCGGCATCACAACGACCGGATGCCCCGGGTCTTAATTTAAAAAAAAAAATAAGACGGCGAGCTCTGCCAGGCTGAGGCTCAGGAAATTCTCCAGCGTGAGCGAGCCCGTCACAGAGACCCGGGCGCGAGGAGGAGGTTTGCCAGGAACGCAGGGGCTCGCTCGGCGCGTTTCTGCCGCCCGGTCTCATCCCCCGGCCTTTGGAGCTGCCGTGAGGGGTGGCCTCCGCGCTCCCGAGTCTCTGTCCCTGCAGGGGCCCCTTCCTCAGGGAGAAGCCCCCGAACCCCGGATTTGACTCCCTGGCGCTGCTCGGTTAGACTTCGGTCCGCGAGAGCAGGACAGGCCCAGCAAGCCCAGATCAGTGTAGGAGCCAGCACGCCCCTCGCTCTAAGGAACACAGTAAACATTTGAATGGAGCGTGCCAGCGGATTATCTAACTCCCTCCGCAGCGGCTCCGGGGAAGACAGCGGTAGTTAAGCACTGTTTGCCAAAAGCGAATCTGGGGGACGGGTGTGGATTTTAAAAGGGAAGGAAAGAAGAGCTCCCGCGGGCGGCAGGTTCCCAGGCCCCCTCCACGGCCCGGAGGCAGGGGCTGCTCCTGCAGACCTCTCATGGGGAGCCCCAGCCCCCCACCCCGATCCCTGCTCCTGGGGGTGTCCCTGAGAGTTGAACAAGCTGATGTGTCCAGCAGGTTCCCTTCGAGATGAGACCCGGCTCCCGAGCCTGGGGGTGGGAGAGCGGATAACCACTCTCTGGTTTCCTCAGCAGGTTCTGTCCCCAGAACCTGGGCTGTTGGCCCTGCGCTCAGGGGTTCGCGTCCCAGGAGAAGGGGGGCCGCCAAGACAGCAGCGCCCCCTCGATCCCCCGCCCCAGATCTGCCTCCTTGAGGGTCTGGCCAAACGGAATCGACATGTCCTATGGCCACGGCAGATTCTGGTTCGTTCAGCGAGAAAGAACTTCCGTGCACCCTAGAGTCTAACAGCAACGAAAGGCTATTTGGTGATGTGCATTTGGGTACGTGTGGCCCAAAAAATGGGCATTAGCCGCCCCTTCCAAAGAGCCCCTACAGCCGGCAAGGCGCAGGTGGCTGCTGAGAGCCGCCCGTTTCTTCCTCGGGCTCCGCGTCCTGCTCTCCTTCCACCGGGAGCTGGAAGGCTGGAGCGCCGAGCAGCCGGTGCTCCGGCGACCTCCCGGCGATGTTAGAAAAGCGCCACTCTGTTGTGCGGTCACAGGTCAGCCTGTCCGCAGGGGCTCCTGTAATTGCACAGGACGGGCTTTGTGTGGGCTCACGACCGCTTCCCCTTCCGGCCCGCTCATTAGGAGGGCGCCGAGCCTGCCGCGGACCTGAGCCGCCCGCGGGCAGAGCTCCGGGAGGCACCTGGCGGCCTCTGTCTCGGGAATCTTAATTAGGAGGCGTTGCTGGGTCGGTTGTATCGAGTAGCCTCAATTCACCCCGGGGGAGCCTGACCCCCGATTTTCTGGTTTCCGTGCTCCTTCCCTGCCCAGTAAATGGCGGCTGGCAGGCTTGCAGGCAAATCACCGCCAAGGTGGGGGTGTGTCTAGAAGCCTGCCCCTCGCCCGCAGATCTTGGCAAATGGCCTCCTCTCTCGCAGGCCCGGTTTTCTTTCCTGCAAAGCTCCAGGGGGAGGGGAGGTGTCTGGTGGGCCTGGACCTGGCCTTGTGTCTCCCCTCCCCACATACTGGGTGACAAGGCCCTTCCATGCCTCGTGCCTCGGTTTACCCTGCAGAAAGGCAGGAAGGAGGGGTTGCCCACATGCAGTCGGGGCCGTGCCCACGGCGGAGGGACGCCCGACTCTGCTTCTGTGTCCTTCACACCGAAGGCCGCCACAGAGCAGGCAGTCTTTCTATTTGCCTGCCCCTCTGCCGAGTCCTTCTGTCCTTCTGAGCTGCAGGAGTGTGTTAGCCAGGCCCCCACCGCGCTGGGGGCAGGTCTGGGACCCCGTGGCATTTCAAAGTCACCTCCCTGTTTCCCTGCTGGTTTGCAGAGGGTCTGGGAAGATGTGGGCACATTTGCGCAGGAACTTCCTTGTAGGCAACAGGGACAAGACGGGGTCCCTTCACTATGAGAGAGTTCAAGGACAATGTCTAGGGCTGTGGGGGGGTCGTCCCTGGTGGGGTGTGCTGGACTGGCAGGGCTGGAGCTCCGAAGGGACAGAGGCTGCCCGTGTGGGGTGACCCGACAGAGCCACAGGGTTGGGACCCTCTCAGGGAGCATTGCTGTGATGCACCCAGAAGGGTGTCCTGGTGGCTGTGGACAAATGCCCACTAAGCCAGGTGGGCGTTGTGCGGTGGCCACGCCCCCACCGGCCACAGGCCCAGTCGGGGCAGCCCTTTCTCTGGGTCGCCGGGGGGCCTAAGTGTGACCAGTTCCAGGTGTGGTGCCGTGGCTGTGTAGGTGCCGGGGGTGCTGGCTGGAGGGGGCAGTGGGCCATGGAGAGCCGAGCGCCAGGCAGGCAGCTGCCGGGCCCCTCCTGCGGGGCTGGGTAGCCAGCACCCTGGGATGGTGCTGGGGCAGAGCCTGCAGCTCGCTCCCCACGGGGGAGACTGTTCAATAAAGCAGAGGCCGGCGTCACCACAGGCTGGCTCTGTCCATCGGCAGCTCTAGGTGGCAAGAGTCAGCCCTGGACTTGGCTTTCTGGAGGGGAGTGGCTAACGTCTCCGACCTCTGACCCCAGACAGTCCTCCAAAAAAATTCGGACTTGAAGAGACGGATGAAGAGTCCTCCCGAGGTGGAATTTGGTTCGGCAGGAAAGGCTCCACTCTGGGCACTGTGGGTCTCACGCAACAGGCCTCTCCTCGCCTTCCTTCCCGTCCCGCCCCTCCTCCCCCCTCCTGTCACACCGGCAGGTCCATGAGGCGTGCCTTCACGTTCAGTCACTGCCTCCACCCCACCGTCATTGTCCACACGCCTTAAAATGCCGGGCTCTGCAGTTCGGAAACAGCGTGCCTTTGAAAAGAGGGGCGTCTGCTTTGGGACCCGACGGGGGTTTGGGGATTGTTCGCATTTTCAGGTTATTTGGGCCTGTCCTACTACCTGTGTGGTGTGTACTGTGCCAGGATGGGTTTTATTCCCCGGGTACCCCTGAAATCCTTCCTGGAGCAAAGTACAAGGTAAGAATAAGCCAAGTCAGCCCGTTCCCAGCATGAGCGCTGGAACATGGACGCGCCTGCAAACGACTTCTTTTTTTAGCCACGGAGCTCCATTAGGGACCGTCAGAGAGGAGTGCAGGCTCCGGGGAAGGGCTGAAGGAACAGACAATGGAGCCCCCAATTTGCTGCTCTTCGCTCGTAGCCTCCTAATGGCTTTCCGAAGGCCATTGCCGCCGGCAGGGCGCCGGAGCGGACCCTCGCACCTGAGGGGGCGACATGCGGTCTCCCAGCCTGGAAGCGCTGCCTGGAGACAGCAGGCGGCCGCCCACGCCGCCCGGGGCCACGGGAGGCCTCCCGGTGCAACGCGGCAGAGGTGGCCCCAAGCTCGGCCTCGAGGCAGGGTCAGCGCCGGGTGTGGTGGGCGAAGGGAGCACGCCATCACGGTTTGTGTCTGTCCACAGAAGTCCAAACCCAACGGAAGGTTTACGAGTTAGTAATTACGTCTGAGCCGCAGCCGAGGGCCAGACCCAGAGGCAAAATCTCAAAGGATTAAGGAAATGAGGGATCACAGTTTTGCGGTTCATGTTGTACATTAGCATCAAAGCGCGAGGCGTAAGGGGGTCCGTGGCGGCTACTGGTGGTGGATTAGGGAGCCTCGTGCTTCACTGACACCGGTGGGTGCAGCTGGTCAGCGCCGGACACCCGTTGTGCTCGGAGGTACACGGGAGGCGGTCCCGCCCCGGCACCGGGCTGATCAGCTCTGCGGCACCGTTCTGACGCTTGAAAAGCCTGTCATCCCAGAGGCACCGGAAGGGCAGACGGGGCCGGCCTCAGGCGAAGGTCAGCCTCTCAGTGAGTTAGGGGCCTGGGGGGTGACAGCCTGCAGGACCTGCCTGGTCTGGGGGGACCAGTCTGGAGGGAGCGCCCACACCCTCCTGTGCCTCCACCTCCTGTCTGTGAGCTGGCCAGACTCCTCTCGTCCCCGTGTCCCAGGTCGGAAGTGGCTACCTCCGGAGCTGGAGTTCTGCACAGCCCTGTCATAGGGTGGGCCGCGTCCCTGCGGCCGCCCCTTAGCGATGCTTCTGGATGTGACCCTGTGCGTGGGCGGAGGCCCCGGCAAGGAGCTGAGTTTCCCAGGAGGGCTGACCTAGGCGGCCTGTGATTGCAGGCTGACCTCTGGCCCTGACTCGGTCACTCACCCGGCTCCAATCCCTCCACGCTCAGGGCCGCCCCACCCGTGAACGGAGGTGACCGGTGCCCATCTCAGGGTCCCCGCGGGGCGCAGTGGAGAACTGCAGGGCCAGGACCCCACCGTGAACTTCGTCACTGCCTTGCCCTCGGTCTCCCCGGGTGACCCCTGAATTGGGCAGCTGGTGCTCTTTCCATTTTCACCGTGTTGAGATTTCTCTGGGCAGACGAGTCGCTGGCCCCTCTGGTCCCTGTCCTCCCCTCCCCTACTAAATGGCATGTCCTGCTGGCCTCAGCAGGTCATCCCAGAGGTGTCTGCTGGAGGGGCAGCTGGCTTGCGGGAGTCGGGTCCAGGAGCCCCTGGATTTGGACTGAACCTCTTCCCCCCGTGGGGACGACGGCCTCTGGAAGGGGACACCTGCCCCCGGCCAGTGTCGGGAGAGTGAGCGTACGTGCATGCATACCTGTGCGCGCCATACCTGTGCACGCCATACCTGTGCACGCCATACCTGTGCGCGCCACACCTGTGCACGCCACACCTGTGCATGCCATACCTGTGCGTGCATACCTGTGCACACCACACCTGTGCACGCACATCTGCACACCCTCCCCTGAGCCCCTGGGAAGCCCGGATGAGGACGATGGTCACACATCAGGTGGTTCGCGATGTGGCTGGGACGTCGGGGCGCAGTCAGCACTTCGTAAGCGTACCTTGACGATTTGGCATTTGGGGCCCTTTCCGCGGAACCACTCACGACGTCTGGGGCACCGTGCCGGCCGCTGTGAGCGTGCCCGAACCACTGCCCTCACGTTGAGAGGAGATGACGTGACGTCTGTGGCGCACGCCTGCTGGTGGCATTAGATCCTTCCCTTTGCCACAGCGTGAGGATCGAACTTAAAACAGCCAAGTGGTATTTAATACAGGGGTTCACTAGAGACAGCTGCATGATGGGGCTTTCAAGGAACGTTTCCATCCAGGCCATTCTGACAGTTTACAAATTCTTGCTGACTTGTGCCCATTGTGATCTGAGCCTCACGTTGGCGTATAATCCATGCTGTCCGTGGCTGAAGTGAAAATGTTCCCAGGACGTGCAGGGCTGGTTTAGGGGGTGGGAGTGGAAACTTCTCGCTCCCTAATCTCTGCTGATCACATCGAAACATACAGGCCTGGCTTTGCCTGCGTCCCTACCCTGACCCTAAAAGCAAAGGAGGGGAGAGAGAGCGAGCAGAAAAAGCTTCGGTCCCGGGATACCTCGGTATCTTGGAGAGCATCAGTCCCCGTGACTGCCCCCGAGCAGTCATCCACTCTCAGAAGAAGAAAGACGACCCCCGACCCAGCAGGAGCCTGCAGAGGGCTCCGTGCGGCTCCGGGAATGGCGGCGGCGACCGCAGCGCTGCAGGAGGGCGTCTCCAGCCAGCACGCCCCTGCGGGTCGGCAGCCTGCCTCCGTGACGGGCTGCGTTAGCAGTGTGAGCAGGACGATGCTTTCACAAGCGGCTGAGTGCTGGGAGAGCGCTTCCAGCAGGAGGCGACGAGGGGTTTCAGGCAGACCCGTGGTGGCTGTCCGAGCCCAGCCTCACCTCGTGGGCACACTTACGCAGCCCCGCGTGCCGTGTGGCTGCCGAGGGCACCGTGCCGGAGGGGCCCTCCTTTTGCAAGATTTTATGCTCACGAGGGGCATGTCCTGTGGGCGTCCCCCACATGCCCCGGAACCCGACACCGAGGATCCCTAGGGAGGGCCAGTGGGTGGGCTGGGCTGTAGGGCGTGCGGGGGTCTGGGAGCCGGTGGGCAGCGTGCGCCCGGCCTGAAGAGATGGGGCTGCTGATGTTCACTCCACACGAAGACGTGAGTCTTTTTCCTTCCCTGGGATCGAGGCCTTCCTCTCTCTCTCTTCTAAACTTGCCTTTGAAGGACAGCAGACCCACGGGACGGTGCCGGTGAGTGTGCCGCTTGTCTCGTTTTCACAAACTGCACACACCCGTGTAACCAGGACCCCGTGCAAGAGACCGAAGGTCACAGCACCGCAGAACCCCCGTCCCTGCCGAATTCAGCCCCCACCTGGCTGCTGACCACTCGGGTGAGCTTCGCTGGTTCTCGTACGTCACGTAAGTGCGACGACGTGATCCGTGTCTTCCTTCCGCCTTGCTGCTGTGGTTCCCACGTCCGTGTGTGTGAGATGTGGCCACATTCTCTCGTGTCGCGTCGGACCGTTCTCTCCCGTTCTGCAGCCACCCGGACGCCCCGCTCTGCCTGTCCCTCTGGCGGGGAGCATCGAGGTCCAGTCTAAGGAGAGCCGCTGGGGGCATCCTGGCTGCTGCTTTTCGCTGACCATCTGCGGGCGTCTCTGCTGGAGGACGTCGTGGGCTGCACCGTGGACACCTCGCCTGCAGGGGACGCGAGCCCGGCGGGCCGTGTCTTTGCCACTGTGTGGCATTTTTGCGTGCAAACCTTCCGTCGCGTTTGCCTTTTCTTTTCCTCCCCTCACTTCACCTCTAGAAACATGGCCATCTGGTTTCTGACGAAGACGCAAGAGCAGTTCAATGGAGGAAGAGAAGTCTGCCCAACAAACGCTGTTTAATTAGTCATCGATGCGCAAACACTGAACCTCGACCTCAACTTTACGCCTCACGTGTGTTTGCAAACACACACGATACTCACAAAAACTGTGCGAGGGACAAAATCTCCATAGGGTCCCCGACGCAGAGCTCAAAGTCGCCTTTCTCTGGCGTCAGTGGAACGCAGTTAGACGTTGGTGTGGAAAGACCGTCAGCACCAGGGGCTCACGGCTGTACCCCGGGGCCCAGACGAGGGCGTGCTGCCGGGTTTTGAACTGATGAACCTGTAACCAGGCCGAGCAGTTGGCAGGCCATCTGTGAGAGCAGGCAGAGAGCCCTGAGGGGACAGCGGGTGCTCTCCGAATGTACACAGCTGGGAGCTCCCGACCTTCCCTTTGCTTCTGCACTGTGTGGCCACTCTGCTGGCCACGTGCCCTCCCAGCCCCGTGATGGTGACTGTCCCCGTGATGGTGACTGTAATTGCAGCACTAATAGTGATAATGATGGTGATGACACTGTGTCTGCTGGTTTGTGCCCACCATTGTCCTCAGCCCCTTAACATGTTTTCAGTCCCCCGAACGCTTATATCAGTCCATAGGGTGGGCACTATTATTCCTCATTTAAGGTGGGGAAACTGAGGCAGAGAGCTGCGGCAACTTGTCCAAGGTCATGTAGCCAACAGTGGATGGACGCAGGAGCTCACCCCAGGCCTAGCCCGACACCTGGGCTCACCATCAATGCTGCACTGGAAGACCCGGGATTTCATTTTCACGGCCAAGGCGGGACCAGGGGGCCAGTGGGGTCACATGCTGCCCTGGTCACAGAGCGGCCTCGGAGAGTGACTGACCGGCAGTGGGGGCCGGACGCCCTGGGGCAGCTTTAGAGACCCCTAGATTCCCGGCTCAGGGACGGGCACACGGCGACCGGGACAGAACTGGGCCCCTCACGCAGGAAGGAAGTGAGGCTCGCGGCCCACGCCGATGAATGCTATTCCCGCCACGTTGACAAGGAATGCATTCACTTGCAAATTAAAAGGCAATTTTCAAAATAACTTGTGTTAAAAAGAAAACTGAAAACAAAATTTAAAACTATTTAGAAGTAACTGAGAAGGGCTGAACTACAGTGGACCCCGAAGAGGAAAAATCCACAGAGAAAAACGACCCACAGACAAGATGGGAGAGGTGACCGGAGGGCCCGCAAACAAGCAAAACCGGAGACAGGCCCCAACCTTGACAGGCATGCTTTCAAAATGTAAGAAACAGGTGCGACCCACATTATACTCATGCAGACTGTTGCACGGAGGAGAAAAAGATGATTTCCAGCTCATTCGATGAAACTAGCATCGCTCTCACTGAATCGAGACAAGACGAGCCCAAAAAATACATAGGCCACCCCACTTATGAAGATGATACGAAGAATCCCAAGTAAAACCTTAACGAAGAAGATGCATCCCTGTATCAGAAGACGCCATCTGTCCTGGGAGAGCAAAGAGGGGTCACGTTTAGGGAGTCTATGAGAGCGACTCCCTACACCAGTAGTTCAACGGCAAACCGGCATGGCCTGTCTCTCCTGACCTGAGCTCTTCCCGAAGAGCCGCGCTGGAAGTCCGGGAGCTGCATTTCCCAGGTGGCCTTGCAACAAGGTCTCGTTGGATTCCACCAGCGAGCGGTGCCCACTGCGCTGAGAGGAAGAGTGGACCGCAGGTGCGGGCAGGACCACCGAGCCGCTGAGCAGGCCGCAGACTGCCTGACGCCGGGAGCGCTCACGGGGGAGACCCCGGCGTGAACGTGGCCCTGCAGTCCCGCCCGTGGAGACCGTCCCTGGTGCCTCTGCAGCGTCCCTCATCTCCATGGAGCAGAGGGCGCTCACCTGCACACAGCGTTAGGTACTGGGGGACCCCGGACGATAGCCTGCGTCCGCCCACCGAAGCGATGTGATCGAACCGCAGGAACTCCTGGCACAGAATTCTAATTTAGAGTCCGTCCGCTGGGTGCGCGCATGCGCACGAGCGCGTGCAGAAGTGCTCGCGTCGCTCTCTGCGCGGCGTTTGGTAGGACCAGCTCCGATCTTCTCCGGGCTTACACGGACGGTTTTGGAGAGGTGCCTTCTTTGCTTACATAGGTTAGTGCCTTGTGGGGGCATCCAGCTCCAAGTGGAATGTTTCTGTGTTAATCAGTGGGAGAACGGAAGGGGGAGACGCGGTGCACTTGGGTCTCTGCAGGTGGTGACGCCGCCCCCCTCTACGGGGGCGGGCCATCCTCAGACCGACCTCCGCCGGTTCCGTCTTCCCTGTGTGCTGACGGAGGCAGTGCGTTTTGGAGGAGCGGCAATTGTGTGAACCGCCGGGCCCAAGGCAGCGGATGCAGACGTTCGCTCTGCCCTCGTCAACTGGAGATATGCGGGGAGGAAAGGTACCAAAACGTGATGGGGACCGCCACGGAGTAAGCACACCCGCCCTGTCTCCCACGGAGCCAAACCGAAACCCTGCAGCCCCCGCGGCGGGGGGTGGGGAGCTGCTCTCTGGGGACCGCTAGTACATGGCAGCATGATGAGGAAGGACCCCCAGTCCGCCAGCGCCCCTCACCCCACCTTTCTCCTTGGTCTTCCAGCATCTCCTAGTTTGGACTCAAGGCAACTGTGTGGCAGAAAAAGTCTGTCTCCAGCTCTGGTCTGGGGACCGTGCAGTCAGAGGGAGTGAAGCACAGCTTCCCCTCCTGTGGTTTGTGGCTCTCTGGCCCCCCCTGCCCAGGAACTGGGACTCCATGGCCACAGAGGTCCCTCACGGGAGCCACGAGGGCCAGGCAGGGGACGCTGTCCACCTGCTGACAGACAGAAAAGGGACAGCCATCAGAGAACCCTGCCTCCGCTGGCAGCGTCCTGCAGGAGTGAGGATAAAGTAAAGCCCCTCTCAGATGAAGGGACACCAGGAAGTCCGCTCGCTGGTTTGATTTCTGCACCTGCCACGAACCCGCCCACATTACATCAGTGATGGCCATATCGCGGGCCCTGCTCGTTCATCCTTGTCCTTAAAAATAGCAGGACGCCTTTCGGGCCCAGAAGCCTAGCGATCTCAAGAGCCAGCTTTAACTGCCGTGCCCGAGGCCACACACCTGGCTGGTGGCTGCTGGCACTCGGAGGAACAAGCCCATTCAGGCCGGGAGGGTGACGGATAGCAGCGAGCCAGCCGGGGCACAGCCTCGGACGACGCGCCAGCGGCACAGCCTGCCCCCGGCTCGGACAGGTGTTCATCACTCGTCGATCACATTTCACGACCAGCTGACGCTTTTCTGACTCACTGCCATGCTTTCAGTCGGTCCTCTGACTTGCTTTATCGTCGTCATTCCATTGTGAAGGGACAAGTGCAAGCCAACAGCGTGTAAACAGTCAGGGACAGGCTTTAGTCACGCACGCTGCAGAGGCGCCATCCCGTCCGAAAGCCGGCGTCCCGGACGCGAGTGTCCAAGCATTTAACTAACTTGTCACGGTGCTGCCCCGTGAGGCCTGACCCATGGGAGGGGTGGAAGCCATCACCACAATCAAGATAGAACACCCCCAAAGTCCTCCCGTGTCCCCTGGAAGGCCACATCTCTCCCTGCTTCCAGCCACGGGCCGCCGCGGACCTGCTCTCTGCAAAACGATGGAATCTCGTGTTAAGCACTGTTTCGGGCCTGGCCGAGTGCACTCGGCGCGGTGTTGCCGATAGGCGCCCCTGGTGCTGGGAGAGCCGGCAGCTCTTCATTTTGTTGCCGAGTGCATTCCGTCACGGGGAGGGGCCAGAGTCTGTTCACCCGTGTACCTGCCGACGCACAGCTTCGGAGTGTTTCCCGTTTGGGGCTATTATGAATGCACGTGCTTTAAATATTTGTGTATTGCCCTGGGCGAGTAACTCAGCTGCTTAGAGTGTCGTCCCGATAACGCCAAGGTTGTGGGTTCGACTCCCAGTCAGGGCACGAACAAGAGTCGACCAATGAACGCGTCAGCAAGTGGAGCAACGAATCTCTGCTTCTGTCTCTCTCTCTCCCCTTCACTCCCCCCCCTCTCAAGATCAATACAACCAAATAAATAAATGTTTGTCTATCAGTTATTTTGTGGACATATTCTTTCATTTCTCTTGGGTCATTATCTATATATGAAATTCCCGGGCCATAGGGTAAGCGTATGCTTAACTGTGAAAACATGATCACACTGCTTTCCAAACTGGCCGCGCCGTTTTACACGCACACCGGCTTGAGTGTGTCCCGTTGACCTCGTGTGAGTTTGGTCCATTTCATCCAGGTCCTCATACTTGCGGGAATAGAGTTTCCCATGATACCCTTCATTATCCTTTCAATGTCCCTGGAATCCGTAGTCACGGTCTTCCATGTCTGAGGCTAGGAATCTGTGCGTTCTCTCTTTTCTTAGTTAGCCTAGCTCAAGATTAATCAGTTTCGTTGATCTTTTCAAAGAGGCAGCTTTTGGTTTCCTGATTTTCTCTGCCGGTTTCCTGTTTCCAGTTCCCCTGACTTCTGTCCTGGTTTGTGTCATCCGTTTGAATTACTTTGGATGTGATTTGCTCTTCTTTTTCTAGTTTTCTAAGGTGAAGACTGAGATTATTGATTTCAGATCATTTCTAATACATAGATCCGATGCTCCGACGTTCCTTCTCATCACTGCTCTTTCTTGCCACATCCCACATTTTGATACGTTATATTTTCACTTTTATTTAGTCAGAATTGTTTTTTGATATCTCTCGAGACTTCCTTGTTGATCCGTGTGTTAGCCGGGAGTGCGCTGTTCCATCTCCAGGCGTTTGGGGATTTTCCGGTGTCTTTCTCTTATTGCTTTCTGGTTTAATCCCGTTGTGGTCTGAGAGCAGACTTTATTACTTCTCTCCTTCCGAGCCCGTTGAGGTGTGTTTTATGACTCAGAATCCGATCTGTCTCGGTGGACCCCGCCCAGGAAGGACGTACATTCCGCTCTCGGTCAGAGGAGCACTCTGCAGACGTCAATCAGCGCCAGGTGATGGATGGCCCGCGCGGTCCGCTCTGGCCTCCCTGCCTCCCTGCCGGCTGGCTCTGTCCGCAGCGGGTGCCTCTCCTCCCCCTGCAGCCCCAGCGAATTTGCCTCCCGTGTCCTAACACTCTGTCTTGTCTTCCTGGGGAGTCGACCCTGTCGTCACCGGATGCCCCTCGTTACATCTCGGCTCGTGTCCCTGGCTCTGAAGTCCGCTGTCTGAAGTGAGTGCCCCAGCTTTCCTTTGATGGGTTAGCGCTGCATCGCGCTCCCCCCTGTACTTTTAATCCGTCGGAGTCTTTATAGTGAAAGTGAGTTTTTTGCTGACAATTGGTAGTGGATCTTGTTGTTATCCACTCTGACAATCTCTGTCTTTTCACCGGTCTATTTACACTATTGATGTTTAAAGTGATTATCGATCTACTTAGTGTCTCATTCCGTACCAGTTGCTGTAACGAAATGCCACAGGCCGGGGAGGGGGCTTGCAAACAATAGGAGTGTGTGGCTCACACTTCTGGAGGCTGCGAGGCCGAGGGCCTTCTGCTGAGGGTCCTCTTTGGGTTCACGGCTGGCCCCTTGCCGCTGTGTCCTTGCAGGACAAAGGGAGCTCTCTGGAGCCTCTTGTGTAAGGCGCGCGTCCCCTTCACGAGGGCTCCGCCCTGGGAGGCTTGGCGCCTCCCAAAGGCCTGTGCTTTCATGATTTGGGGGTTAGACGGGGCCCCACGCCTGAACTGCAGAGGGACACAGACGTTCAGACCGCGGCAGCGAGCTCGGCACCTGCTTTCTGCTCATCGCCCGTGGTTTCCGTTTCTTCTCTTTTTGTTTTTCCTGCATTCGGCAGTTTCGAGCATTTCGTTATTCTGTTTTCTCTCCTCTCTTAGCATGTTCATTATGTTTCTTTCTTTTTACTTTTTTTAGTGACTGTCCGGAGGGTACCAGTACGTTTGCAGCTAATCCAAGTCCATCGTCAGGAGACGCGACGCCGCTTCCCGGGGGAGGGCGGGCACCTCTTGACTGAGCGGTCTCAGTCCTGCCCGGCTCCCCCCACCGCCCCACCACCCCACCCCGTCCCTTCCCTCTCAGTCCTGCCCCGCTCCCCCCACCGCCCCACCACCCCACCCCGTCCCTTCTCTCTCGGCCCGCCCCGTCTCTCTCCACGAGTAAGATCCCGGAACGGGTGGTTGTCTTGATCGCTTTGGGATAAACTGTTATCTCGTAGTTCAATTGAAAATAATAAAAACAGAGGCTTTCTGTTACCTTCCTTTATTCCTTCTCTTTTTGTAGGTTCGGTCTGATCGAGACCCTCTTTCTTCCCTCTGAAGAACGTCTTTTAACATGTCTTTCAAGGCAGCGCTAAAGGCCACGACTTCTCTCAGTTTTGTCTGAAACGGCATTTCCACGTCCCTTCTGGGGGATGCCGCCTTCACTGGATGTAGAGCTCCCGGTTGGGGGATTTTTTCTGTCTGCTCTTTACGTGTGGGGGGCTCCACCCCCTTCTCGCCTGCACCCTACCTGAGGGGAAGTCCCGCGGGCCGCAGTCTTCCTCCTGCGTGCCCTTCCTCCCAGTCACTGAGAGCGGGACCTGAAACCTCAGGCCACGGCACACGCTCGTCCCTCTCTCCGTCCCTGTGCTTTGCTCCGCCGTCTGGATGCTCTGTCCTAGGGCCGTACCTTTTTTTTTTTTTTCCTTTTTAAATGTCATAGCGATGAACCGAGCATTTTATCTTCACAAAATGTCCCCCTTTCTTCTGGGAATCTTTCTTGTCCTGAAGTCTATTTGTCACCTGCTGACGTAAACTTCCCGTTTTCTTATCAGTGCTTGTGTGCTATCTCTTTTTGCACCCTTTGCCTTCGATCCCCGTGCCCCATACTTACACGGGACTTCGGGTGGACAGACTACCCTGTGACGTTGCCTTCTGCAGTGACATATTTTGTCGGAAGGCCACCTGGAGGTGTCTGAGGAGACGGGTCTTTACCGTAAGGTTTTATGTTAACCTGGCTAGGAGTGGAGTTGTGTTTGATCTTTGCTGGAGATAGAAGTTCTGGAGGTTTCAAATTCCTCCAGTGGAACCCCACAGAAACTTTATTTCTTTAATGAGACCTTTTCTGCCTCCTTTCCTTTTGCTTCACCCTGGTCTCCCCCAGCCCCCCACCTCCCCCAGCCCCCCGCCTCCCCCAGCCCCCCGCCTCCCCCAGCACCCCGCCTCCCCCAGCACCCCGCCTCCCCCAGACCCCCACCTCCCCCAGACCCCGCCTCCCCCAGCACCCTACCTCCCCCAGCACCCTGCCTCCCCCAGCCCCCCGCCTCCCCCCCCCCGCACCCTACCTCCCCCGCCTCCTCCCTGGCTCGGCCACTCTGTCACT
>CM052538.1:192416723-192440379 GCA_028533065.1 Trachops cirrhosus | reverse complement strand
TTTCAGCCCCGGGCCCAGAGAGGCAGCGAAAACCAGGCGAAGCGGCACCACGGCCGGCCGGCGTCAGGACCAGACGCGCCCATCAGCTGCCCCCCTGCACAAGTGCCGACCAGCCCCTGAAGTCCACGACTCTGACCGCGACCCTAACTCCCCATCACCACGATTAATGGTTCCCCTGTGGAACCCACCTGGCAGCCAGGGCTCTGGGCGCCGGCTCAGCCGCGTCTCTGGGCGCCGGCCACTGGCTCCACGAACAAAGCCTCCCTCCTCCGCTGCGCACTCCCACTCGGTCTCACTGGGCTTCCACGTGTGTGGGGCACGCAGACGCCTTTCGCCCGGTAACAGCCGTGGCGCCCAGACCATTGGTCCTGGCGACTAAGGGAGTCAGGGTCGTGGTCTCTGCTGACCGGTCATCGCCAGGGCAGGTGGCTGGCCAGCGCGCCCGGTCCTGATGCCAGCGGGCCGCCTGCCCAGCAGGCCTTTGCTGGGAAGATGCCCGGAGAGTATTTCCCGTGACTCGTTCTCCCCTCTCCCCGCCGGAGACCTGAGGGGACTTTTCCTGGCTCTGCAAGGTGCCATCTTGGTGGCATTAGAGATACACGCAGTCCGCTGTGCGGCCCCTCCCCCACGCGGTCCCCAGGGGTTTCTGGTCCTCACGCCGGCCCACACCCCTCCGGGCACTTTGTCGCAGTCGCCATTTAAGTGTTTCCACTGGGTCCAGGTCAGGGGCTCGTGCTCCGGGGGGCAGCGCCCGCTGGTCCTGCGACCTCGGTTCTCTGATGAGCCTAACAATGGCATTGATTTCTACTTTGTTCGGGCTTTTTTTTTGGATGGGAGTGATTACTTTCAAGCACTTTACACATCAAAGCTGAAATTAGAAATCTCAAGTCTTGCTTTTTTATCCAGTCTGACAATTTGCTTTTAATTGGTGCATTTAGACCATTTACATTTTAAATTAAATTCGGTAAGCTTGCTATTTGTTGCCCTTCCATATATTCTTTGTTCTTTTTTTGTTTTTCTGAGTTATTTTGGATTGAGTGTCTTTAGGATTTTATTTTATCTTTCCTGTAGGCTTATTAACTGTATTTGTTTATTTTCTTTAAAGGCTGATCAAGGATTTACGATATGCCCATTTAGTTCATCACAGTCTATCTTAAAACATGTATCAATTCAGCAAACTTGTAAACTGTGTTTCCATTCCCCCCCATCTTTTGTATTATTATTGTTCCACTCGTTACTTCTACACAAGATACAAAGCGCACAAAGCATCATTACTGCACTTGCTTTAAACAGCCAGTTGTCTTTTTATTTTATTTTATTTTTTAGAGCTGTTTTAGGTTCACAGCGAAATTAAGAGGAAGGTACGGAGATTTCTCATCCACCCCCTGCTCCCCGCCAGGCACAGCCCCTGCCTCAACACCCCCGCAGAGAGGGGCGCGCGTTACAGTGGTGAACCGCGCTGATGCTGCAGGACCGCCCAGCGTCCATAGCGCGCAGTAGGGCTCACTCTTGGTGCTGCACACCCTGTGGATTGGGGCAAATTTTTGATGATGCGTGTCCATCATTACGGTAACACACGGAGGATCTGCACTGCCTTAAAAGTCCTCGCCCTGCTGAGCACGGCTCAGCGGGTTGGGCGTCCTTCAGCAAAGGGAAGGGCCGCCGGTTCAGTCCCGGTCAGGGCACAGACCTGAGTCCTGGGCTCAGTCCCCGGTCGGGGGTGTGCAAGAGGTGACCCATCGATGCGTCTCTCACACATCGGTGTTTCTCTCCCTCTCTTTCTCCTCCTTCCCCTTCTCTAAAAATAAGTAAAGGACATCTTTTTTAAAAACTCTCTGTGCCCCACCACCCTCCCGTCCCACCTCTGGCATCCACTGAGTCTCTGCTGCCTCCGTAGTTCTCCGCCTTTCCCAAAGTGCCGTCTAGTTGGAATCCCGCAGTACGTGTCCTTTCGAGACTGGCTCCTTCCACTCGGTGACACGCACGTCGGGTTCCTCGTGTCTGTTCATGGCCTGGTGGCTTGTGTATTTACGGCACCGAATGACACCCCACTGTCCGCGTGCACCACGGCCCATTCGTGCGTCTCCTACTGGAGGGCTTCAGAGTTTCGGAATCCCGAACAAAGCCGCTGTAAAACTCTGTGTGCAGGTTTTCGTGTGGGCACAGGTTCTTGGCCTTTGGGGAAGTACCAAGGGGCCTGATGACTGGATCGTACGTTAAGTTATGTTTGGTTTGTGAGAAACCTCCGCTCGTCTTCCAAAGCACCATGTTGCATTCCGCCATTGGTGAGCGGGGGTTCCTGTAGCTCCGCATCCTCGCCAGCGGTTGGCGCGGGCAGCGTGCTGGGTTCTGGCCGCCCTGCTCTGCGTCGTGGCACCTCACCGTTGCCCGCTGCGCCTTTTCCCGAAGGCGTGTGATGTGGCACGTCTGTTCCCACGTCACCCGCCGTCTGCGCATCCTCTGCGGTGAGGTGTCCCTTCAGGCCTGCGGCCCACTTTCTAACTGCGTTGTTTGTTTCCTTACTGTTGGGTTTTAAGCGTTCTTTTTTAACATTTCATTTTGAAGGCAAGCCCTTTATGAGATCTGAGTTTTGCAAATACTTTCTCCCAGTCTGTGGCTTGTTTTCTCAGTCTCTCGATAGTATCTTTATCAGAGAAGATACTTTTAATGTTAATGAAGTCCAACTTATCAATTATTTCTTCTAAGAATTGTGCTTTCGGTGTTGCCTCTGAAAAGCCATCCCTGTAACCAAGGTTTTCTGGGTTTGACCCCGTGTTGCCCCCCAGGAGTTTTACAGTTATGGGTTTCATAACCTACAGTTTAGGTCTGGATCCATTTTGAGTTAATTTTTGAGAAGGGTGAAAGGTCTGTGTTTAGAGTGTTTTGGGTTTTTTTTTTTTTTTTTTTTGCATGTGGATGTCTAGCTGTTCCAGCATAATTTGCTGAAAAAACTATCTTTGGACCATTGCATTGCCTTTGTTTCTTTGCCAAAGATGATTGGACGGTATTTCCGAGGGCCTGCTTCTGGGCTGTCTGCCCCGCACCATCGATCTACCTGAGTGATCTTTCTCCGACGCCGCGCCGGCTGGAACACGGTAGGGTTCCGGGGAGTCTCGACATCGAGCAGTTCCAGTCCCGTTTGTCCTTCACCTTCAAGCTGTGGGAGCCGTTCCGGGTCTCTAGCCTCTCCCCGGGAACCGTAGACTTCGTTTGCTGGTGTTCACAGAGTGAGTTTCTGGGTTTCGGCTGGGACCGCGCGGAATCCGCAGGTCAGCCAGGCGAGGACCGGGAGCTCCAGGGCGGTGCGGTGGGCCTTGCCGCACCTGAACACGGACCGCCGTTCTGTCTCCTGAATTCTCCGACCTTTTTCATCAGAGTTTTGAAGTTTCCCTCACATAGATCTTAACACATTTTATTGATAAACTTCTATTTTATTTGGGGGTCTGCAGAGATAAGTGGTGTTGAGTTTTTCATTGTAAGTCCCACTTGTCCAGTGCCAGTGTGTAGGGAGGTGACAGGCTTTTCCGTATGAACTTTGTGTCCTGTGCTCTCTCTATAATCATGTATTATTGTAATTATTGATTAAACTTTTTGTAGATACAGGCCTATGTAAAGTGTTCCTTTATCCTTGTAGGTGTGGGAAAATCGTGTCTTTCAATGTATGGTCATTTTTATCTAGATTATCACATTTCTGGGAATAGAATTGTTCATAGTATTCCTTTATCGCTGTTGATTCCTTGTGTAGGTCTGAGTTTTCATGTTGTATTATTTTCTTTCAGCTTAAAGAACTTGCTTTATTTCTTACAATGTAGATTTTCTGGTGATGAGTTGTCTCAGTTTTTGTGGTTTTGAAAATGTTTCTGTTTCACCTGGATTTAAAAAAAAATCCCCACCCGAGGATATGCTTGTTGATTTTAGAGAGAGAGGACGGTGGGGGAGAAGGAGAGAGACATCGGTCGGCTGCCTCCTGCGTGCGCCCCGACCAGGGATCGAACCTGCACCCTCTGGGTGCACAGGATGATGCCCCAAACGGCCGAGCCACCGGCCAGGGCTCACCTTGATCTTTGGAAGACATTTTACAGATGCAGAATTCTCTGTGGACGTCTTCTTTATCACATCGTCCTGAAGGTGTTTTTCATCGTCTGTGGCCCGCTGTGTTTCTGATCAGAAATCAGCAGCAATTTTATCTTTGTCCTCTTTTTCTTTTTTTTTCTGGATCCTTTTAGGATTTCCCCTTTGTTATTGAATCTTAGCAGGTGGATTTTGATATGTCTGTGACCTGTGTGTGTGTGTTTACCCTCGTGGCTAATCGAGTTTCTTGGATTTGTGAGTTCATGGTTTATATAACATTCAGAGAAACTCTGACCAATCTTTCGGAGTATTTTTCTGTCCCCCCCTCCCTCGTCTGTTTCCTGGTCTCCGAACACCCTGCACGGCAGACACCTCCCATCTTCTCACAGCTTGTCTGAGTCCTGCCTGCCTGCTCTCTGTTTTGCTTTGTCTGTTCAAGCTTACTGATCGGTCCTTCGATATCCAATCTGCTGTACTTCTTCCAGTGGAATTTTCACTTCAGATGTTATTTTGTCTAGGTCACACTTGACTCTTTTTCATATTTCCCATCTCTTCCCTTGTTGCATTAATGTTCCCTTTAAACCCTTCAGAGTATGTATGTGGCCATTTTGTAAAGCAGCTCCCTGCTGATCTCATCGTCTCTGCCATTCCTGGGTCTGCTCCACTCGACGGGTTTTTCTCGGGATCGTGGGTCCCCTTTTCCTGATTGTCGACGTGTCTAGTAATTTTTGGTCGGATGCTAAGCCTTACGCACGGCGCGTTACTGAGTTTCTGGCTTTCCTTGTTTTCTGGAGGATGCTGAGGCTCAGTCCAGCCACAGCTCTGCTGCTCGCAGACCGGGTGCCCACCGTGCGGCTGGTTTGGGAGGGGGCACGCTGCGAGGTTTTCTGTGGGCTGGTTCGGCCGGCCCTTTCGTCAGGAGCGCCCTCAGGCCTCCTACGCGTCCCGGGTGTTCCTGGGGGTCTGCCCGCTCTGGCTAGTCCGAGTCAGAGTGGGTCCCAGGCCTGAACGAGCCCCGGGAACCGTCCGGCTCACCGGTTGTTCGGTACCGGGTCTCGTGGGGTCCCCACTACATGCGTGCGGCACCGCGTGCACCCGCGTGTGCAGGGACCCCTCTGCAGGCCCCGCAGCCCCCTTTCTCTGTAGCTGCCTTCTTTCCGGAGCTCTGCCTCCCACGTACCGAGCGCCTCGCCGTCCCCAAGCTCGGGCCTCTGCATTCTTCCTTCCGCGGCACCTCGTCCTGTGCTTGGTCCCCTCCAGAGAGCTCCCCTGGGCGGGAAGCCAGAATCGCCAGGCTCGCCGCCTCGTTCTCGGCGCTCGCAGGTGGCCGTCTCTGCTGCTCGCCTTCCTGTGTCTGAAAGCAGTCATTCCATGGGCTTTCTCGTTGTTTATGGTGGGAGAGCAGGTTCAGCGCCAGTCTCTCCACCAGAGCCAGAGCCAAAGTCGTGATACACGTCGCACAGCGTGTAGAGCATTAGATGGGCTTACTCCGAAAACCCGAGAGGGAGGTACAGTCAGACGGTACATTCTGCATGTAATAAAAACCTGACAAGCTGTTGGAAACACATCTGGCTTTGAAGAAAGATTAGACCGCAACCCCGGGAAGGTGGAATCTTGGGAGCTCAAGGGGCGGTGGTGCCTGGGGGGCAGGGGAAGGAGCTTGTTCAGATGAACGATTAACATCCAGAATTAACCCAATAACTTAATAAGAAAAGGACGAAATGACCCAATAGGGTAGGAGTCAGTAAACTTTTCCTATAAAGAAGCCAATAGTCAATACTTTGGGCTCCACAGGACACAGAGAATCTGTCCCTTCTTCTTTGAAGGGCCTTTAAAAATGTAGAAGCCAGTCTCAGCTCCCAGGCGATGTGGCCGGAATCGGGCCCGCAGTCCTCATAACGGAGCAGCGGAATAAACAATTCACAGAGGAATAAATTGGAACTTATTAACGCACATGTGAGGAGACGCTTAGCCTCCCTAATAATCAGAGAAATGAGATTTAAAACAAACAAGAGGGCATTTCACGCTAATCACATTGGTAAACATTTTAAAAGACTGACGATATCAAGAGTTAGGGAGATAAGGCATAAAAGTAATTCTCACACAGTGGTGGTGGCAGCGTAAATTAATTCAGCCACTTTGGAAAGCAATTTGTCACCATCCAAAGTGAAATTGGAATTGGAAATGCGTCTTCGCAGAGACTCAGCCATCCTGGTTCTAGATCTATTACCTGGAGAGACTCGTGCATAATTACGGCGCTGTTTGTAATAGAAAAATAAATTGGAAACAGCCTAAGTACACACGCACACACACACTCATATCAACACAATTACATCTCAAAAACATAATGTTGAGTGAAAACGCGAGCTTACTGTGTAATATATTTATGAAAATGTTTAAAAACACCCTGCAAACTACGTTATGAATTATTCATATCTTCCTGTAGGTGTAAACATGAGAACAGAGGACTGGAAAAACACACCCAATTCAGGAGCGAGAGACTGCGTCTCCCGGGAGGGGGGGGCATGCCCCGGGCGGGAACAAAAGGCCACATTGTCTCATAGTCCGTTTCTTTCATGAAGATGTCAAGCTATTGCAACGAAGTAGTCACACTTGTCAGTTTAGGCGGTGGCCATCCTCTTCGTTCCTGTGCGTCTCCTTCATTTCCCGTGAAGGAAGGAAGCAGACCGGGCAGTCCCCTCCGTGCGCAGAGCGTAGTGAAGCCGGAAGACCTTGGCCCTGACGTCCAGGACTTTCATTGTCCCCCCCCCCCCCGCAGGGTCCGTGGCTCTCTGCTCAGTGGGGACAGGCTGCTCTCCTCCGTGTGCCTCAG
This sequence comes from Trachops cirrhosus, assembly GCA_028533065.1. Taxonomy (NCBI): domain Eukaryota; kingdom Metazoa; phylum Chordata; class Mammalia; order Chiroptera; family Phyllostomidae; genus Trachops; species Trachops cirrhosus. Next base: position 192,433,475 of record CM052538.1, on the reverse strand, counting down.
TTTACCCACCCGGAATGGGCACGGGGCTGCTGTGGCTTTTGAAAGTGTAGATTGCTCCCGAGTCCCGGCTAGCATCTGTGGACTGCAGCAGACCGGGATGGATCGTAGACGGGAGAGGGCCTCCCGTGCCAGGGGCTCCAGGGAGCGGCAGGCGGGCTCATGGTTTAACGCATACAGAGCTTGTTCGGGAGGATGAGAAAGTTCCAGAAAGGGACGGTGGCACAACAGTGTGGACACACTTAATGCCATTGGATGGTACACTTGCAAATGGCTACGATGGTAATTTTAAGGCAGGTGTAGTTTAGTGTCATTTAAAAAACAGACTGAATCCCACCCGGCAAGGGTGACCACCGCTTCGTGGAAACTTGCTCTGTGTGTGTTTGAAGGACCGGAACCTCGGAGCTGGCCGTCCAGGTAGCAGCTGCCGCTTTCAGAGGCTCTCTGTGCTGGGGGACGGGGAAGGTGAATGTGGAGCCTTTGCACTGGGCTTCTCTGGGCCCCCCTTTTTTTGCCTCCACGTTTCCTCCACAGCCGTGCTGCTCTGTCTGGCTTTTGGGAGCAGACCCCAGCGCGGGCGACATCCTTCTCACTGTCCCCCCTCCCGCCCAGCTAGCCAGGTGGATTGAAATGCCCTTGTCTAGGAAGAGCTGCACAGCGCTGACGGCGGCGCCGTCACTGTTAAATGCTCATCACCGTGATTACAGCCATTAGGCTGCCAGGCTCGGGGTAGGGGAGCGGGAGGGAGGGGCAGGGCAGGTGGCGGTGCATTAAGCGAGTTAAGTGGTGTAGGACGGGGGGACGCGGGCCAGGGCTTGCTGGGGAGGATGGAGGTGCATTAGTGCAAAGGAGTGGAGCTCGCTGGGAGGGTGGGGGAGCGCTGTGCGCCCTGAGTCCCTGCGCCACTGCCCGGGTCCATCAAGGAGAGCGACCAGCCTGGGGCTTTTAATGCGCCCCGGGGAGAACGAGTTTCAATGAGCAGAGAGACATTTTAAATCTCCAGGAACACGCAGCCTCCGTGGGCTCCGTTTAGCATCAAACCCGCTCTCAGTGGTAACAGAGTCCTGGACTGTAACACTGAGGGGACCTCCGAAACCACTGGGAGGTGGGTTCTGCGTGGCGGGGCTGCGAGGGAGGGGCCGAGAGGCTTTGAAGTCAGGCTGGGCCCGGAGCCCCGCCCGCTTCCCACGGCTCTGCTCTGGGGGTGGGCGTGGGGTTCCCCACGGTGTTTGCGGCTGTGCGACCAGTTGTGCATGAGAGTCAGTGGTCCGGGCCGGAAACAAAGGGCTGAGGATCCCTGACACCCTCACCCCTTGAAGGCATGCCCACCTGTAGGCACCTCCAGTGACCTGGACGTTGGTCCCCGCCTAGAGGAGGGGCTCCCACCTGAGTGGCGCCGAGCACAGTGCGCAGCCCTCTCCACCACACGCTGGCGCTGGCGGGGAGGGCTGGTCCCCCCGCGTGCTCCCGAAGCTGCAAGGGCTCTCCTTGCAGGCCAGGTTTAAAACGGGAAATTAGACCAAGGGGTCAATGTGCACAGTGCACCCCTAGGAACGGCTGTCACTTTTCGTCTCCCTGGAAGGACTCCCCAGAGGCAGCCTCCCGGCTGCTGAGGTCTGAGCCCCATCAGATCCCACGTGGTGGCGTCTGGAAACCACACTCGAGCAGAGAATCAGACCCAACTTGTCGACATCACTTACACAGCGGCCCCCCTTAATGATGGGGTTCACGTCGTCTTTCCTCCTCGCTGAGAGGCAGGCACGCTTGCGTCTTTAATCAGCGCAAGGTCATCGCACGCCCTCCTATCGGCCGGCCAGGAAAAATGAGCCACTAATTTACTGGAGGTTTCGAGAAAATGCTTTTATCTGTTACACTGTAGCCGTGTCGAGGCTGCGGGACTGGAAGGAAACCGAAGTTGGCCGAGGCCCCTGTTGACACGTAGTGGCTCGGTAAACATTAACCGCTGCGGCCAAGGTCGCCTTCCCTCTTTGCCGTCTGTGAACTTGGGTGTAACCGGCAGGGCAAAGTGCAGCCGTGTTTACGACCGATGTTTCTTTCAGGACATCTCTGGCTGGCTGTCCACGCCAGCTGGTTGTGAAATTTCAGCCTGGGAATCGCGCAGGTAAATGGAAAACAGCACCCGATGTGGGTTCGCATTGAAATCTTAGAAATGTCCGGTTGGCCAGGGCCCTCTCCCCCACATCATCCCGTCACCCGGCTGCGTGCTGGTTCCTGTAGAAACTTCTGGAGAAAAGCCACCCGTCATCCTCACCGCGTTAAGGGGTCGCTGTCCCCTCTCTCTCGTGCACCTTTAAGATGCAGCTGAGCTCCACCTCACCTTCTCTGAGTGTCCCCCACACCCTGCGTCAGCCGACCCTCTCTGTCCTTGTCGTCACCCCCTTGACGATGCTGTCACAGTCGTGATTGTTGGTTGTTTTGGTCACATTATTTGGACTTCTTGTTTGGCTTTTATTTTTCCAGCTCTATGGATGTAGAATTGACAAATAAGAACTATATATATAGAGAAAGTGTCCCATGTGAAGATTTCATAAATGTACACCTGGGGAGTGACCGCCTCAGTCCAGTTTGTTAACACATCCATCAGCTTGCTGTGCGTGACTGTGCGTGAGAGTGTGTGAGTGAGTGTGCGCGTGTGTGTGAGTGTGTGGGTGCATGGATGTGAATGTGTGTGTGTGCGTGCATGTGTGAGTGTATGTGAGTGCGTGTGTGAGTGTGAGTGCGTGTGTATGTGTGTGAGTGTCGGTGCGTGGATGTGTGAGAGTGTGTGAGTGTGCGTGAGTGTGCGTGAGTGTGAATGCGTGAGTGTGTGTGTGTGAGTGGCGAGAACAATGACGATCTACTCTTCTGACAAATACCAAGTTTACAGTGATTATCATTAACTGTTGGGGTGGCCAGAAAGTCTGTATTTTTTTTCTGTAAAATACAAGATGCCTTTTCCACTTTCACAGATAGCTTTATTGATTTGGGTGTTTCGACTATGCCGGCCTCTCCCGCTGTTGGCTTCTAGGGGATGGAGGCGGGGGGTTCTGCTTAACACCTTCTGATGCGTGAGACAGCCCCACGGCAAAAGCTTATTCGGCCAAAGTGTCAATAGTACCAAGAAACTTCACAAGCCGCTTCTGACACGTTTGATCAGTCACAGCACCTTCTCCCTGCACGGCACAAATCCTTTTATGCCTTTTAGTTGAATCTTTACCTTTCTTGAGATAATAAAGCAGAATATGCCGAAAATATTGCAAAAAAATATTTTCTTCCATCTTCACTACTAAGATGGCTGCACAAAAATTCACCAATTTTGACGTTTTTTTGAAAGTGCACGCTGATATGACAGCTGCCACAACACAACCTGACAATTGTTTCAGATGAAGTTAAAGACGGCTGAGGGCCACTAGTGCCATCGGACGGGAAGAACGCGACAGGCTTTTCGGCCGGCGCGGTACGGTCACCATGCTGAACCTTAGACCCGGGACTCACGCGTCTTGTGACTGGAAGTGTGTGGCTGGGGCAGCGTCTTCATTTCCTCCCTGCCACCCCACGCCCGGCGACTGCCAGTCTATTCTCCGGTTCTGTTAGCTCAGCGTTTTACATTTCCACCTGTGGCTGAGCTTATACGATATTTGCCTTTCTACGTCTGGCTCATTTCGCTGAGCGTATGACCTCCAGGTTCGTCCAAGCCCCGAACGGCAGGACTTCCTTCCCTTTTCACGGCCGCGTGATATTCCGCCGTGTGGTTGTACCGCATCTTCCCTGTCCGTTCATCCGTCCACAGACAGGCTGTTCCCACGTCCTGGCCGCAGAGAATGATCCTGCAGTGAGCCGGGGAGCCCCGCCGCCTCCTCGGGACCCTGCTTTCATTCCCTTCGGAGAAACGCCCAGGGGCGGGGTGGCTGCATCCTGCGGTGGTTCTGGTTTTCTGTTTCTAGAGAAACCTCCATAGTGTTCTCCATGGTGGCTGCACCAATGTACAATCCCACCGGCGGTGCACGGGATTCCAGTTCCTCCGCGTCCTCGTCCACCTGTCCCTTCTGTCTGTCTGTCTGTCTGTCTGTTTGTTTGTTTCTATGGCGGTCGTTCTAACAGGTGTGAGGTGATGCATCGCTGTGGTTCTGACTTGCGTTTCGCTGATCATTAGCGATGGTGACAACAGTTTTATATACCTGTTGATCGTTTCTATGTCTTTTTTTGGAAAAATGTCTGTTCAGGTCCTTTGCCTATTTAAAAAGTCATATTGTTTTTTTGTTTTGTTTTGTTTTGAATTTGCTACTGGGTTGCATGGCTTCCTTGCATATTTGGGGCATTAACCCCTCATCGGACATGTGCTTTGCGAATGTTGCCGCCCGTCCGCCAGCTCCTTTCCGTTTCGTTGAGGGTTCCCTTTGCTGGGCAGGAGCTTTTCGGCTTGATGCCGTCCCACTCGCCTATTTTTGCTTTTCTGGTTTCGGGTCTTGCATTTAAGTCTTTGGTCTATTTCGAGTCAATTTTTGTGTATGGTGTAAGATAAGGGTCTGGTCTCACTGCTTAGCCCCTGGGTATCCAGCTTTCCCAGAACCATGAACCGGAGACGCCGTCATTTCCCTACTGCGGATTCGCGGTGCGCGTATCTGAGATCAGTTGACGAGCGAGTGTGGGTTTACTTCTGGGCTCCCGCCTCTGCCCCGTGGGTCGGCGTGTCTGTTTTACGCCAGGACTGTGCGGCGTTCACTACGATGGCTTCGTAACGCAGAGTGAAATCTGGAGTCGTGGGGCCGCCAGCTTCGTCCTGATTTCTCAAGACTGCTTTGGCTGCTTGGGGTCTTTCGTGGTTCCATACGAATTTGAGGCTTGTTTAGCTAGACTAACCAAGAAAAAAAAGAGGGAAGAGTCAAATAAATAAAATTATAAATGAAAGAGGAGGCATTGCAACTGATATCACAGCAATACAGAGGATCAAAAGAGACTTCCCTGAATTCCGAGTTAGACAATCAAGAAGACACGGATAAATTTCTAGAAACATAAAACCTACCAAGAATGAGTCATCAAGAAATACACAATCGGGACAGACCAGTAACGACGAATGAGGAAATTTACACAGTAATCAAAAACCTCCCAACAAAGTAAAGCCCAGGGCCAGATGGCTTTATGGGTAAATTCTACCAGACATTTAAAGAAGAATTAATGCCAGTCCTTTTCAAACTCTTCCAAAAATTTTTAAAGAGGCAAGAACACTTTGAGACTCATTTTATGAGATCAGCATTATTCTCAAACCAAAGCCAGATCCACAGACACTGCAAGAAAAGAAAATTAGAGACCAGCATTCCTGGTGAACACAGATGCAAAACCCTCAGGAAAACACGAGCACGCCGGATGCAACAGCACCTCCAACGGTCGCGCACGACGGCCAAGCGGATCGCTCCCTGGGGCCCGGCAGGGCTCACCGCACACACGGTCGGTGCGACCCCCACGTCAACGGTGGAGGTTAAAAATCATCCATCACCTACATGGACTTCCGGAGTCAACCAACCTTACATTTCTAGGCTGAGCCTCCTGCTCTCCATGTAAAACCACCCCTATCTGTCACCTGCATCAGTGTGACACCATTCTGCTAAGGACTGGGACACGAATTTTTTTTTTTAATCAGTGATACATCAGTCTGAGTTTCTTTTCTCGAGATGGCCTTTGTCAGTCTTTGGTGTTGGAGAAATGTGGCATCAAAAATTGAATCGGAAAATATTTTATACGCCTCTTCTTTTTTTGGAAAGGTTTAGTGAAGAGTTGGCACTCCTTTTTCCTTACATGTTTGGTGGAACTCACCCGTGAAGCCATCCCCGCCTGGGCTTTATTTGGGGGAAGTTTGGAATGACTAATTCAATTACTTTGCTTAGCATTTTCCTCTTTCTTCTACACTCAGTTTTCATATTTTATGTGTTTCGAGGAATTTTTTCCATCTAAGTTGTTTAAGCTTTTGACATAAAATCGTTTGTAATCATCTTTTATAAATCCTTTTAATTCTGGAATTCTGTGGTGCCGTCCCCTCTTAGTTCTTGATTTTGTTACATTTTCTTTTCTAATATACAATTTTAAATCTAAGTTTTTCCTCTAACCATTAATTATATCACCTAAGTTTTAATGTTATGTTTTCATTTTGTTTTATAGTTTTTCAATTCCTTTTTTTATTTTATCTTTGACCCGTGTGTTATTTAGAACTATGGTATTTGATTTCCAGGTATATGGGTATTTCCCTGGTTTTTCCTAGTGGTGATCCCTCATTTAACTCTGGTGTGGTCAGAGAGGATTCTTGTAGGCTATTTCAGTTATTTTAAATTCATTAAGAACTTTTAATGCCCGGCCTGTGATCTGTCCTGGAGAACGTTGCGGGTGTGCTCGAGAAAACCGTGCATTGCTCTCGGGGGGTCTTTCTATATGTGTTTAGTCAGTAAGGTCAAGTGGTTCCATAGTGGTTTTCAAGTCTCATGCATCTTCACAGAGTATCTATTTGTTGTGCCATTTACCAGGAAAAGACGACTGAAATCAACTGTGTAAATTCAAGTGTAACTGTCCAAGTGTCTGTTACTCTTCTCATTCCGCCAGCCTTCGCTCCACGACCTCAGGGCTGTTCTTAGACGCGCACAATTCCTCACTGTTCTCTCCCCCAATGTACGAAGTACTTTATTGTTAGGAAGTCTTTCTCCTGGGCTTGGCCGAGGCCTCTTGTCTTGCAGGCAATTTCGTCTGACGCTGGTATAGCCTCCCCTGTTCTTTCGAGATGATGGTCGTCTCGCGTGTCTTTTTCCCTTCTTTTACGTCCTGCCTGTGTGTGTCTTCACATCGAAAGCGTGTCTTCCGTCGTCGGTGTTCAGTGAGATTTTGCTTTTCACGCGGTTTTACAATCCACAGCTTTCAACAGGAGCATCTCGCCCATTCACGTTCGACACGATTATCGGCGTGACCGGGCTTACGTCTGCTATGCAGTAGGTTGCGTTCTGTATGAGTCGTGCATTTTTTATCTTCTTTTGCTCTTTTCCTGCCTTCTGTCTCATTTTAGGCAAGTTCTCAACGTGTCACTTTTCTTCCTCTTTGATTTTTTTAGCTGCACTTGTTTTTCTTGGTGGCTGTTCTGTGGATTAGAATGCGCACTTTTCATTTGTCACAGCGTACAGCGTGCGTCAGGTGCATAATAACTGAGTTCTGGGGAGATGCAGCAGCCGTATCACGATACTGCTCGATTTCCTCGCCTCTCCTCTGTGCTGTTATTCTCACACATGGCACGCTCATTTATTTTCTGTGGAGTGTTTGTAAGCGTATCTTTGCAAGGGTTTCAGTGGTGACCTGGGCACGAAATCATATGCACACGACTTATCACAGTCCACAGGGGCCGCCTGTTGCTATTTCAAGTGCAGTTAAAAAATTACTATTTCAAGTGCAGTTAAAAAAATTACTTCTTTCTGCCTCCTTTTACTCTTTCCTTGTCTATAACTGTCTTAAACATGTCTTCTACATACATTGAAAACTGCGTCAGATGGTGATACAATTTTTGCTTCAACTGTCAAACATAATTTGGAAAACTCAAGGGGAGGGAAGTCTGTCATATTTACATGGTTTTCCTTTTTTTCTCTTTTTGTTGCTTCTCCTTCCTTTCTGGTGTTCCAGGGTTCCTGGGTTTTAGTCATTTCCCCTCTGTTTTCAGAACTTCCTTCAGCCACTCTTGGGGGTAGGTCGGATGGTGACAAACTCTCTTCATTTTTCTTCATCCCAGATTAATACGGTTTTATTTTAATTACTGAAGGGTATTTTCTCTAGATACAGAATTCTGCACTGACAATTCTTTTTCCTCCATCCCTGAAGAAAGCTCTGCCTCTTCCTTCCGGTCTCCATGGTCTCTAATGAGAAATTTGCATCACTTTAATTGGTTCCACCCGTGTAGGTAAGATGCTGTTTCTCTCTCACTGCCATTAGTGGGTGAGTGTGGGCACACGGGCACCTTCAGGGTTTGGGAGTTTCACTGCAACAACTCTTGGCATGGATTTTTTGAGTTTGTATCTGTTTGGGGTTCACTTAGCTTTTTATACAGGTAGATTTATGTCTTTTGCCAAATTAGGGGGGAACTCAGCTATTCCTTCTTCAAATACTTTCGTCCAGCCCATCCTTTCCCCCCTCTCTCCCTGGGATTCCTATAACATAAATCAGGGGCGTCAAACTCATTGTCACCGGGGGCCACCTCAGCCTTGCGGTTGCCTTCAAAGGGCCGAATGTAATTTCAACTCCTTAACAGTTAAGGAGGAGTTACACGTATACAGTCCTCAAATTATTCCAGCCCTTTGAAGGCAACCACGAGGCTGAGGTGGCCCCCGGTGACAACGAGTTCGACACCCCCGACATAATGTTACATCTCTTGTTAGAGTCCCACAGGTCCCTGAAACTCTGCATTTTTCAGTCTGTTTCTTCTCTGCCGCTTTATTTTCAAGTTCAGTGATGCTCTCCTATACACTGTGCCTTCTGCTGTGAGCACACCATTGAGAGTTCTGTTTCGGTTATCGTATTTTTCCGTTCCGTAATCTTCATTTTGTCGTTCTTGTTGCCTTCTATTTTTTTCTCAGAACTTTGATTTTTTTTTTTGCTGAAACGATTTCTCATCTGTTTCAAGCCTGCTTGCAAAGAGATTTGTTTATGTATTTATTTACCTTTACCGTGAGTTTTATACTTGTATGTTGCTGTTAGGCGTATTTTCATTTCAACTTGAAGATTTCCTCTTAACATTTCTTACCAGGCTGGTCTAGTGGCCGCGAGCTAGCTCAGCTTCTGTCTGGGAGTTTTTATTTCTCGTGCACAACAGTTTTGCCGGGTAAAACGTTCTTGGTGGGCGGTTTCCCCCTTTCGTGTGTGAATATATCACCCCAGTCTTTCCTGGCCTCTCAGGTGTCCCCTGAGAAATTCAGTGGTCTCCTGAGAAGTCCCCGTGTGCGACAAGCCACTTCCCTTTCGCTGCTTTCCCAGCCCAGGCTCTGAGGAGCGGGGAAGGGGCAGCAGCCGCTCGGCCCATAGAAAGTTTCGGTGCCATGAGCCGAGTTAGTTTAAGGTCGCCTGGCTGGGCAGAAGGACGCCTCCAGTGGACGGCGCTGCGTTGTGCACGCAGAGATTTGTCACGGGCTCTCCACACTCATGCACACACACGCACACGTGGAAACTTTGGGAGGTGACGGGTGTGTCTATTACCTGGACTGTGGGGATGGTTTCCCAGGTATACGTACACGTCCAGACTCACCAAATTGTGCATCAAATACGTGCAGTTCCTTGTGTCAATCACACCACAGGCAGGGTGTTCAAAAACGAAAACCAAAGGGTAAAGGAGGCCTGAAATTAAAAATTTTACAAAAGAAAAGCAAAAAGAAAAATAAGTGCTAAAGAAAAGTTTTTTAAGAAGAAGGGATATAATACTAGATAGCAACTGAGACCTATAGGGGGGAATGAAGAGCATTGAAAATAGTAAATACACAATAAATAAAGAAACTATTTTTATTAGTTTCTTTAAAACAGGCAATTGCTTATACAGTAATGTAGCAATGTAACATGGCATCTATTGCGTGTAAAAATAACACAGTTGCACCAAGGGTGAGAGAGGGCCAATCAAAAATACACCGTTGTAAGATTCTTACACGTGAAGTGGCATAATGTTAATTCAAGATAAATGTGATTGCCTGTTGGAATTTTACAGTAACCACGAAAGAATAATGAAAAGAGATATTTCTGAATACTAAAAATAGGAGGTAGATTGGATAGCTAAATACATGTGATTAGGGCAAGAGAGGAGGAACAAAGAACAAGAACGAGAGGAACAGTGGAAATTAAATAGCAAGACAGTCGGTTTAATCCATGGTTACATTCGACGTAAAGGATTCTGCCACACTTAGTGTATCAATTCATGAGGAAGCATTCATTTTCCTGATAGGAGCGATGGTTCACAGGTGCACACGTATATGAAATCCTATCAAATGGTACATTTATAACATACGCAGTTAGTTATGTGTCAATTATTATATCTCGATAAAGCTGTGGGAATATAAAGGACCTAGAAGAGCCAACACAAGCCTGTGAAAGATAAACAATGTTTCTGGGCTTACAGCGCTCGGTTTCAGAACTGCTACAGTGTTACAGTGAGTGTTCCAGCGCGGCATTGGCCCGTGGCTGGGCAGGTAGATCAAGGCCGCAGACTGCGGGTCCGGAAATAGATCCACACACGCAGGACCAACTGAGATTCGACAGAAGCGCCAGCGTGATTCCGCGGGGAAAGAGAGCTCTTTCCAACGAATGGCACTGGAACAACTCGATATCCACACGGAAAAAAGGAATCTTGACTCTGGTGTCGTACCGCACAAAAATTACTTGGATGCGGAGCACAGACCTGAATTGAAAAGATAAATCACTGGAAAAAACATCTTTGCGACCTTGGTCTCACATTCTTAGTTTCCAAAGGTGTTAACCATAAAAGAAAAAAAAAAGGATAAACTGGATTTCATAAAAATTAAAGATTGCTGCTCTGCTCATTAAAAGACTCCTTTAGTAAAGTGAAAACGCAAGCAACAGATTGGTAGAAAATATTTACAGTATATATATTTGGAAAAGGACATGTTCAGAATACATACCGAGCTCCTACAAAACAAAGCTAGGAAGATAGCTGTATAAAACGTGAACAGAAATTTGCACAGACCTTTTGCAAACGGATGCACAAACGGCCGACGTGTTTGTGAAAAGGCACTCAGCGTGACTAGCGATTGGGGACGAGCCATTTCTCTCCGGGATGAGTCTGTCACATGCACGCAACATCAAGGGTGGCCGAGGACACGGAGCAACTGGGCTTCTGGTGCATTGCTAGGGAGGGAGGTGGAAAGGGACGCCACCACTCCGGAAAGTGCTCTGATGATTTCTTGCAGAAGTAGCGCACGCTTACCCACGGATCGAGCTCCCGGGGGGCGTCCCTGAGAGACTCGAACACGTAAAACCATAAAATGCTCGCACGGAATCACTCGCAGCAGTTTTATGCATCATCATTAGAGACTGGAAACAGCCCAGAGGTCCACCCGAGGAAGGTGGACGCACGGCGTGGGGTTTGTCCGCGCCGTGGAAAACCACCGAGTGAAGGAACCTGACGCGGGTGTGAGCCTGCCACGAGATGCCCTTCTCCCGGCGGCCGCAGCGGGCCGGCCAGCGCCGGGTCCTGCCAGAGCAGCAGCTGCGGGCCAGGTGGTGACTCTCCGGGTGACAGAAAGGCTCTCTCTCTCTTTCTTTCCACTGTATTAGGTTTTCTCCTGCCCGGGGCATTCAGCGTTACTTTGTACTAGCTCCGGGCGTGCGACCCCGTGGTCAGACGGTCCCTGCGCTGCGAGGGGTTTTCCGTCTCGATCTGGGGGCTGGGCACGGGGTGCGCACATTTGCCGAAATTCATCAACCTGCAGACTTCAAATCTGCGCATTTGATCCTACGTAAGCTACGTCTCGGTGAAAAGAATATTGCGGGAAAATACAATAGTCATGGACATATGCCCTTCTAAAAAGAGACCATTGACATATGAAGCCACAGCCCTTGTGACTGGCAAGAACTGGATGAATTAACGGTCACAACTGTCACTGAAAATGTCCCTCCTAGATACTGGAGTAGATCAAGCACTCAGAAAAAGAATAAAGAGTGAAGACGGATATAACCTAAGCTTAAGCTCTTAAGACGCGGAAATAGCCAAGACATTCCCCTTACAAACCCTCCAGCCTCGTGGCGCTAGGTGAGAGCTCTGAGGAATGTTCCGGATCAGACACACACTCTCAGAGAGCCGACTTCAGAAGTGAGGGAGGTCTGCCCAGCTGGTTGTATGGGCTGAAGTGTCATTTATTCCGAGTTCAGAGAGGGCCAGCACGAGAAACAATAGGCCGACCCCTGTTACACAAACAGAGGCGAAGTTCCAGATTCGTTGCCCACCAGCGCGCCCACGCGCGGCAGCGTCCTAGGAACGCGGGTGCAGCCGCCGTCAGGAACCCCGCCCGTGTCGGCCGCCACGTCGCTGGGCTCACGGAGCGGAGGACTCCCAGCAGGTGCGGCCACACACCTGATGAAGTTCAACGTCATTCTGAGGTTTTTAAAGTTTCTCCAGAAATCGCTAAACAGAAACGAGCGTTCTCCGCGCCGTGCAGACTCCAGCGCGAGGTCGGGAGACCGCCGCTCCGTCGTGCGTCAGCCTCAGGCCCCCCTCCTGCCGCGCCGGTGCGAGCGCGTCCAGGCCCCCCGGCGGCTGCCGCAGGTGGCGCAGGAAGGACAGGAGGAGCAGAGGGAACAGACGCCGCTCTCACCACGCTCGGGGGCCTGTCATCCGGGTAGAAACCCGCCAGAAGGAGCAGAGAAGTGACGGGAACTAATGATAATCTGGCAAGATTGCGGAGTGTAAGACCGGCTCACTGAAACGGGTGGCTTTCCTTCGCACCGGTATGAACCCGTTAGAGATGTGACAGAAAGAGATACATTCTCTAGAGCAACAGAACCTGCGATGTACCTAGAGATTACGCCAGAAATAAATGCAGACAGCCTTTCCAGAGGGAAAGTGAAAGTCTAAGAAGTGGAAAGGACACAAAAGAGATGTGAGGAAACGGACAGATACAATGAAACGTTTATTGCTTAAATTCTATTACGGCCGAGATTCAATGTTATGCTAGTTCCCGGTGTACAGCCCGGGGCTTAGGCGTTTATAAACCGCACCAAGTGGTCCCCCAGGAGGCCCGGTCCCCACCTGGCAGCGTCCGGAGTTATTGCCTCGTTATTGGCTCCATTCCCTAGGCTGTGCTTTTGAAACGACGACATTTAAAGGGCACTGACGTGGTCTGTGCGGGCAGCCAGAGCAGATAGTCAGACTGCGGGGCGGGGCTCCAGTGACAGACACGTGTTTTCCCTCAGCTCCGGGGGCTGGGGGTCTGTGAGCGCTGCCGGTGGCCAGGTCCTCCTGTGGCCAGGTCCTCCCGTGGCCGGGGACAGGGGCAGCAAGCTGCCTGCCGTCTGTTCCGTGAGGACGCGAACCCCGTCGTTGGGACTTGCGCGCAGGGCCTCTTCTAACCCGAATTGCCCCCCAAAGCCCCATCTCCAACGCCATCACGTCGGGGGTTAGGGCTTCAGAGGATCTATTTTGTGGGGGGGGGTATTCGATGGATAACACACATAAAGAAAAACCAGACTAAAATGGAGAGAGACCGTTTTTATGGATGCTCGAAATTGCCCAGCTCGTTCTGGTGGCCTGTCCTGCCTGGCGTGAGGCATCCCACAAAGACAGAGGATGTGTGTTCGCTGCTGGGTCACAAATCCCACAGGCTGGGTGACTTGCCGTTTCACGGCGGCCCAGCTCAGGAGTCTGGCGCGGCGTGGCCGGGCATTCTGCAAAGGCAGGTCCCTTGCCGCAAGCGCCTGCTCCCCTCCCCTCACACTCGTCGCCGGCCAGACTCCTCACGGCTGGGGGGCCGAGGGCCCAGCTCCTCCTGTGGGCTGTCAGCCGGGGCTGCTCCCAGCTCCTGGAGACCACCTGTGTCCCCTGCCAGGTGTGCCGCCCGCCCATCTTCCCAGGCAGCCAAGGAAGGACACGCCCTTCTGCCTGTCCCGCCCAGACGTGGGACTGGGCTTTCCAGAAGGGCTGGGACCTTTCTTAGGGGCTCCCCGGATTCGGTCAGACCCATGTGGCTAATCAATCCCCTTTTGATGAACTCAAAGGTGCTGATTGGTAACCAATCACAGGAGCCACCCCGCCCTAGGACCCCTAGGACACAGGGGACCCTGCTCGGCACATTCCTCTTGGGGCTGTCTTAGAGCCGTCTGCCCGGCCGCGATCATGAGAGCAGAACAGAGAGCCCGACGCCTCACCTTCCGGGCAGGGACAGTTAGGGCTTGGCAGAGGGGGGCTCACAAGCCAGAGAGGGCCCGGTAAATTCATCCTCGACTCACCGTGTGGAGGGAAGCGTGAGGCCCACGTCCTAGCCCCTCACACAGCCCGCACGGGAGTGTGGGCAGGTTAAAGAGACGTGGATTAAACACTCGCCTTCTTCGGGGAGTAAAGCCGGCCTTCAGACTGGGCGGGGATTTCTGGACTGAGGGCCTGTGCCCAGCGCAGCCCCTGGGGCGACTTGCGGGCAGGGCTCCGTCTGCAGGAAAGCTGTCGGGCGGGGGGACAGGCTCGGAGTGAACAGGTGGGCCACAGGTGGGCCACAGGCGGTACGACATCCACGACGCGGGACCGGCTGGGGAGGTGGGTGGGTGGGGGCGGTGGTACCTAGAACACACTCGGAGCTGTGACAGATCGTGAGAAAGAGCAGGGCGACCTGCAGCCGACAGGGACCTCCAAACAGCCAAAAATCTGAAGAGCTAACACGTAGGGGAAGAGATACTCACCTTCACTAGTGATTTTGGGGGGAAATGCGAAAGTAATGATGAGACCCCAGTTTTTGTCAAAAGACTGGTTGGGTAACACAAACTTCGGAGGAGATGGGAGGCAGTGGGACCCTAAGGCACTGCCGGGTGGGGGGTAGACGGCTTTCCGGGGGACACGTGTCACAGGGTGCTGTGTGGCTGGTGACCGAGATCGTGCAGGGGGTCAGGGGGCAGGGACGAGGAAAGCGACAGCGCCACGCCCCCCCCCCCCCGCAGGGAGGGCGGGGCTCTGGGCCGTCAGCGCCGCCGCAGCGCCAGCACGCAGACACGGAGCGGCGCGACAGATTTTTAAGGCATATTGTTGACGGAAGGAAGTGAGAAACAGGAGCCTCACAGCACAGCAACATGCCCTTACAACTGCGGCGATGCTTTAAAAACCCGACTGTCAGCCGGTTTCCAAAGTTCAGAATGCACGCGGGACCTCGCACGAGGCTCCGCCCGCTGAGGCCCGCAGGGGCGGGCGGGAGCAGGGTGAGGAGGGGGACCGAAGTGCGGGCTGGCCACGCGCAGGAGCGAGCGGCGATGACCCTGCGCCGGACCCGAGGCGTGTGGGGGACCCGAGCGTCCGAACCTGAGACGCAGGTTTTCACAACAAGGAAGCGGGTGTGCAGGTCGGTCTCCCGGGGCGCTCCCGGCCGCCGCGGGGGTCCTGGCGGGGCCCCCAGAGAGCCGGCTCCTCCTCGGCGAGGCCCACCCCTGCCCCCGGCCGTGGGGGTGGCAGCCCTCAGCTGTCCCACGCCTCCCCGCGCAGGGGGGCCTTCGGGGTCTGAGGAAGGTGGCAGCTTATTGTATTGTCCTGACCTGTCCCTCTCAGCAGGAGGATGGCGTTCCTCACCCCATTATGACGCCCGGGGGGCCACACACTCCACTCAGCCGGTGAGCTGCTGGGGGCTTCGTTACCCCTCGAGCCCAGGGAGCAGAATTCAGAGCCAGTGGGGGTCTCCTGGCGAGACCCCGGCCAGCACTGCCTGGGGTGGGCACCGCCTGCCGGTCGGGGTCCGGGAGCGAGGCCGCGCAGAGGCAGCCAGGTGGTCACAGAGGGACGTGGGGGTGAGGGTGGCACAGACATGTGGTGGGAAGCCGCGGACACGGGGTGCCACTCCGTTCCCGGGCGTGGCCTCGCCTGCCCTGACGGACTCGGACCCCCGTGGGCGCCCAGCCCGTTTCCTCCTCTTCGTATCCCCGAAAGTTCCAAGGGTGACCGCAGGCGGGAGAGACAAGAAAGTTCTGGTCCACTCTGCCCACCCCCGCGGCCTGTCAGCGTGGTCCTCGCCGGGGACTCTCGACACGGCTCGTGTCTGGGGATGTGGCGTGCTGACAGCCGCCCCCGGCACTCAGACAGCAGCTGTCCTCGCCCCGCAGCGTCTGGACAGGGACAAGAGCCCTCCTGAGTGTCCCGGGTGACGGGGCCCGTCACCCTGGTGGGCGCCGAGCTGAGCGAGGGCCCTTGGGGATGTCAGGAGCGACAGGAAAATGAGCGGGTGACTGGGTCCGCCCACTCGGGCTGCAATTACTTAATTTTCCTGGAAAATCAGCATCATCGTGATGATGAATAGTTAGCTAATTTCAGGGCAGACAGGCGCACTCGATATGAAGGACACTCCTGTTTGTCACTCGGCGAGGCTTGCTGAGAGCTCTCGCGGACGAGCCGGCTTCGCCCACAGTGTCCGCCCCCGCAGACCGAAGGAACAGGGGGTGCTTGTCAAACTTGCTGTTCCCGGTTCCATGTTCACTTTCACGCTCTTCCGATGCCACTTTCATTCCCCGTCGTGGGCCGGCTTGTCCCTGCCACACCACTTTTGGCAGACTCCCCCTCAGGCCCGAGCGAGGGGCTGTATTTGCAGATGGGGCACCTTGGGAGAGGTCATTAGGCCGCAGCGAGGTCCCTGGGGACGTTAACACGTGGGCAGATGAGGGCGCAGGAGAGACAGCCCCACGGCCTCTTGATCCCAGACTTCCGGCCTCTGCACCCGTGTGGCACTGCCACACCCCTTTACGCGGGGTCCCCTCCACAGAGAAGGGCCTGTGACAAAACCGTCCAGAACAGGACCCGGAGGGAAGAGGGTGCAGCCGTGGTGTGCAGGCCTGCGATGGCCCATCCCCCAAGCAGCTTCGGGCGGACCTCGTGGGCCCCCGGTGAGCCTGGAGGTGGGGGTCCGTTGGACGGGGCTTCCCTGCATCCAGGCTCTGGAGGCGGAAGCTCTAGAGCCAGGTGCCAGCGTGCCTGTGCCCAGTGACCAGTGAGAGACGGCCTGTCACATGGCCTGGACTTGAGCAGGTGCAACAGGATCGTCACCTGTGCTGACCGCCCAC
>CM052538.1:192378649-192416223 GCA_028533065.1 Trachops cirrhosus | reverse complement strand
TCTCTCTCTCTCTCTCTCTCTCTCTCTCTCTCTCTCTTTTTGGAAGGCTTTCGTCCGAAGCCAGAGCTGGTCTCAGTTGTTCATCCACCCGCCGTACCCCCAGCCCCATCGGCGTCAGGGCTCCCCGAGGTGCCGGGGACCCTACCTTTAGACCGAAGCCCATCTGCACGCAGTCACCCCACTGGGACGGAGTGGTTTCAGTCCATATGCAATCTGTGCTCAGAACTCAGCAGTGCCCAAGTATCATTAGTATTTATTTACTATATCTACGTAAAATGTTACATGTACATATACTGTGTTGTTATTTACTATTGAGTTGGCCAAAAAGTTCATATGGTTCTTCCTGTAAAAAATAAAAGACATTTTATTTTGTCTTTTCACCAGTAACCTTATTGATTTGGGTGTTGTGAGTATGTCAGTTATCGCCTGTGTGGTACAATGTTGATGGTTCTCAGTTAGCGTCTCGATTTGGCTGCCCCTCCGCGGAGCCTCGCCCAGCGAGAAATCTCCAGCACGAAACTCCGCACACCATTTCTGACACGTTCGATCAGTCACAGCACCGTCTCCTCACACTGCACAAACCTTTTTTTGCATGTGGCTGTGTTTTTACCCTTCTTGAAATAATAAAGCATAATATGCTGAAATATTGCCTATTTTCTTCCATCTTCAACATTAAAATGGTACACAAAAACTCACCAATTTTGATAATTTTATTTTTAAATGCACACTGATATGACAACTGTCACAATACAATCTAACAAAATTATTTCAAATGAAGTTAAAGACAGCTAAGCGATACTAGAGCCATCTTATGGAAAAAAACAAACAAAAGTTTTGTCCAATCCAAAATATATGATTTTGTAATATACTGCAGCATGTTAGTAGCTAAGTTAAAATTTAATATTAAAATATATATGATATGAATGCTATATGTTAGATATGCTATAAATTAATATAATGTATAGTTATATAATAGATGTTATATAAAATATAGTATAAATATAAACATGCTATAATTAATTATAATAATGTATCATATAATTATATGACATAAGAATTATGATACAAATATATAAAATATTTGTGTATAATTTAGCATAATATATGAGTAATAATAGATGTCACATAAAATATAATTATTATTTAATACAATTATATAATATAACTATAACTATTAATATAATTATACAATATAACAATAATTATTTAACATGATTAGATAATATAACTGATTATAATAAATAATATAATATATAACAACAATTATATGTAACATGTATAATATAAAACATAATAAAATGTATTATGAGTAAAATACATAAATATATAATTAAAGAGCAACAAATATATTCCATGAAGCATGGAAATCTAGTTTGTTTGCCACAGCCAGGCCTGTGTCCGGGTGACGGGCACCCAGAGGCACGAAGGAATGATGGCCCTGCCCCGTGCAGTGTGGGGGGCCCGCCCCCACCCCCCAGGTGGCATTCTGGGAATTCTCGGGCGGGGTGGGGCTGTGGGGGGTGAGCCTCCCCTCCAGGAGCGACCAGGAGGTGAGTGCGTCCATCACTGTGACCTGGCACCTCCTCCGGCCGGGCCTGGGCTGAGCGCTCTGCGCAGGGATCAGGCAGGCAGCCTGCACACTGCCACCCCCCACCGGCACGCTGACAACCCAGGGCAGGAGCGTGGGGACGCCCCAGGCTGTGGGGCGAGGACCCAAGATGAGGCGATCTGCACAGTAGAGGGGCCAGGTGGGCCACAGGAGGAGCTTGGCCTTCGTCCTGTGGAGGCGCCCCATTTTGGAGTTCGAGCGAGGGGCAGGTGTCCCGAGTAGGGATTAGAACCCCCGAAGGCAGTGGGTGCGCCTGTGCTGGGCCCCGGTCTGACGCCCTGGGAGACAGCTGAGTGTGGGCAGGGGCGGCCGGCACTCCGATCTCAGGGCTCCGCCCAGACACTGGGGAGAGGCTGCAGGTCAGGGTGCCGCCTCCTCTGACGCCAGCGGGGTGGGGTCCGCGGTTCAGAACGGCCGCACCCCCTGGGCTGCCGGTGTCCCCAGGAGAGGGCCTTCCGCCTTCCACAGGTGGCCCTGGGCAGACACCGGGGGAGGTCCAGCCTTCCCGACCCTCCGCTGGGGCCTGGGGGCCTGGCCCTCCCCTCTGCGGCTCCCAGTCCCCAGGGTGGCCCCTCCTAGGCCCGGTGCTGGCCAGGCTTGGGGTGCCCCTGACATTTCCTCCCAGAAAACTTGGGCTGGGGGCCAATGATCGCCTTCCCCCTCCTCGCCCCTTCCCTTCCTGACTTCCTCACCTGACCACACCTGGGCTCTCCTGGGCCCGGACGGGCTCTGTCCTCGCGCGGCCTCCCCTCCGGCCAAGGAAATGCTGCCTCTTGCCCCACATTCTCTCCTCCTCCAAATATTTGGACAAAGCCACTGTGGAGGGAGAGGGGCACTGGGAACAGGGCTCAGTCAGGACAGTGAGCCTCAGGACACCCAGCCCCGTGGCCTAGAAGCCGGGCTGGCCGAGGCCCCACCCTCCTCGCCCTCCTCAGCATCTGCAGTCTGGACGGGCGGCAGGCAAACCCCGGCCCAGGGGCTGCGTCGAGCTGGGTCGTGAGTGGTGTGTTGTCGCACTGCAGCCGTGTCCACACTGACTGTGCGCGTGTGTGCCTGCAGCTGGGCCCGGGCCGTGTCGCTGCCGCAGAGACCGTGCGGCTGTCCTCACCTGCGGGGCTCACTCCGGCCCTCAGGAAGAGTGTGTGGGCTTCCCTTCCCCTGCACCTCCACCTCCCACCAGAACCCGCCCCCTGCTCCTGCCTCGGCCCAGAAGCCCCTGGTCTCCTGGAGCCCAGTCCGGAGCCTCCCTCCATGCTAGCAGCCCCCACCTGGCTGCTATTCCCTTGGACTGAGTGCCCCATGCTGGGGGGCTGGCTGGGCCTGGCAGGCAGGGGGATACTCGGCCAACTGAAAGCATAAAGGGGACCCTGTTCTAACCCTGTCTATGCAGGGTGGACGCTTCCCCCTGGGGGCCCTCGGACCCCTTCAAGGGGCTCCCTGGGGAGCTGGGAGCCCCCACCAATGCTGTAGGTGAGTCAGCCCAGGACTCACCTGTGAGACAGACCAGCACCTGGTGACTAACCCTGGAGGGCTTTAGGGGCTAAATGCAGGAGATAAGGGCCGTGGAGCAGGGGGAGGGGCACTCGTGCCTGCGCAGAGGCAACTTCTCCAGCCCTCGGTGCCGCGAGGGGCAGAGTTTGTGGGGGCCTCCAGCCTTCTTTTGTGTTAATGACTGAAGCTCTTGTCACGCAGGGGACCCTGGGCGGTGGGCTGCCCACCCCCTCCTTCATTCTGAGACGTGGGGGAGGGCCAGGATGGAAGGACCCTTGGCCCCGTGTGGCCCTCTCCGTGCCGGGAGCAGAGAGAGAGTCGCCGGAGCTGGGCGCTATTGCTGCGGGACCCGGCAAGTGGAATACAACACAGGACGCCGGATCCGTGTGGATTTCCAGTGCACCACGGTTAGTGTTTCCGCGCAAGTCTGTCCCAGGTGTCACGGTGTGTCGCAAACTCACCTTCTATCTGGCAGCCCTGTCGGAGCGGCTGCATGTGACCTTGGCGCTGAGACTGCCGTGTGGGGCGTCTTGGTGGAAGGACGCCCCACCCGCCTGCGACCACCCACCCACCCCTTGGCCTGAGGACCCTGTGCCTTTCATCCCCAAGCACTCTTCTCTCCCAGCTTGCCCTCTTCCCTGAAATAGCAACTCTTGAAAATGTACCATGTGTGGACCCCGGGCTCAGCCCCACCTTCTGGCGGGTCTGAGGCCCCATCGGCTCAGGGAGGGGCTCCGTCTTCCCTTTGGTTTTCTTCCTCCGCATGAAAGGCTCGAGTTGGCTGCTCTGGAGTTCCTTCCCACAGCAGCTGGGGAGTGGGCGCACAGCCCGAGCCCCGGGGGACCTCGGGGGGCCTCCCCACGGGGGCCTCTGGGAGCTACAGCCCCGGCCCCTCCGGGTCCCTGTGATGAGACTTCGGAGTCCCAAACTCACAAGGGGGCTGAATGGCAAGGGTCCCCGGCAACCCAGACGGACAGCCCAGGCCTGGGGCAGGGGTGTGGCCTGGGCGAGGCCACCAGGAGCTGCTGGCAGACCAGTGGTGTCCCTGGGCGGGTGGGTGTGTCGGGGGCTGGTCTCTCCCTCTGGACACCGGGCGGAGGAGACGAGCGCCATCTTGGCTGGCCCAGCGGTCTCCGGCCAGAGGCCTGCCCTTTTCCTGAAGGGACCAGAGGGCGGGTGCCCCCTGCCCACAGGGAGCCTATGGCCTTGGCCGCTCTGGGGTCTGGTGGACCGGCTGTCTGTCCACTCCAGCCCCCAGGTCCTTGGGCTCTGGGGATGGCCACTGGGGGGCAGTGCGAGCCAGGGCACCTGGCAGGGATCCACCCAGGAGGTAGCCTGGGACGAGAGAGGCCCTGCTTGGTGGGCCGCCCAGGACCCTGCTGTCCGGCCCGAGGCAGCTTTGGGCCCAGGGCTCTGCTTGGGTGCTGGGGACCTTCTTGACGCCTGTGGTCACAGCCACACATGTGTGCACGCACACCAGCATGTGTGCGCACACGTGGGCCCCGGTGGGTCCCAGGGGCACCGGTCACTGGCTTCTGCATGCAGGACGGCGAGTGGCCGTTCTGTTTCTCCCCCGGGGCAGCTGAGCAGGAGTGGGGTCCTGTGCTGGCCCCACTCCTTGTTGGGAGAGCCACCCCCAAGTCAGCCCCGCCCCCCCGCCCCCGCTGGCTCCTCTCCAGCCCACTGGGTCCGCCTGCCAGCAGCGCCTCCCCGCAGCCCGCCCTCGAGGGGCATTCCCTGCCCCCCACGTGGCTCCTCTGGCTGTGAGGCCCTGGCCCAGCGTGGGCCGAGTTTCACTTTCTCATGTGCGTGTCTGTCCCCTTACTGGACAGGGACCCGGGAAGGCCCCGCACACATGGGCACAGCTGGTCGTGGTTGCTGCCCACATCCTCCCCCAGCCACCCCCTCACAGCTCCCTCCCCCTCATTGTACAACGGGAGTGACAGGCCCAGGGTCACACGTCTGCCTGCCCTGTGGGAGGAGGGACAGGTGGCCCTGAGGTCCATCTCCGGAAGACCTGGGGTCACTCCACTTCATCAGGACGCTGTGGGCCAGGGAGCCCGGTTCTCACCCACTCGCCCCTGTCCCCATCTGTCCCCAGGCCGTGGACTCCACAGCCTTGGCCCATGGAGGAAACTTGAGGTCCAAGCCCCTACTTCTCCGAATTGCCAGACATTAATAGACAATCCCCCGGCTCCCACAGCCCCAGATCCCACCCCAGGATGTGGTTCTGTGGGGTGCAGACAAACGCAGTGACCACTGCCCCTCTGCGGTGAGCCTGTGGGCCTTCATTCGGGCCTGGGGTCCGGGGGGTGGGCACTGGAGGCCAGCCCCACTCGGACCCTCCCAGGGGTGTGCCTCCTCAGTCTCAGCTCACCCTTCTGCCCCGTGGGGACATGTCACCCGGCTCTCAGGGCTGCTGGGAAGACCAGAGTTTGTGTTCAAAGCTGCGGCCCCTTTCACAGTGTACCCCGGGAAGGGGGAGGAGGGTCCCTGGGGACCCTCACTGCCACCAGGCTGAGCGTTCTCCTGCCCCACCACCCATGGGCCCTGAGTGACTCGTGCAGTCACCCAGACGAAGCTTTCCCTCAGGACCACACTCCGAGCTCCTCCTCCCGGCGCCGGTGATGTGGGTTCTCAGTGCCCCCAGCCGTCCGCCGGCAGCGGCCTCCCCACGGCTCCTGTCCTTTGCTGTCAATGTTTTCGCCAAGACTCAGTCAGTCCCAGTCCTGGGTGGGCTCAGAGTGGAGGGCTGCCCGTGGCTTGGCACATGCAGGGGCAGGGCTGGGACAGGTGGGAGGCACGGGGAAGTGCCCCAGATGATGCCCACCTGGGACCCTTCCCAGGTGCAGGAACCAGAAGGCGCTGGAAGGAGTGGAGAGGGCTTGGCCGGGGGCGGAGCTCTGTGTGAGCTCAGGCCTTACTGCCCCTTGGAGGGGATGTGCAGGCCGCCCTCGGGCACAGGGCGCCTTGGGGCTCAGTGAGCGCAGCTCCGGAAACTGCCCCGTTCCCTTGGGCTTTGCAGGCTCTGCTCCCCAGCTGTGGGTGTTTCTGACAGCAAGTCACAGCCCTCACCAGACCCCGGCCGCTGTGCTGGGACGCGGCGTCACCGGGCTCGGGGCATCCCCAGAGCCGAGTGCGCTCATTGATGCACCACAGTCATCACTGTTGATGGCGAACGAGTGGGTGTGTGCGCACACACGTGTATAAAGAGCTTTGTGTGCACATGTGTGTGAGTGTGTGAGAGCACGCACATGTGTATGTGGCATGCTTTGTGTGCATGTGTGCGTGAGTGTGCATGATGTTCTGTGTGTGTGTGTAGGTGTGCCTGTGAGCAGGGTGTGAATGTGTGTGGGGCACATGAGTGCATGTGAGCCACTTCTACCCGTGCACACGGTGCCCACGTGCTGGGGGCCTGTCCCCTGGCATGCCACATGCCCGACACGAGGCAGGGAAGGGGTGGGGGCCCCAACAGCGCTGTTGTGAAAGGTTTTCCTTTTCTTCTCCCAAGCCGAGCTCTGCCTCTCCGAGGACTTTGCCGGTGGCCTGGGTGGCTGTTTTCCGGCCGGCGGTGAGGCCCGGTGGCCGGTTCCAGGTGGGGTTTCCCACATTGCTGGAAAGTGGTGGGCAGACACATCCGGTTGTCTACAGTTTTCATCCTGGTTCCAAAGCCTCCAGCTGAGGCAACTGACACTCAGTAACAAATTAACGTCGTGTCGATGTGGAATCTCCACCAGGAGACTGTGAGCGGGGTGGGCCCTGCGGGGGGATGGGCGGCTGCACGCTCTGCGTGGGTCACAGCCTGGGGACCCAGCATCGTGCTGTGGGGCCTGGGACCTGCCGCCCGCCTTTCTCTGCTTCCATGTCACCTAAACTGAAGGAGGGGGCCAGGCGGGCCTCTGGGCTCGGCCGGTCTGTGCATCAGAAATCCCCCCAGACTGTGGGTCCGTGTGTCCTCCCCGGGGTGGTGCTGCTGTGTGAAGGCAGAAGCCAGCCCAGGTTCTGAACGTGCATGACCTCAGGGAGGAGGCGGGTCCTGTCTGCTCCTGGCACCGACGGGCCGAGTGGGCTTTGGGGCAGCGGGCGGGACTGTTTCAAACTCTGCCTTACTTCACAAAGGATTACAGGCAAGATAAAGCAAATGCGTGAAAGGCAAACCCACAAAAAATCCCAGAGTAGAGCAAATATGAGATGATAGAAACTGAACAACAAGGAGAAAACTGGAACGCAAACATGCAGCGGCTAGATTGGCCTCTAGGATTTGGCTGTGAGATTCCTGGCCGCCAAAGTGAAAAGGGAAGCAGGTTGTCTTCACTGTCCCTTAGGATAGGGCGTCCCAGCTCTCTTCCCGCTGAGACACACAGAGATATGTGAGACCCCCGGGGAAGGCTGGCACGGCCACTCCAACCAGCCTGGAGGTGGCCGTCCCGAGGGCCGCAGGGGGCCGCGTCTCCGCAACCCTCCGTTAGAAACAGGCTCCCTCCAGGGCGGCAGTCGTTCAGGGCTCTGGAAAGCACAAAGGCTTTGCCAGCTCGGCTCTGAAACACACTTTCCCCACGAGGCTCCACCTAGGTGGCCCTGAAATGAGAGGCGGGTAATGTCCCCAGCAGCATCTGGACGGCAAATGCAGGGCCGAGCCTCCGAAACGCCCCCTTGTTCCTGCCCCGGTGAAGGCTGAGTGCACGGCGCCAAACCGCAGGGCCTGCCAGAAGACAGCCCGCCCCGGGCGCTAGCTACGCTGCAGACACAGCTGGGCGCGACGCCCCTGCAGGGCGCGGCAGGACTCTGTGCCTTCACTGAGCACCTACTACGTGCCGGCCGTGGGAGGGAGACTCACGTGCTGGTCCCGGACCCCAGCGGCACCACGCGTGGCAGGGGGAGGGCTCACACCCAGGGCTCTGTGGCCCCACAGCGGCTCTGTCCACTCTCCGGCCTGGCCCCCGGACGTCGTGGTCATCCTGGGGTGCTCTGCCCGGGCCGTGGTCCTGGAACTTGCTGAACACATCGGGCCAGTTGGCTCTGGGCACTTCCGGTCCCTGGGCCCAGGCCCAGCCGCGGCTTAGACAAGAAGGAGAGCCGTTTGGGCCGGGCAGCCAGGCTGCGGACAGAGCAGATTGTCTGCTGTGGGTGGGGGTCCTCGCAGTGACTGTGGGGGCGAGAGCCCCCTGGCCAGCTTGGCCTCGGGAAGCGCCGAGGCTCATATGCCTACAGTGTGCACGGGGCCGTGTCTCCAAACCCCGCCCAGGTGCCATCTGCACTGAGTCTCCCTGGAGTGACCTCGTCTTACCCAGAGCCACAGACAGCTCTGGGCCCATTTTGCAGATTTGGATGCAGGTACAGGCAAGGTAATCGTGAGCATACCGGGGTGGAAACCCAGGCTCAGCCTCCTCCACGGTCCGGAGCCCATAGTCCACGGGACGGGACGCAGAAACGTGTCGGTGACAGCCAGCCAGGTCTCTGCAAGGAGGGTACAGGAGCCGCCTGGGCTGTGGCCGCTGTCACCCACACCCTGTGGATCAGGGCCGGGGAGCGGCCCCGGATGGCTCACGTGGGGTCAGAAGAGTTTGCCAGGCAGGCAAGTGAGGGGGAAAGGATGCTCTAGGAGCAGAAGGCACTGTGCCCGCAGACCCGAGGGGAGCTGCTGCAGGCGGGCATGGGAGCCCAGGAGGAGCTGCAGCGGGAAGCAGGGGGCCGAGGGGCTCCCAGGCTCTGGTCCTTGAACCCGGGGCCCGCACACGCATTCCTGGTGTCCCGGGGGGCACCCAGGTGGACAGGCAGTCCCGACGCCAAAGCAACAGCAGCTGGCTCACCAACCCGCTTGGCACGAGGTGGGTGGTTTTATTCACCAGACATCCCCCGTGAGTGTTTTCTGCTGAGAGAAACGGGGAGAATAGAGTGGGGCCTGGTGTCCTGAGCTCTGTGTCTGCAGGGAGCAAGGGGGGCCTGGAAGTGAGGGTCCTGAGGCCTCCTGGGGCGGCCTGGACCCCCGGCGGGCGAGGCTGGAGCTCCGGGGGGTTCCACAGGACACGTTGGAGGCACAGGGCTGGGGGCGGGGCTCAGAGGCCTGGACGGGTGAGCTGCGAGATTTGGGGGCTATGGGCCCCGGAGGGCGGAGAATGTGAACCAGCCGGAAAGGAAACTGCGGGGAGGGGCCGTGAAGTCCAGGCCCTTTCAAACCCCCTGGGACACAGCCACCACCAGAGTTCCTCTGTCGCTGTTTTGCTTGATCGACAACTGTTCCTTAAAGCTGCTGCCCGGCTGAGCCTGGTCACACGGGACTCATATCTGGGTCACGGCCCTGTGCTCATCCCTCCAGCTGGCAGGCAGAACCTCTCGTCGTGACATGAGTCCTCGGCACTTTCCTCCCCGGCCTCCCCGGGCCCTGGGGTGCTGCCTCTCTTTCTTGGGGTCCCCAGAGGCTCCAGCCCACCGTGAATTCATGTCCCGGGGCTGGTCCCCCCAGGGAGGTATGCATCCGCCCCGTGCACTTGGAGACACGTCCCTGAGTCAGGCACAGATTGTCCCCTTCCTCAAAATCCAGCTCGAACGTGTGTCCCGGACCTGGGCTTGACACTCAAGGCCCCACACAGCCCGGCCCAGCCTGACACCAGCTGTGTGGCCTCACAGAGAAAGGACCGTGGCCTGAGTGGCACTGTCTGTGATCGTCCCTGAAGGAGGGTTTGCATTCTGTCCCCTGGCCCTGGGGGTGACAGATGTCAAGCTGGGTGTCTCCCTGACCTGCTTCTCCCCTGTGCCACCCGGGAACATGTCCCCTTTCGTCTACCCAGCCCCCAGGCTGGTTCTCGCCCCCAGGCCAGGCCACGGGCCAGGCCACAGGCAGGCCGTGAGTGCCTCTCCCGGGCTCCTTCACCAAGGGCTTCCAGCAGGAGGCGTTTGGCGCCCAAGTGGCTCTTCCTCGGTGGTTTCTATGATTCCTTTTTCCTACCCGTCCACTGGGGGCCTGAGAAAGGACTCCGGGCTGCTGTCAGTCAGGAGGCGAGACGGGACAGATCGGGCACCCGCCAGCCAGAGCCACGGGGGTGGTGGGGCGGGAAGGCGCTTCCCAGTGGGGAACAGGAGTGGAGCTGAGACAAGGGCCAGGAGGCCGCAGGGACAGGGCGCTCGGGCCAGAGGGGACACAGCACACAGCAGGTCCGGCCCCCTGGGCAGGCGGGCGCTCATGCAGACACGCTCAGGGGGGCAACGCCCTCCACACACAGGTGGTCACGAAGACACTGGAGCTTGGGGAGAGATTCTCGGCCTCAGGGCCCTGTGCCGCTGTGCGGCACCTCCGGCCCCAGCCACCCGGGGAAGGTGGGGACCACGGAGCCGATGCCCATGGTGGAGGAAGCTGGGGCTTTGGACCCACCCAGCAGCAGCCCCGGGTCCTTTGTACACCCCCCTGAGCTGCACTGGCTGCCAGGCTGCGCCCTGCGTGGGAATGCCACTCGGTGCCCGAGAAACCAGGGGTGAGGTGGGGTGGCGCTGAAGGTTCCGGCATGGGGACAGGCAGGAGGTGCTGGTGCCACCCACGGGGACACGGGACCACACACCCACCTCACCAGGCACCAGAGGAGGCAAAGCAGGGCCCCCCTGCAGCCCACCCCTGGTGCACACCCCCCACTCCTTGGAAGGCCCCTTCCAGGAACCACGGCCCCAGAAATGTGTGAGTCATCTCAGCCAGCAGAGGCTGAGATGTGGGTTCCTGGAAAACACGGCCCCAGGGCCCGCAGGGGACCCTCTCGAGGATGACTCCCAGCTGTCCGGGCGCCAGGAGCCGGCACGGCTGGGAGGAGTCCAGGCTCCGGGCCTGGGCAGAGCCGGTGGCTGGTGTGGTTGAGGCGGGAGGGGCGTGCAGGGTTGGGGGAGGAACCGAGGCCAGAGGAGCAGCAGGGCCTCCTGGAAGCAGCACCCTTCCCGAGCACCCACTGGGTGACTGGTGAGGGCTGTGGGGGAGGGGTCCTGAGACGACAGGCGAGAGCGGGCAGCCCAGCTACCGGTCCCTGGCGCCTGGGCGGGCATCGGTCGGGGCGCTGTCTTACTGAACCTAGCGGCTCCGACAGGGTGCGGGCAGCAAGCCCAGAGAAAGCCGACCCCACAGCCAGAGGCCCAGCGGGACTGGAGTGGAGGCCCGGGGGCTCCCAGTGCTCCAGGACCCTCGCTGGAGCCCCCGCCGGCCAGATGCCGGCAGCAGGGGCACGAAGGAGACTCGGTGGGTTTGTCTGGGCAGGGCGGCGAGGGGAGGCGTTGGGGGGATAGGGCTCCCACCAGCGGAGGTCCCGGGGTAGAAAACCCGTCCTCGCCGAAGCCCTCTGTGGCCACCGGCGTGCCCAGGTGGAGAGCCGCAGGGCGCAGGGGCGGCGAGCGGGCTGAGCAGCGGTCGGCCACCTTCCTGCCGGCCTGGGCTCCGCCTCGCAGGCAGGACCAGCCTGCCCGCATCCTCCCTGCCCGCGTCAGTTCTCCCCGCACCCAGGCCCCGTTAGGTCTGCCGCGCCTGGCTTCTGCCTGACCGCAGCGAAGGACAGGCTGATGCCCGCCCGTCCATCTAGCTGTCTGTCCTCTGCCCCCCTTGGCCACAGACCCCTTGTGTTGTCTTTGCTTTTTCGGGAACACTGGGGAAGGAATTCATGTTCTGGTGCAGTGTGCCCTCCCCGGCCTGAGGTCCCAAGCTAAAACACACACGCTCACACACAGGCACATACACACACACGCACACTCTTATGCACAGGTATACACACGGACATATGCACATCTCACATGTGCAGACACAAACATGGGCACACGATCACACGCGTGCCTCTGCGTCACCTGGTGGGGCAGCTGCAGGTAAAGAATCCCACCTCTGTGCAGCTTGGGGGGTCTGCACCCCTCGGTTGCTCTGCCTTTTGCAGCTTTCAAAGCGAACTTTCTAACTGACACCAGCCGCCCCGACGGGACCGCCTGGGCTTCAGCCTTCCCTCCCTCCTTGTGCCTTTGAGATAAGCTGCCAGCCCCACAGGCTGGGGTGCTCACCAACGGGCCGCGGGGACCGTGACCCCTGGGCCTTTGCACGCACCGGCCCTCCAGAGAAGAATGTGTGTGCATGCCCCGCCCACCCGCGTTCCTCTGCGGGCTCGAGGGTCCTGACAGGGCTTCTCCGAGGCAGCGGGTTGCCCTCTGGATGCCCGCGGCGCGCCACGTGCTGACGGCCCCCAGCCCACACTGAGTGGAAATGCTCCGTGACGGGCTGGTGACCGGACCCACCCAGGGCCCCGCGGGTCCAGGCAGCATGATCGCAGACACAGAAGCCTCAGCCCAGCAACCGAGGAAGGTAGGAGGGACCCCAGTCTTTGCTGGGGTCTTTGGAACAGCGTTTGAGGAGCTACTGCGTGGTGGCCTCAGCAGCACTGTGTCAACGCTCCCTGCCCCCCGGCTCCGCCCACTCTCTCAGTGAGCTCTGTGCCGGCTTCCCCCCACTCTTAAAACCCCTCCCAGCTCATCACACTGGCATCTCTCCCTGACAAGCCCCTCTCCCTTCCCCCCTTGGAGGAGCTGGACTCGCCTCCCTGTGTCCCCTTCTGAGCCTTCCTTGCTGGTTCTCCGTGTTTCTCCCCGACAAAGGGGCCTCTGGAGCTCACCCAGACAGAGAGAGTGCCCCTGCCTGGCCTCCTGAGACCTCTCTCTTTGTGCTCTTTCTCCCAAATCTGCATCATAAAAAAGCTGGAAACCCAGCTGGCAAATAGAGCTCTCCCTGGGGGTGAGGGGGGAGCAGCGAGGGGGTGACAGGGAGCCAGCCAGGTCAAAGTTCCCTTTATTCCGAGGGGCGCAGGGGACATTCACATGTTAATAAATCATATTCCCATCGCGAATCAATGAAACCTTTCCGCCGTTTTCCCATGAACAGTTCCACAAATGAAGAGACGGAGGGCTGTGCGCGCTGGGCGTGGGGGGTGACCCCTCATTCTTTCCTGCCTCCAAACATCCAGTCACAAAAGCTGGGCCTGACCGCGTGTCCACAGTCTCCCGTCCAGGCCCGAGAAGAGCTGATGGGGGGGCCCGAGGGGCGTTTCTGAAACGTCTGGGTTTGTTCCCTGAAGCAGAGTAGACGCTATCCCCTACAAGCATCACATATACAATTTCGTGCCTAATATCGATTAATCGAACGGTTTAGAAAAGTTAAACCTAAGCTTGTTGAATAGGATTGGCTTGGAGGAGATTTGGCTCTAGCACATTCCAGAAGCTTCCAGGATGTTCAGGCAGAGCCAGGGGAGCAGAGGGTGCGGGCAGCTCCTGGAAGGGAGGGCTGGGGGCCAGGGCCCCCGGGTCAGCAGATGGCCCAGGGCCGGGCGGCTGGGCGGGGACCACTCTGTGAGGCCCAGTCCTGCCTGCGTGTCAAGGGTGAAATGTGTTGGTTTGTTTTTGAGATTCCTTCCGGGTGTGTGGGCTTTGGTTGGGGGTGGGGGTGGATGGCGAAGGGTTTTAAAGTTTCAGGGAAGCTTTATAAAAGCTGCAGGAATCTGTCTGCTCAGCTACGGAGCTGAGAGATTCGGAAGAAATCCACGGACTGGGTGGGGTCAAAACACCCAAAATAAAGAGCAACCTTCTTGCTCCCCTCCAACCACCCCCTTGGCCGTGGCTGTGCCCCCAGGGGGTTTGGGGGCACCCTGGCCTCTGGCCGTGGGCACCCCTGAGCCCTTGGGTTCTCCCAGCACCGAGTGCTGTGGGTTTCCCTGGTGACGGGAGGGCGGGGAGGGGGAGGGCCGAGAGCCACGTCCTGACGTCGGGGCCTTAGCACGGACTTGTGAAGCGCCCTCAGCTGGTTCTCCAGATCCAGGTGATGGTCAAAACCTTTCCTAAGAGCCGTCCCTTCAAATGGCCCCCACCTCGGGGTGTCCCATCAAGATGGCAGGCTAACGTGAAAGGTGCCGGCAGGAGTGGGTGGCAGGTGAGGGCGGGGTGGTGACCTGGGGCCTCAGGGTGTCAGTGGTGTGAAGAGAGCCAAAAGCCTGGGGCAGGCTGGGTGGGCGGGCACAGGGGGTGTCTGCAGGGCTGGGGCAGTGGCAGGGACTGGGGACTCTGCCCCCTGCCGTGCACGCGTGGCAGTAGGACTGCGAATCTGCCCCCGCCCCGTGGGGCATGGGCTGTGACCCAGGGCCGGAGCAAAGGCCGGTGCACCTCATGAGTCCAGAGGGAGGGGGCCTGTCCCCGTGGACTCCACTACGGACACTGCACGTTTCAAACTCAGCCCAGCCCCCCAAGTGCTCCGCGGAGACCCGCATGAGCCGCTCGGCTCAGCTGCCCCCACCACACGAGGCCTGATGAGACCCAGATGCCACCGGGGAAAATGCATTTTCTCTCGGCCCGTGTCCTGGAGTTTGAGGAATAAACACTTGTAAACGCGGGGCGCGTCCACACTGATTAGATGCGGCTGGGGCGGGCGCGGGGCTGCGTGCCGGCTGAGAAGTCCTGCTCACGGTCAGGTTTTCCTCTCCAGCTCCTCCCGGCCTGGCTGGGGGGCGGTGGGGATCAGCAGGCACCTCTGGGAGGGGGGCAGCAGCACCCAGGAAGCCAAGTGGCTCCCAGTGGCTCCGAAATCCTTCCGATCACGTTAGGGTTCCGGTGGGAGCCGAGGGAAGGGGGCAGAAATGTCACCCTCGGAGGAAGCCCTGTCCAACTGCCCCTCGGCACCCTGACCCCTACACCAAGGGGTCTGCGCCTTTCCTTCTCCTGCAGCACTCACTACCTTCCCTCATGGAGCCCACATACCGAGGTGCTAAACCCCATTACCTTCAATGTGGCCTTTTGGGCATAGAGCCTTTGAAGAGGCGATTGAAGTCCAGTGAGATCAGGGACGGTCCCTAATCCCATGACTGGCGTCCTCCAGGCCGAGGTGACAAAGACACAGACGCACACAAAGGAAAGGCCAGGAGAGGACAGGGAGAAGGTGGCCGGAGAGGAGAGAGCCTGGTCACAGACCTGTGGCCTCCAGGGCTCCGGCCTCCCGTTTGGTGGCAGTTGTCAGGGCAGCCTGAGCAAACTAAGGCGACATCACGTATCATTCATTGATTTCTGAAGTTCATTTTAACTTTCTGACCACCACGGCTTTCCCCAAGATCATAGATGTTGGGATTTGTCCTCTGATGTGTCCCGAACGCTCAGAAGACCGCCTGACTTTCAACAATCTTCGACACCTAGTAAATGCTTGACGTTTGACAAAAATTGGATGGACTTGAACCTCTGGCCAAAATGGAGTAACAGGAACGGGCTTTAGCCTCCTGCCTGGAACGATTAAAAGCCTGGAGGAAACATGTGCAGTCGGCAGTCTGCAGACACGGACGTCGCACGGTCTGGGACAGGGACCCTGAGAGACGGGAAGCAAACACCAGGAGCCCTGCGGCGGCCCCGGCCGCCCGTCGGGAGGGGTTCCCAGGCCTCGGCGCGGGGAGGGAGTACGGACAGAGCTGGGGGCTCCCTGAGTGGAGGACACGGGCTTGGGGGTCTGGTGGGGGGCTCTGAGGCAGCTGGGACCCACGGGCAGAGCGGAGGAGCTGAGAGAGATGCACAGAGCGGGCGGGCGTTCGGAGGTCTGCGGGGCGTCCCCCTGGAGTGTCGGCGCAGGAAGGACCAGCACGTGCGTGCGAGTGGGCCGCCCCCTCCGGGAAAGGGCTGGAGGGCACAGCACCTGTGCTCACGCAGGCTGGGAACGGGCCTGCTCCCCGATGCCCGATGGGAGGGCGTGAGGGGAGAAAGAACTCAGAGGGGTGCTGGGGCAGGAGCGGGGGACATGTAGCCCCGGACTACATCTAAAGGATGCTCTGGTCCTGCCTGTCAGAGCTGGAGACCGCGTCTCCCAGGGATCAGAGTGTTTCCAGGGAGGGTGTCCCAGGACAAAGCTCAACCGTGCAGGGATGGACGCACACGCAGCACCTGACAGGGGAGACTCACGATGTCCAGGGCCCAATGAAAAGTCACCCAGGCGTGCAGAGAAATAGGAAAGCACAGCACTGTACCAAAGGGGCAAACCCAGAGATGACGGATTCCGTGAGTCGGCTATGAAGGCAGCTATTTTAACTCCTGAGCGGAGGACTTAGACCTGGAGGTAGAGGGGGTGGAGAGTAATGGAACTCCTCTCTTTGTTCCGGAAGCTAAGAGAAAGACTGAACAAGTTCAGTAGAAGCGAAGATTTTTTCATAAAAAAGGAGAGAGGGACAAGTCACACCTCGAGGGGTGAAAAT
Organism: Trachops cirrhosus; assembly: GCA_028533065.1. Taxonomy (NCBI): domain Eukaryota; kingdom Metazoa; phylum Chordata; class Mammalia; order Chiroptera; family Phyllostomidae; genus Trachops; species Trachops cirrhosus. The sequence goes on along the minus strand of CM052538.1, from coordinate 192,399,909 downwards.
ACAACATCTGAGATGAAAAATACCCTGGATGGAATGAACAAAAGATTAAGCGCAGTGGAAGAAAAGATCAGTTAACTTCAAGACTTAGTAATAGCAACTGTCCAGAATGAAACACGGAGAGAAAGAGAGATTGGAGTAAGTGAACAGAGCACCAGGAGGCTGCAGGCTGACTCCCCGCGGCTTGACGCCTGTGGGAACCAGCCCCTGAGCGAGGGACGAGGCGCAGGCACAGAGGTTTGGAAACCGCGGCAGTGAGTTTCACAAAGTTCGTGGAAACACAGAGACCTATCCAAGTTACCAAAGCCCCAGCACGAGGAACGGGAGGGACTCCGCACCAAGGCGCCCCCAATCTACGTGCTTCACGTCCCGGACGGCGAGAAAACTTCGAAAGCAGCCGGAGGGAAAACACGCAGTGGGTGCCGGGGGGCGAAGACGAAGATGAGGTCAGATTTCTCGGCAAAGGCATGGGAGACACGAGGAGAATCACGTCTGAGTCCTGAGAGAAAAAGCTGTCAACTTTCTGTTTTATATCTGGCAAAAATGTTCAGTAGCTTTGCAAATGAAGGCAAGATAAAGACTTACGTAGACACGCAAAAGCGGAAAGAATTCCCGATCAGGACAGATGCTCTGTAAGACACGTTTCAAAAGGTCCTTCGGGGAGAAGGCAGTGGACCAGGCAGATCTCAAATCTCCGTGGAAGGAAATGACTGCTGGGAGGGGTGACCCTGTGACCGCGTGTGACACGTTTTCTTATTCAAAAACATCTCTGTGAGTGGTGCTTTGGAGCCACTTGGTGCTGGAAGGCAGCTTCTGGACCCGGTAGGGTGGACCGGGGCGCGGACCGGGCTCTGGCACCGGGAGGGAGTGCACTGCTTGCCACCCGGTGACACGGATGCTGGGGACAGAGCCTGAGGGTGCAGACCATTGCATTTCTCTGTTTGGAGTGTGTTACGAACCCTCTCTGTAGCAAACTACCTGAGGATGAGGAGAAGGCACTTACAGGGGACGTGCAAGCCGGTCCCCCGCCCACTGGCTGCTCCACGGAGCCGGCCGCCTTGCGCCCCCTGAGGCGCTGTGTGAGGCTCTGTCTCCCGCAGCCAAAGCCCGGCCAACAGAGGCACGGCTTCCCCTAACCAGCCCTTCCGTCTACCCGGACGAACTTGCCTCGGCGGTGGGGCGGGAGTCACCTGGCACCTGTGGGCGGCCACACTGTACTCAGCACGAGTGGTCCAGAGCAGTGTTCACACACAGTGGCCGTTATCACAACCGTGCACTGGAGATGCTGACAGTGTCTGTCCCCTGTCACCGCCCTGGGGGCGGGTGTCCGTGTTTGCTCTCTGATGCTCCTGCCCTTCCCTCAGCGACCCCCACCCCAATGAACCGATGCGCAAGGAGAAAATGCAAAGGCAGGAGGGGGACCGTGACCGCATCTGGCAAGTGTTCACGCGTGCGAGGGGCTTTTTCCCAGGCCTTGCCAGCCCCCCCCATGCCCAGCGGCTGGGGGAGCGAGCCTACACAAGGTGTTGGGCTCTTTAAAAACGAAGCGGTCGGCGGTGGGGAGGTGTGTGCTGCTCCTTCGTTCGGCCGACCTTGGATCTCGGAGCTGCATGCATCCCCACGGGCTCGGTCCGCAGGAGGGGAAGCGGCGGGCAGAGCTGGGTCAGGAGAGGAGCCCGTTCAGCACCAGCGCCCCGATGCTGGGCCGTGACGGGTGCAGCCGGCTCGGAGCAGCCTCTCGGGAGGGAAGGCGACAGCAGCAGCAGAAGCGATGCAGCGTCTGGGGCACCGAGCACTCATGCCAGCCCCTCAGAGGTGACCCAGGGCAAGGACGGTGCAGCTGGGTGAGCATGGGGCCCCATGCAGCCCCAGCAAGGAAGCAGCTGCTGCCACGCAGCGACTGGGCTGGCTCTCGGGGGCGAGAGGGGCATCGAAGGAACCAGCCACCGTGGCCAGGCTGTGGGCAGAGCAAGGGCTGTGGGACGATGGTGTCCCCACCATCTTCAGCCTGCTGGGGCTGGGGGGCTTTCATGGGCCCTTGGGTCCTCCGTGTCCTCCCAGGCCAGGTAGCTGGTGAATCACTGCAGGCAGGTCAACTCCGGTTGCTGTCTCCGGTCCCAGCTCTCCTCCCCAGGACCCTCCAGCTGGAGGCAGGGCTGGGTGTGGACCGGGCGGGGCGGCCCTTGTGTGGTCTCAGGCAAGTTGCTGCTGGGGAGTGGGGTCCTGTGCACAAAGACCCCACATCAGGGTTGATGGGGCTTGGAGATGTCCAAAGGGTGTGGAGGAATTTCAGCAAACTTAGCCGCGCGAGAGTGAAGATGAGGAAGAGAAAGGTGTAATGACGTGGTGGTGATAACAGTGACATTGGTGATGGTGACGAGCTCAGGGGTGGACATTTGGGGAGCTTCCTCCGGAGGGGGCACCTGGGTTCATCAGTGGGTGTGGAGAGGTTGGGGCAGGAAGAGCAGGGGTGCTCAGAGCAGGGCCTCCCCCGTCAGCTGGGGACTGTCTCTCAGGGAAGCTTCTGGGCCTGGGGCTCAGCCTTTGCATGCAGTGCCCTCGCCCATGGAGACTCCTCGCCCGCCAGCGGTCAAAATACAGACACACCCGCCCCTGCCCCCACCCCCAGGGGCCCGGATGGTGGGAGCGCACGCTCTGTGACGTGCAGGGGCTTTATAAAGCGATTTATAAAGAGATGTTTCTGACACGTGCCGGCCCTGGGGGCAGAGACAGTGTCCTCCGCCACGTGTCCCCCCGTGGTGGGCCCACCGTGGTGACTTTGCCAGTGGCTGGAAGGACTCTTCCATGACTGGGTTCAGGCACCTGAGTGGAGTGTCTGGGGACTTGAGACCGGGTGGGGGTGTCACCCGAGCTGCTATCACAAATAGCCAGAGACTGAGTGACTCCAGGAGCAGAAATTTAGTTCTCGCCGTTCTGAAGGCTGGAAATCCCAGACCCCGGTGCTCGTCCTGGCTGTCCTCTGGCTGCGCCCCCACATGGTGGAGGGCGAGAGAGGTTTCTCTCAGCCTCTTCTCACAATGGCGCTGATCTCCTCGTGAGGGCCCCTCCTCGTGAGGGCCCCAGTCACCTCCCAACACTGTCTCCCGCTGGGGCAGGGCGCCAGTATGATTTGGGGGGACACTATTCAGTCCATAGAGTGGAGAAAAGGGGTCAGGCGCCTCGCAGTAAGATTTGTCTGCCAGACAACCCACAGGGAAGGGACCTGCTCTGTCCGTCTAGGGCTGGCTGAGCCCCAGGGGCTCCAGTAGGGCGTGAGCCCTGAGTCCCCAACCCTCCGCTCCTCCTGGGTCCTCAAGTCCACCCTCTGCTTAGGGCCAGACCTGCCCAGCCACAGTGGAGGGAGGTCAGGCTCCCACACAGCCTCCTATTTGCCTTTCTCCTGCTACCTCGGGGGCGCCCAGCACCTGCATGCATGCCTCTAGGGATGGAAATGTCCACTTGTGGGCAATGATACCTCAGTGGGCCAGGACCAACACATTTTTGGAAAAGAAATAAAATGGAACAGAAGAGTCAGGGTGCGTCCCCAAAGGAGCAGCTTTTGTTTGGAGGGATCTTCGTCCCACATGCAATGTAAGAGGGGGGCCCCTCAAAAACCTGGACTTATCTTCTGGAGGGCAGGCCCCTGTAGGACAGGCTTCCCTCACCAGGTGAGTGTGCTAGGAGCCCATCTGTATCAGTGCACCAGCTGGTGTTGTTGTGAGAGGCTGGGTTCGGCTCCAGTGAATGTTTTTGAAGACTCTTTCAACCTGTTGGCCCATTTCATGACCGGTGATTTATGAGCGTACCTGCCCACACGGCACTGAGTGTTCAGCAGTTTTTGACCAAAAAGGTCATGACCCCCATGCCCCACCCTCCCTGTTCACGGATCTCACCCTGAGTGGATGTTTTTTGTTTCCCCGGATGAAAGAGTCCTCACAGGGAGAGGTTTTGCTGCTGTGGAAGAGGTGAAACAAAATGCAACAGAAACACTAAAAGGCATCAAAATCGACGAGTTCAAAAACCGTTGTGAGCGGTGGAAAAACGTCTGGACAGGTGCACTGCATCAAGTGGAGAGGACTCTGAAGGTGACTGACATTTAAACATGTGAGGATGAACACACACCTTTACAGATAAATTCCGGGTGTTTGGGGTCTCCCCCCACCACGCGTCTGCTCAGGACTCGGGGTGGTTTCTGCTCAGTGCGGAGAAGAAGCTTGAAAGCCGCTCCTTCAGGGGGTGGAAGAAGAAAAGGATCCCCTCTCTGTTTTCAAGATGCCTCCAGGCAAGACGCGGAGACCGGCGGATACAGAGGTAAGAACGCCCACGGGGACTGGCTGCTGAGCGAGGCTTGTTCTCAGCTGTCGAAAGGAGCCGGGGAGCCGGGGAGCCGAGGCGGCGGCCCCAGGCCCTCCCGTGGGCTTCAGCCTCGGGCCTCCCCCAGGCCTCCTCCTGGGGCGTGGGAAGCCTCCAGTAAGAGGCAGACAGGATCGTGTCTGTGAAACGGACCTCTGAAAATTCTCTCCTCTGCGAAAACAGGGAGCAAGCTGACAAAAATGAGCAGGACCAACTTTTCCAGAGCTCTGGAAATCGGCCCAAAGCTTGCAACAACTCTGGGAGCATTTATTCAAGAGAAAGGGCTAGGTCTTGTAAGAAGAACAGGGTTTGCAGCTTTAGCGTGCCCTATTCGACCTCTGCCGCCACAGCACCGCCCCCCACACCTCCAGTCTGCAGCAGCCTCCTGCAGGGTGAAGGCCAGAAACAGGGTGGGAGCTACTTCAAAGCCTCATACCAGCTCTCCCGGCACAAAAAGGCTTTTCCCCAGAGCACTGGTCGAATCCGCTCACAGACCAGTGTTTACCTGCGGGGCGGCCCGAGGCGGTGGGTAACAGGGGAGCCCACAAAGGTCGACCAGAAAGCTGGGAACAAGGCATCCACAGGGGCTTTTATAGGCCCAATGTTCTCCTGGGACACAGAAGGCCACTCGCAGGCTACGCACTTGCTCAGGAACGACCTGAGAAGCCCTAGGCTTTCACATCTGGTAGCTCTCGAGGCGGGAAGTAAAGGCTGGGACGGGGGTCAACCGCCTGGCCGGGTGCTGAAGGAGCCCCAGTACTCACACGAGAGCCCCTTGACAAAAACCGAGAGACGTAAGTTCCAGGCTCTTAAGGAAGACTCTGTGTAACCATTAGCGGGATGCTGAGCGGAGGGAGAAGAGACTTCGGTGGCTACAAATGACGAAGAATAGACTTTAAAGGATGTGTAGAGTCACCGGGCAAAGCAAAACAAAGCAAAACAAAAATCTCAGCAAACAGCAGGAACAACAAACCCTGGGGAGGGGGAGCGTCTGATTCCCGGAATTAGCACATTATATGATTTAAAGTGTCCACTGCTGAAAAAGGAATTACAGGAGAGAGGGGGAGAGAGAGAGAGAGAGAGAGGAAGGAAGACCACTTCATCCCAAAGCAGTTCAGTGCATGTTCCTCAAGCTCACATGGAACGTTCACCAAGATGGCTCGCATCCCGGCTCATTAAACACCTCTTCACCAATCTGAAGACTAGATATACAATGTCTGCTTTTCAGACCACAACAGAATCAAGCTGGAAATCAGTAACAGAAAAACAGCTGGGTAGTCCCAAAATGCTCAGAGATGGAATAACACACTTCCAAATAACACCCAATGGGTCAAAGAAGGCACCTCAAAATGAGTTTACAAACGTTTTGAGCTGAATGAAAATGAAAGCACGACTCACAAATATATCTGTAGGACGCAGTGAGGGTGGTGCTGAGGGCAGTTCGTAGCACGGAACACGTATGTATTAAAGAACAATCTCAGATCAATCAGCGAAGCTGCCCACCTGGGAAGCGGGGAAAAAAAAAAAAGAAGAGCAAGTTAATTCCACAGTAAGCAGAAGAGAAGACATCATAAAAATCATAGCAGAAATCAATGAAATTGAAACTAGAAAATTAATAGAGAAACATCAATGGAGTCAAAAACTGGTTCTGTAAGAAGAGCAATTAAACCTGTCGCCAGGCTAACTAAGGAGAAAGAGAGGACACAAACCACCAATGTGAGGAAGGGAAGAGGAGCCATCACTACAGATCCCACGGACTTTGAAAGGGCGACGAGGGAAGGCTATGAGCAACGCCCTGGCCGCAGATTTGATATCCTACAGGAAACGCACCAGTTCTCGGAGGGACACAATCTGCACACTCACACAAAACGGAATACGATAGGCCTCTGTCTGTTAAAGAGACATTCCAAAGTCAGCAATCAATATACTGTGTTACTAAAATGAAGGATAAAGACCGCGTGCTCATCTCAATAGATGCAAAAAGGAATTCCGAAAAAACGAACACCCTTTTATAACCCCATTCCATGTTGTTTCACGCAACGAATTTGAAATAGAAGGCAACTTTCTCAAGGTAATAAAAGAACATCTAGGAAAAACCCACACCTAACCTCATGCTTTATGGCGAAAGAAGGAAGGTTTTCGCCCTGCAGTCAGGAACGAGACAGGGTGCCCACTCTCTCCCTCTACGCAGCATCGTACTGGAGGTTTTAGCCAGAGAAATCAAGCAAGAGATAGAAATGGAGGCATTAAGGGTAAAGGAAGAAATACAACTATATTTACCAATGACATGATTCTGTGCATAGAGAATCCTGAGGAACACGTGTGCACACGCGTGCACGCACACACACACAGCCCTCATGAGTTCAGCAAGGTTCCGGGGTACAAAACCAACCTACGAAAATCAATTGATTTAAAACTGTGTTCATGAGGAGAGTAGACCTTCTCCGAGACCCGGCCGAAGGGAGGCCCGGCCTGCTGCAAGACGGTGGTTTCTAGGCGTCAGGTCCAGACGGACAGGCCCGGGGGGTCGTGACATGCAGGGGGGAGCCCTGGGAAACCCAGACTGCTGTGGGAAGGGTGGGCCACGTGGGTGGGGGGCCAGCTGATGGGGGTTGCCGGAACCCCGAGTTCCCAGCAGCCCCCACCTTCACCACCAGCAGGTGGCCTGGGGGTCAGCTGGGCTCTCTCAAGCCCAGGAGACAGGGCTGCGGCCCATTGCACAGACTGGAACTTTCCCCGTGACCTCGCCTCCCCTCTCTGTCCTCGTGGGGAGGGCCCACTCAGCACAGACAGGGGCACGTCGGCGGGTCCGGATCCCAGGCTGGCGCTGCCTCGAACTCGGGGCGGGGGAGAGGGTCGGAGTTACCAGTGCCCCTGGGCAGCCCTGGGATCCACAGAGTGACTCCCCAGCTAGGGTGCAGAGGCCAGCGTGCAAAGTGGAACAGTGGGCACTGGCGGGGCGGGCAAGGGAAAGGCCCCAATTCGGGGCAGGTGAGCACCTGGGAGCCCCGAGGGGTGGCCACACTCCTCCTTGTGAGACGGAGCAGGCCACCTGGCCTGAGCAGAGGACACGGGTGGACGAGGACTGTGAAGGGAAGTTGCTGGACTGGAGGCTGAGCTGCAAGTAGGATCCTGAGAGCCAAGCCCGGCTGTGGAGGACTGGACGCACAGCTGCAGACTGTGGGCTTGTCTCGGGGGCGCTGGGTGCCAGGTAGATTCTAGAAGGTTCTCTCTGAGTAGTCAGGGAAAGGGCAGGGGTGAGACAGGAGACTAAGGCCAGGGAGGAGGCCTGAGCCTGCCTACCCCAGAGGGGATGGGCAGGGTGCTGGGGGAGGTGGGATGCAGAAGGGGGTAGACCCCCCACGTGGGATGAGTCTCTGGAGCAGGGGCCGCCAGGACCTGCTCTTCTCAGAAAAGGTAGCTGATGGCGGAGCTTTGGGGAAGGAGCCAGACCCTTCTCTGGTGCCATGTCCCGCAGGCCCGGCCCCCGGCCCACTTCTTCCTGCTGCCCCATTGGATCGAGCCCTCCAGGCCCGGCCCAGCCAGGCCTCTGTCCCCCCTTGCTTCTTGGGGGTGTTTTCCTCGGAAGAGCCCCCGCCTGCACATCTTCCTGGAGGGGCGCCGGCTCTTACCCGGCCCTGGGCTCGCAGATTTCATTACCTCTAATGAGCCCGTCGGAGGCCAGGCAAGGCAATTAGGAGCACCAGGCCTTCCCGTCAGCGAGGCTCGGAGCCGGGCAGGCATGCGGCCCCAGCCGCGCCGCCCACCGCCTGGTAATGAGAGGGTGAAATCCGGGAATTAATGAGGACGGGAAAATTAATCACAGGTTGCTGCGCCCCGGGGGGGCACCGGCAGGTTTGGAGTCTCAGATCCTCCCTCCAGATCTGGGGGTGCGGGGGGCCGGGAGGAGCAATCTGGGCTCCAGTATCAAGCCGTGAACACAGACGGAGCCTTCTGTTCTCCCCCACCCCCCGCACAGCGGGAGCAGGCAGCTGGGGCAGCGCTGGAACCAGAGCAGGGGCCCGGCCCTGCCGCGTGCTGGCGGCCTGGGTGTGGGTGCCTAGCCTCTCTGCGCCCCTGTGCTCTCTGTCTAGGGCAGATGGTGACCTGGTGAGCTGGGCGTGCTGCTCTGGGGTGAAAAGACCCTTCATCCCTGCAGCGGGCCACTGGAGACAGGGCCCCTTCCCCTCCGTGGGAGCTCACATCCCACACACCCGGAGGATTAGAAAAAGACCCCCATGATGGTTCTGGGATGACGTGCCAGCTGAGCACAGGCGGGGGCACAGGTGGGCAGAGGTGGGCAGAGGAAAGCATAGGTCGGCTCAGAGGTGACATGGACCAGGGTCTGGGAGCTTACTTCAAAAGAAAAGGGTGTAGCTGTGGGGAGAGCCGGGGGAGAAGAGAGGGACTGGGGGCAGCTCTGGGGGAGAAGACGGGGCAAGGGCAGTAGAAGGGCGGCCAGCTGGGGCCCCAGGGGAGAGGCGGGGCCCCAAGCCCGGGCTGCCAGTACCAGGAGCCGATGCCGCCGTCCTGGCCTCCGGCAGCAGCAGGACTCAGAGCTCCCGGAAGTGAGGGGCTGAGCTAGGTCATGAGTCCACTCTAACGTCCAGAAGGTTCTGACTAACTTTGACCAGGCTACCTCTACCCTGTCAACGCCGACACTTAGCTCCCGTGGTGTCGTCCCTCCAATGGTGTCGTGCCTGCCTGCGGACCCCAGCTGGGCCGGGGGGCTGGCCTGCGGAGGTTCCTCATTGTACGGAGACGCCCCAGCCCTGCCCGCCCACTCGTGTCTCTGACCCAGGGCCCGGCACAGGGCGCCGCGCCCAAAGCCGACCCAGCCGCCGAGGGCGGTGGAGCAGCCCTGGAGAAAACAGGCCCCGGCCCCGCCCCGCCGGACAGGCTGCGGTTGGGGCCGGGCTCTGCTCTTCCGGAGGCGGGGTGGGCGGCCAGGAGAGGGGGGGCCACGCTCAGGCTCACGCTCACTGAGTAAGCCTGTTGGCTGTGCCTCCGCAAAGGTTTTCCCAGTTACTTTAATGATGGAACGTTTTATGGCATCATATATTCCTCCTTTTTAGCCCAGAAAGGCCAGTGAGCTGCACCTTCTGTGTGTCCTGGGCAATGGGGTCTGACCGTCAGTCAGTGACAGCAGCCGCTGCTGTCCCCAGCTGCTGGCAAGGGGACCCTGCATTTGGCTTGGCCTTTCTGCTGTGGCCTTCAGCTCCTTGGTTGCCTGGGGGACCCCAGCCTCAGTTTCCCCATGTCTGTAATGGCTGTAGGTAGGCCCAGTGAATGGGCCAGAAGGGCGCTCTGTGCCCCATTCCTGGAAGTGAGAATGGAGGGTCACTCTGGTGAGAGAAGCCTCCTGTCGCCTGGCCCCGAAGCTCCATCTGGCTCTGGGCCCCAGGGAGGGAGGCAGACAGCAGAGGGGACCCCCAACAGAGAGATGTTGCAGCTCGCCCAAGACCACAAGGAGGTGGTAACCCTTCCTCCCTAACCGGTCGCAGCCCGAAGCTCTGGCGGCCTCCACGAGTAGGAACCGGAGGAGCGGAGGGCGCCGCTCGCCGCCGGGAGCATCATTATGCACAGGAAAGCTCAGCAGCTGTGCTGACGCGACCCCGGAGGAAGCGGGCACCGGTGTGGTTTCCCTCGACTGACCGGACCGCCGAGGCTCGCTGAGGTGACCCCCGGGGGAGCTGGGCTGTGGACCCAGGGCCACACCCTCTCACCCCCCACCTCTCCTGCCCCTTTGCCGGGAAGTGGACCTCTAGGGGGACAGGGAGTCCCGGCACAGAGCCCGAAGCCCTGGCTGCACTGGATGCTCAGAGCGGATGTGCGGACGCAGGCCCGGTGCTGCCCGGGGCTGGCCGGCCTCGGGCCCCGAGGTTGGCGGGGCTCAGTGACCGGAGGAAAGCCGGGTGGGGCCCTCCCTGCCGTGATAAATGTGGTGATTTGCGGCCACCAGCCGGCTGTCGGCACAAACGAGAGAAACCCCGTGCGCTCAAGAAACACCCTTTGCACAAACCCTTTTTGGAGACGTCAATGGGAAGCCGGAGCTGCCGGAGACGCGGGCTGGTTCCGCTTGCTTCCTTCAGCTTCTCGGCCCAGTTATTTGAGAACGGCCACCCCAGACCAACTTTAGAGACTTGCCCCCCTGCTCGGAGAAGGCGGAACGCTCGAGAAGAGCATGAGGAGGAGAAAACACGGAGCCTTCTCCGACGTGCCGGGGTTGTGCTTTGAAACGAGGAGCAAATGTTGGAAAACACATCGGAGGTGCAGGCTCCAAAACAAGCGAGCAGCTTGGAGAGGAGGAAGCGTGGGGGTAGCCTGTGTGGGGCTCCTGTCCGCGGGGAGAGGGGCCCGGTGGGCAGCGACACCCGCAGGCCATGCCGGAGGACCGGCAGGTCCAGAGAAGGAACCTGTCAGGGGGCCAGGGGGTCACCCTGAAGACAGGAAGGCCAGGGCTGTGTGTGGGGGGCGGGGAGAGGTGTTCAGTGACCAGGGTGGCCCTGCATGTCTGCCGCGCTCCAGGGGCAGGACCCGGGGAAGTTTCCGGAATTAGGGGATGCCTCCTCTGTGCCCAGCACCGGGCCGTTCGAGCTCACACCTGATCGTTGCATCGTCTCTCGTTCTCCCAGGCGCCAACGCGGCCCCATGAGCGAGTTTATTCAGGCTCTCCCCTGGGCCCCGCCTCTACCCGGAGCAGCCACGAGCCACCTGCCTGCCGCGGCAGTGGCAGGTGGCCACGCGGTTCCTGCTGTCCCAGGTGTGGGAGGGAGCAGGGGGCCAGGCTCCCGGGGGCGCCCCTGCCTCTGCCTTTCTCCCGCCCGGGATGTAACCCCGCCCCCGCAGAGCCCACTGCCCAGGGCGTGAGCCGCCATGCACAGCCGGCTTCCCTGGGCGGCAGCAGAGTACGTGCTGAGGGCCCGGGCAGGCGGGTTTCCCTTCACCCGCACGAGTTTCTTGCGCTCAGGGCCGGCTGGGCTGGGAGCGAGCTCCCTGTCCCCGGGGCCCTCCCGGGTGCTGGGCCGTGGGGGACAGCTTCCGGCGGGGCTGACGTCAGAACCGCTGCAGGTCAGGTGTCCAGCCGAGGCCGGGCGGGGCAGCTTGGCCACTGGGCACCTGGGCGGACCCCCACGGGACCGCTCGGGCCTCCAGAGTCCACGGGATTTAGAGGTCTCCCTCCCAGCAGGGCGGCGTGAGGATGGAGGCTGCGTCTCAGGCACCGGCCCTCGCTCCTGCGCTCCCGCTGGGCCGCCCGACCCCTGCGGGGGCGGCGTGCCCGCTGATTGGCACTCCGGGCTCGCCCTCGTCAGGCGGAGGCGACCGTTCCCGCCTGCTCCGGACACCTGGGGCGCCGCGGTGGCAGGTGCCACGCGGACTGTCAGAGCCCCGTGGCAGGAGGCGGGCGCGTGGTGGGAGCAGGAACGCGGCAGCCGCAGGGGAGGTGGAGGTGCTGGCTTATGTAACGGGCACCCCGCAGGCCGCGTGGCCCGGGGCTGCTCGCCGCTCATTAGAGCCCAGCCTAACGAGGGCCGGGGGCGCCTCCCGCAGGGAGCCCGCGCGGCCCCCGCCGCACGGGAGGAAGAATTAAAGAAGTGCCGGCCGCCACGCCGAGACGGGGAGAGCTCAGACCGCGCAGAAGCTCTGCCCGTGGCCCCGAGGAGCCCCAACACGCCCTCTGCAAGCCAGGGGCGTCAGCGAGAGTACCAGGTTCGGGGGGCTGCTGGGCAGCGCCTGTTCTGGGGCCTGCCCGAGGCTGACCGTGACCTCTCGGGACTACGGCTGCATTGAGTGAGCCCGGCCTGACAGGGCAGCTGGGAGACTCACGTAAGAGACGCAGGCACGGACCTTCCGCAGACTTGGACGTGCCCACGGGCCGGGAAAAGTGCGGCTGTTCTCCCGTCAGGAGGTTCCAGCTACACCCCAGCCCCGCGCCAGGGGCACGCGGGCGGGAGAGTCGGGAACAGGGGCTGTGACGTTCCCGTGTGGAAACCGAACATGGCAGCCACACGGTGCCAGGGTTCTTCGTCCTCACAGCCTAGGTGGCCGGCTGAACAGCTGAGAAAGACAGGCAGACCAGCTTGCTTAGCAACAGTCACCCGGTGAGCTGGGTTGGGGGTCCAGGCTGATCTGACCCCAGATCTTCCCACTGCCCCCAGCAACATTCTTTGGAGGGACCCCTCCATTGCCTTTGGAAATATGATAAGAAAATAGATCTGTCCCCAGAAAAATGTGCAAGCCAGTACTCCAGCGTTGGGGGGTGGGGCTGTGGACGCACTCCTGTTTGGGTTGCAGGGTTGGGGGACCCCTGAGTGAGACCCCTCTCCTAGAGCTGTTGCCCCTGTTGAGGAAAGGACACGTCTGGGATCGTCTGTGGCTCTCTGGCACCCCGGCACCCCTGCAGCCCGCAGCACTGGGTCCCCCGGGCGCCTGCTGTGTCGAGCTTGTATGTGGCGGCAGGCAGCTGGGAGCCACAGGCCAGCAGCTGCTCTCCTGGCGGAGGCCTGGTGGCCCGGGATCAGACACCTAGGCTCCCTGCAGGCCTGCTGCCTGCTCCGCCCCCAGGGTGGGGAAGGGGGCCCGCGTGGGAGTAAGCCTGGCTGCAGGGGGAGAAGACCCGGGCACAGAGGGGCTTCTGGGCAGCGCGGCCCTCGGTCTCTCCCCGCCAGCTCTTGCTGCTTCAGAAACCAGCTGTGGGTGAGCAGCAGTCGTGTGCGACGCTCTGCGTAGGAGCCACGACAGGACTCAGCTTCCCCAGGACCCCGGGTCGTCAGCTGCTGCTGCTGCTGCTGCGGCCGACCCGGCCGAGCACGCGTCTCCCTCCCCAGCTGCCTCCGGGGTCTGCCCGCCGGTGAGCCCAGAAGCAGGGCCTCCTGGGCGGGCAGGCAGGCGGATCTGACTCCGGGAGAAATGCAGCCTGCAGAGCGGGAGACACCCACCTTCCACTGCGGGCCGTCGAATCCGGGCGCAGGGATGTCTGGGCGGAAGGGAGCTGAGGGGTCCGTAATGAACAACAGATGACGGGCGGCCGCGGTCGTTTTTAACTGGCATTCTAGCGGCGTTGCGTCCCTCCCAGACCCCGGAGGTGGCTTTGTCTGACTGACTCTCTGGAGCCTTCGGCGGGGGGGACCAAGCCCGGCCCGCTCCGCTGTTTCCTGGAAACTGAGCTCCTGGCCACGGGTTCTGTAGCCCCAGGAGCGGGCGAGCTGGGAGGCCCGTGTGAACAGGGCCCCGCGGCTGCAGGAAGCTGCCCCAGCGGCCCGGCCAGCCCCACTCAGAGAACCGAGGGCCGACCAGGTGTGCCGCCAGGTGAGTGCAGAGCTGCAGGTGGCACCCCCCCCACCCCTGAAGACCCAGCTCCAAGGCCATCTTCTCCAGGACCTGGTCCCCACAGTGTCCTGGTTTACCCCGGCCCCGCTAGAGGAGGCCGTTCCCTTGTCCAGGTCCCTGGGGCCCCTGTTGGCCCCTCACAGGCGAGTCAACCCCTGAGCAGGGATGGCTCCGCCTTGCTCCACCCCTATGGTACCAAGCACAGGGGTCTGTCGGGATGGGGCAGGTGTCTCAGGACCACGGAGCCAAGGATGGAGTTGGCAAATAGGAACCCCACAGATCCCCGAGTGTCCGCCTGGTGAAACTCTCTGGTTCCCCAGCAGGCTCCGGGAGAAAACGGCTGTCCTGGGAACATCTGGGCTGAAAAACAGTGGCCGTGGGACCCCGCAGGGGCTCACTGAGAGCCACGTCTGGTGGCCAGAGGACAGGCGAGCCCAGGTCGTCTCTGGCTTTTAGTGAGGGGGTTCGGCATCAGAGTCCCTTGGGAACTAGATGGAGACGTGCGATCTTTCCCTAAAACCACAGACAGGAATTGCGGGTCTGTGACTGTGCCCAAGGGTAGAGCGTGGACCCTGGCCCGAGGTGCGGTCTCCAGGCCCACCTTGCCCTGCCCAGGGGTTTCCTCAGCTGCTTGGGCGAAGATGGGAGACACCACCCAGAGCCAAGAAGGGACCTCATCTCATGGGTGGTTGGTCAGCTGTGTACCTGTGGCGTGGTGGACACAGCAGGTCTGACTCCCGTGCAGACTGGGCTGGAATCTACATCTCGGTGACCTGAGGCGAGTGTCACCCTGACACTGCCACAGCGAGGACAGTCAGGCCCGGGAAGAGTGTTTCTTTTCTGGGCGACCTGCTCTGACCCAACACCAGGCTAGACGGCCTTGGAGAAGCCGCCCACCCACGGGCCACCCTGCTGTCGGGGACTGAGTCACCTCCTACTTAGTCGCTTGGGGATGGTTTCACTTAGCAGTTAAGTAATCTTTAATAAGTTCATTTAAAAAGAAAGAAAAAAGCAAATGAGGTAACTGCAGGACCAGGTTGTTTTCAGGGAGGGGCTGAGCGGCAACGAGAGCATCCCTCCCAGGGTTTGTCACAGCACCCGCTGGGGCCCCAGGTGCTTCTGAGGCATCTCGGGTTGATGCTACTACAGAGCCGATCTACCCAAACTTGCCAAATCTGGGCTTTGTCTGCTTCCTGCCATACATCCATTGATCTACTCATCCTTCCATCCATCCACTCATCCATCCATCATCCTTCCATCCATCCACAATCCATCCACTCATCCATCCATCTACACATTCATTGATCTACTCATCCACCCATCCATCCACACATCCATCTCTCCATCCACTCATCCACCATCCATCCATCCATCCATCCACTTATCCATCAATCCATGATCCTTCCTTCCATTTATTCACTCATCCATCCATCTACACATTCATTGATCTACTCATCCACCCATCCATCCACACATCTATCTCTCCATCCACTCATCCATCCACCATCCATCCATCCATCCATCCACTTATCCATCATCCATCAATCCATGATCCTTCCTTCCATCTATTCACTCATCCATCCATATACACATTCATTGATCCACCCATCCATCCACACATCTCTCTCTCCATCCACTCATCCATCCACCATCCATCCACTCATCCATCCACTCATCCATCCATCATCCATCAATCCATCATCCTTCCTTCCATCCATCCACTCATCCATCCATTCATCCATCCATCTATCCATCCATCCAATCCTTGGCTCAGATGGTGTCATAGCTCTAGATTTCTGTAGTCTGAGCCCAGTGTTCCTATGATCTCCCATAGCTGCCTCTCAAATTGAGCTTCCTCCTCCAAAACAAAGACCCTTCCTGAGGACCCTTTGGAAGGCCCTTTCCATCGGTCTGTTTCCAAAGGCTTTCCATGAGAGCTTTACACTAGGCTCTCAGCGAGGGTTTCTTCCTTCTGCCTCCTCCCCGGCCCCCCCACACCCCTGTGTGTGCTGCATTCTGGGGTCAAGACGTGGAAACAGAGTGGGTATACTTTTCTACTTCAGTTCCTGAGAGACTGAACAAGGAAAACCCCCTGTCCTTTGGCCCTGTCTCGGCCACAGCAGCTCCTGGGTCTGGCGCGCTGGGTGGCAGATGCTCCCTCACCTGGTGGCAAGTGGACAGAGAAGGACAAATGTCAGTGAAGAAATGCACAAAGCAACTCAAGACGAGTGGAGAGTTTCTTTTTCCTTCCCTCTATTTTCACAGTGCCCAACATCAATGTTCTTCTCCACATGTCAGGCTTTCAAAAAAAATGATTAAAATGCACCGGATTATTACGTAAAGCTGTTTCGGACTTAATTTAGCAAACCGTAACATTTTTATCATGTTTATAAAGCCCTTTTTAATGAAAACCGTCTGCGAGGAGACCAAATATCAAGGCTGAAATCATGTTTTCTCCGTGTTTGTCATCCCTGAAGATGCTGTTTCCAGATTTTACAGAAATAATAAATTTCGTTCCGAAGTCTGGGCCTCCGCGGTGGTGCCACACGCCTCTGGATTTTCCAATTTGCAGCACAAGAAGCTAATCCCGCTGTAATTTCTCATCCCTGCCAGCTCCCGACCACAATTTCATACCTTCCTAGACTCTTTGTAAATGTAGTGCTTGCAGCCGCATTCGACCCAAGATGTTTATTTTACAAGAGCCTGAAAAATGTTGTTCTAATAAGCATCACATATTTTCTCAGTGACAAAGGTTTTCGTCCCGTTCTCCCCACTTCCCAGGTCACCGCTGGTCACGGTTCCCTCAGGCGCCTCCCCATCAGCCGGGTGCTGCACGGCGGATGGCGGTGGCCCGCCTGGATGGGCACCGCCTGGCGTGGGACCCGTTTGGGAGCCGTGTCTGCCCTCCAGCACCCAGGCCTGTCCTGGACACGTCCCCAGTGACACCTCCTTAACAGAGGTGAGACTCCCAGCCCCAGATATTACAGCTGGGCAAAAAGCTACCGTAACACTCCCTGAAGAGGGATTTCTCAGGTCTGAGATCCTGTGACCTGGCTGGGTGGCCCCCCGATGGCCATGGCCTTGCTCCTCGTCGGCAGCAGAGGCGGCTGGAGCCTGGGGAGCCCTGGGAGGCGGGCCAGGCCCGAGGCCTCGGCTGGCGAGGTTGTGACGGGCACAGGTCCAGCCAGAACTGAGCCCACTGAGGTGGGTCCCGGCGGGGTGGAGGGCGGAGTCACGCACCTGGTTTGGCGCCCCTGGCCCCCGGAGGCTGGCGGCAGAGATCCGGTAGGGCCGCTCGGCTCCTCCAGGGAGACGGTGTGTTTGCTCCAGAGGCGACACGAGGGTTTGATGGGGCTGATGGAGCCCGCAGCCTGGGAGGGGCACCGTCTGATCCACAGCGAAGACCCCGACAACTGGCAGAGTGTAGGGGACAGTTCTCGTCTGTTCCCCAGCCCAGCTGTCTCTGGATTCCGACAGGCGCCCGGTCCAGTCGCCCTCCCTGAAGACCGGGTCGGGCAGGACCACCGAGGTGCCAGGCTCTGCTCTGGGTCCGACTCCCGGGTGCTGCTGGGCCGGGGGTGGTTTTGCACGACGTCCTCAGCCTGCAGGTGCGCGTGCTCTCGGCTCGTGCTGAGTGCCAAGCTCGTATGGAGGGCTGCAAGGTGGGGGACTGGAGGGGTTGCCTGGAGGCGGGGCCTTCAGGGCTGACCCCGGCAATGGAGTAGGCAGACCACGATGAGCTGTCACCCATCCCGGGAGTCGGGCAGCGTTTACGTCTCCTCCTGTGGCGGCAAGTCCCTCTCCGCTGGGGTCCAAGGTGAACAGGTCTCTCCTCCGCCATATCGCAGGAGCAAGGCCACCAGAACGTTTCCTGTGCAACTTCATTAAGTGTCCTCGGCTGCTTCCAAGTGACAGGCAGGTGTCCCCACCTGCTCCTGCCCGGGGTAGGCAGATCAGCACGCTCCTGCCCACAGTCACGTTCGGGTCTCCGCACCCAGGGACCTGATTCCATGGGTCACTGGCCTTCCCAAGAGGCCAGCTGTCCCAAGTGCCATGGGAATAGACAGAGCCAGAGAGGGACAAGCCTTGACCAGAGTCATTCAGCAAGTTACTTCTAACTGACAAAGTGGGGACCGGGCAGTTCCGGGGCCTCACCCCGCGCCCAGGCTGGGCCCCAGCCAGCCTCCCCGCACCCTTCCAACAAGTTGGGCCGACTTGCAGTTCAGCTGAGGTCACGAGAACTGTGCGCCGCTTATGTCACCTCCAGCCCCGCGCGCCCCCCCCACCAGTGCAAACGCCCCCACGGCCCTGCCGCCAAGCTAGCAATCTCCCGAACCCCGTGCTGCGAGGCACAAAGGTCCAATTCAGCCTCCCGGGTGGGAAAGGGATCTCATTAAGGCCCTGGCAGCCGGCGTGGGGGCTGAGGTATTGTTTTTAATGGAAAAACAAGAATTTGCTGTTATGTGTTAGATTAAGGCTTTATCCAGGGGAATCAATCGTATTGCTACCAGCCTTCACTCGCATAGCCTTTGACCTCACATCCTGGGAGAAGGCGCGACCGGGGCTGTGAAATTGGTTCATTTCTCTTTCTGGTATTTAATGAAGCCTCAGACAGCCCGCGCACGGCGCCTTCTCCCCGGGGTGGCTGTGAATTACTCTCACCTGCATGCGTGACTGTCTCTGAGCAATCACCGGCCTTTCCCCCGCTCCGCCCGCCGCGCGCACCGCCAGACCCATCGTCCAGAAACACAGCTCTGGTCACGAACTGCCACCACTCCGGGGCCTCCTGGGGGCGGTGCGCTGCGCCAGAATAATGTCCAAACTCTCCGGTCCCCTGAGCTGGCGTTTCAACAAAGTCCAACTTTTTATTGGAGGATAGCACACAGGCAGAGAAGTCCGCAGATCACAGGGACAATATTGCATCTTCGGAAGGTAAGAGGCACGCCCCTCTGGCCAGCCCCTCCCAAATGAAGAAACACAATCTCGCAGGCGCCCAGAACACTCCCAGCACACCTGCCTCAGGCCAGCAGCCTGCGGCCCCCCGGGGTGGCCATTGCCCGCATTTCTACACTTTTTTAAAACTGGTTATTGCATTTTGTACATGAACTCATACATCATGTCGTGTTCTGTTCAACAAGCTTTGAAAATGTTATGTTCTGTGCCTCTGCACACGGGGTGGGGGGGGGTGGCGCGCAGAACAACTCCCCTCCCTCACGCCGTGCACTGCCAACAGCTCAAATCCTTAACAGTCAGACTGGAGACCCCTCCTCCAGGGACCCCCTCAGGATTTCCTGCCTTCTGAGCGCTGCCCCACCAGGAGAACTCCCGGCCAGGGTGAACTTCCAGGTAGACAGGGGGTCCCTGGCTGAAAACCTGACACACGGGGACAAGTTTATGAAGCGAGTCCCCAGATGAATGCCACTTGCCACTCAGTTGCTGAGATCCTGCCTGGAGGCGGGAGCTGGCCTGTCCTCGCCAGCTCGCCAACTCGGGTTTCAGGTGGTGGGGAGCTCCCTGGGGAAGAGAGGGAGAGACACAGAGAAGGGAGGGAGGGGGAGGCCAGGGCAGTTCATTGTTTGCGTTCCTGCTAGGGTACCAGCCCTGCCAGGCACTGTGCCGCTGTCCTCCAGCTCAGCCGCCTCCACGCCTCCTCAGGTGACTTCCGTTTCCCTGCGCGCTGGGTGTCTCTGTGCAGGTGACTTAACCTCTCTGGGCCTCTGTTCTCTCCTCTAAAGCAGGGACAGCGGAGCCCACCATGCAGGGCTCTTGTGCGCACAGGTGACAACGAGGCGGAGCGCTGGCCGGGACTCGGCCCACGGAAGCGTCCGCACGCTCCCCGCTGTGACTGCGATGCAGTCTCTCCGTCTTGTCTGCGCTGGCCTCGAGGGAAGAAGGCGGAGGAGCGGACTGCTCTTGGAAGGGGCTCAGGAAGAGGCTGGTTGGCTCTCCAGTGCCGGCGTCTATCCAGTTGCCTGGAGAAGCAGGGTCGCCGCTGCCGGCGAGACGGATGCACGGCCACCCTGTGGGCGGGGCCCAGCAGAGTCTCCAGGAGCCCCACCACTGAGCACAGCAGCCCGTTTTCTCCCAACCCTGCGGAGACCAGGGCTCTGCCCAGGATGGGGGAGAAGCAGATCACAGCGGCTCTGGATGTCCACCCCAGAGAACCAGATGACTCTGTGAGGAGGGGACGCACTCGAAGCCACTCTGAAGCGGCTGCGGCGAGCTTTCAGACTGCATGGCACAGACACGGGTGTGCGGCTGCCGCCGAGGCGGAGGAAGACCTGGGCGGGGTCAGCTTGGGTGCAGGGTTCCCAAGGAGCCTTCCGCCGCGCAGTGAGGGGTCGGTGACTGAGGACGCCCAGAGACCCACCTTCCTCTTGCGCATCAGCCCCTTCTCTGAGCTCCGTGACGACAGAGCACTGGGGTCAGTGGGAGGAGGGGCGAAGGAGCAGTGGGGACACAGCAGGCAAAACCTACCTATGAAGTCGGCCCGTACGTCATGCCAAGAGACATGTCCCCAGGGCCCTGAAGATGTTACAAGGTACAAATCACTGGAGCATCAGAAAAGAGGGACGAGCTGGGAGACGGCAGGCTGCCGGAACCAGACGCAAAGCCCAGGCTCCATAGGGGAAGACCAGAGGGCCTCCGAGGACGGGAAGCTTCGCCCCCAGACACAGATCCGCGGGTAAACGGCAGACCAAGGACTTCTTTACTGCGTTTCCCATAGACAAAGAGGCAATATACCCTTAATAAGCGAAAGGCGCCTACAAATTAATTAGAAATCGCTCTCAATACAAAAATGGTTACAGACTCTGAGTACACAATTCACAGAAGAAGAGTAAAAATGGCAATAAATATCAAAAGATTTCTCAACCAGGGAAATGTAAATTACAAAATGAAACAAGACTTTTTTATTTGTTTTTTTAATTTAATATATTTTATTGATTATGCTGGTACAGTTGTCCCACTTTTTCCTCCCCTCCACCCTGTACCCCCCTCCCACCAGCATTCCCACCCTTGGTTCATGTCCATGGGTCGCACATAGAAGTTCTTTGGCTTCTCCATTTCCCACACTATTCTTAACCTCCCCGGTCTATTTTGTACCTACCATTTATGCTACTTATTCCCTGTACCTTTACCCCCATTCTGCCCCCTCCCCCTCTCCTCTTATAACCCTCCATGTGATCTCCATTTCTGTGATTCTCTTACTGTTCTAGTTTGCTTAGTTTCTTCTTGTTGTTTTTTTAGGTTTGGTTGTTAATAGTTGTGAGTTTGTTGTCATTTTACTGTTTGTATTTTTTATCTTCTTTTCCTTAGATAGGTCCCTTTAACATTTGATATAATAAGGGCTTGGTGATGCTGAACTCCTTTAACTTGACCTCATCTGGGAAGCACTTTATCTGCCCTCCCATTCTAAATGACAGCTTTGCTGGATAGAGCAATCTTGGACGTAGGTCCTTGCCTTTCATGACTTGGAATACTTCTTTCCAGCCCCTTCTTACCTGCAAGGTCTCTTTTGAGAAATCAGCTGATGGTTTTATGGGAACTCTTTTGTAGGTAACTGTCTCCTATTCTCTTGC
>CM052538.1:192350360-192369299 GCA_028533065.1 Trachops cirrhosus | reverse complement strand
GGGATGTAGGTCTTTGCCTTTCATGACTTGGAATACTTCTTTCCAGCCCCTTCTTGCCTGTAAGGTCTCTTTTGAGAAATCAGCTGACAGTCTGATGGGAACTCCTTTGTAGGTGACTGTCCCTTTATCTCTTGCTGCTTCTAGGATTCTCTCCTTCATTTTTACCTTGGCTAATGTAATGATGATGTGCCTTGGTGTGTTCCTCCTTGGATCCAACTTCTTTGGGACTCTCAGAGATTCCTGGCTTCCTGGCTTCCTGAAAGTCTATTTCCTTTGCCAGATTGGGGACGTTCTCTCTTATTATTTGTTCAAATAACTTTTCCACTTTTTGCTCTTCCTCTTCCCCTTCTGGTACCCCTATAATTTGGATGTTGGAATGTTTAAAGATGTCCTGGAGGTTCCTGAGCCTCTCCTCATTTTTTTGTATTCTTATTTCTTCATTCTTTTCTGTGTGATTGTTTCTTTCTTCCTTCTGGTCCACTCCATTGATTTGAGTCCTAGTTTCCTTCCCACCGCTATTGGTTCCCTGTGCACTTTCCTTTATTTCACTTAGCGTAGCCTTCATTTTTTCTTCTAATTTGTGACCAAATTCAACCAATTCTGTGAGCATCCTGATCACCAGTGCTTTGAACTGTGCATCTGATAGGTTGGCTGTCTCTTTACCACTTAGTTGTTTTTGTTCCGGAGCTTTGATCTGTTCCTCCGTTTGGGCCTTTTTTTTTTTTTTTGGTTTTGACGTGCCTGTTACAGATGGGGGGCGGAGCCTTATGTGTTCCCCAGGGCGGGGCAACCCAGTCGCTGGGTTGTGATGCTGTACGTGGGGGCGGAGTCCTTGAGGAAACAATGGTGCTTGCTCCGCTCTTGGTTGGACTTCAGTCCCTTCCGCCGCTTCCCCCGACCAAACTGGGCCTTTCTGGTGCTAGTTCCCATGTGGGTGGGCTTGTGCACGTTCTAGAACCCCGTGGGTCTCTCCAACGAACTCTCCTGTGAGTCTGGGAGTCTCTCCCTGCGCCTCAACACCCACAGGTATTTTCAATCCGTGTTTTGGGGCTTTATTTCCCGGCGCTGAGGCCCTGGGCTGCACGGTCTGTCCCGCTCCCCAGTTTCACGTGGTTTACCTGCACGCGAATTTGGGACCCCTGGTTCGTCAGCCTCCTTGTGCGCTGCACCCCGCTCCACAATCGCTGCCTTGCTGGGTCCACCCACTGCTACCCCGCGCCTGGGGTCTGCCAGCCACTGCTTTTTTGGCCAAGGCCCCTCTCCGCTTGGCAGCCCGACTCTGCCCCCTGGATGAACGTGTCTACTTTAACTCCTTGGTTGTCGGACTTCCATACGGTTCAATTTTCTGTCAGTTCTGGTTGTTTTTTTTGTTCCCAAATTTTTGTTGTCTTTATTTTGGTTGTGCAAGGAGGCACAGTGTATCTACCTATGTCTCCATCTTGGTCGGAGGTCTGATCTTCTTTTCCTTAGATAAGTCCCTTTAACATTTCATACAATAAGGGCTTGGTGATGATGAACTCCTTTAACTTGACCTTATCTGAGAAGCACTTTATCTGCCCTTCCACTCTAAATGAAAGCTGTGCTGGATAGAGCAATCTGGGGTGTAGGTCCTTGCCTTTCATGACTTGGAATACTTCTTTCCAGCCCCTTCTTGCCTGCAAGGTCTCTTTTGAGAAATCGGCTGAGTCTTATGGGAACTCCTTTGTAGGTAACTGTCTCCTTTTCTCTTGCTGCTTTTAAGATTCTCTCCTTATCTTTAATCTTGGCTAATGTAATGATGATGTGCTTTGGTGTGTTCCTCCTTGGGTCCAACTTCCTTGGGACTCTCTGAGCTTCCTGGACTTTCTGAAAGTCTATTTCCTTTGCCAGATTGGGGAAGTTCTCCTTCATTATGCTTTCAAGTAAGTTTTCCATGTCTTGCTGTTCCTCTTCCCCTTCTGGCACCCCTATGATTTGGATGTTGGAACATCTAAAGATGTCCTGGAGGTTCTTAAGCCTCTCCTCATTTTTTTGAATTCTTGTTTCTTCATCCTGTTTTGGTTGAATATTTATTTCTTCCTTCTGCTCCAAACCATTGATCTGAGTCCCTGTCTCCTTCCCGTCATTATTGGTTCCCCGTGCATTTTCCTTTATTTGACTTTTAAAATGAAATATTTATTTCACTTTATTTCAAGACATGACAGTGATGGTTTCCATGGGCACCTTCACTTCTTTCTCTATTTTGTGACCAAATTAAACCATTTCTGTGAGCATCCTGATAACCAGTGTTTTGAACTGTGCCTCTGATAGGTTGGTCATCTCTTGATCACTTAGTTGTATTTTTTTCTGGAGCTTTAATCTGTTCTTTCATTTGGGCCAAATCTTTTTGTTTAGGCGCACCTGTTACTCATGTAGTAAGGGGCGGAGCCTTAGGTATTCACCAGGGCGGGGCTACCCACGTCGCTGGGTTGTGATGCTGTATGTAGGGGAGGGTCACAGAGGGAACAATGTAACTTGCTTGACTCTCAGCCGGCTTTCAGTCACTTCCCCTGCTTCCCACAAGCAAGTTGGGCCCTTCTGGTGAGGATTCCTGGGTGGGTGGGTTTTGTGTACATCCTAGGACCCTGTGGGTCTCTCCAAGGAACTCTCCTGTGAGGCTGGGAGTTTCTCCTGCTGCCGCAACCCCCACAGGTTTTTACAGTCAGAGGTTTGAGGCTTTATTTCCCTGCTGGGACCCTGGGTTATGCGGTCTGTCTCGCTCCCCAGTGGTTCCTCCTGGTTTATCTGCACGCAAATTCGGGACCCTGTGTCTGGCTGCTGCTGCCCCGGTCCTCCAGCCACCGCCTTGCTGTGAGTCCTCTCCACCTCGCTGCCCATTTCTGTCCCTCCTACCAGTCTGGATGAATATTTCTTCTTTACCTCCTTGGTTGTCAGACTTCCATACAGTTAGATTTTCTGGCAGTTCTGGTTGTTTTGTTTTTAGATTGTTGTTGTCCTTCTCTTGGTGGTGCGAGGAGGTGCAGTGTGTCTGCCTATGCCTGCATCTTGGCCGGAAGTTCAGCCATATGCCTTCTGACCCTCACCCTCCCGGCATCCCTTCCTTGCTGTGGACACGTGCTCTGGCAGATTCGTGCACGCATGTGTCTACGGCCAACCACTCTGTGCCTCTGGGTCCCCGTCAGCAGTTTGTCTAATGTGACTGTGTAGCGTGTGCATGCGTGTCTGCATGCACGTGTGTGCATATCGTGCTTGTGCAGATGACTGTCTCCACGCCCTGGTGCTCACGTTGGCTCAGGGTCACTGGCAGTGGCGTCCTGGGCGTGCCGTGGGGACCGTGAGTGAACGCCGAATGTGGGTGGAGACTGGGGCCTGCCCGGTGGACGGGCTCCAGCGAGTCAGCTCCCGGCGCCGATGTGAGCACGTCTGACGTGTGGGACGGGTCAGGGGGGGCGTGAGCCTGCACGTGGCTATGGACGAGAGTGACAGAAGGCCTGATGGTGACGGTTTACTTGGGCACCTGGCAGGGTGCACACAATCTCCTCAGCACCCGGAAGCTCTGTGAAGGTTGTGCGTTGAGTCCCCGTAGCTCTCCCGCTGGCCCGGAGAGTGGCCTCGGCTGACAGGTGCCCTCCTGCTTGTGACAGTTGCCATGCGGATGGGCTTTCCTGTCTCCCTGGCGTCTGTCGTGGGTCCGCGTCCAGCAGCCGGGGAGGTGGCCGAGGGTGTCAAGGAGACGTTGGCTGAGTGGGGCCGCGGGGGCTCAGACCTGGTCTCCCGGGTCTCTTGCAGGGGTCAGAGTGGAAAATGAAAAAGTATGTTGCTTTGCAGAGCCAGGCAGGAAGGGGGTCCCAGGGAAAGGCACCCGGGCTGGTATGATGAAGGACTTCCTGCCACTGGGCGCTGCTCTCCAAGAGTGGACTGGGGCAGCCTCACCGGGTGGTGAGCTCCCCATCTCAGAATCTGCAGCAAGACTTTATTTTGGGAGCCCTGGCCTCGGATGCGGTCTGGAATCCTAGTGTTTAGGGCCGGGGGGCTGCGAGGCTATGGGGCCCGCAGGCTGGGAGCTCTGCTCCGGCTTCACCCTTGCTGAGCCTCAGTTTCCCTGCCCAAAGAATGCTGGGTGGGAGACGACATGGTGCCTGAGGCCCTGTCAGACCCTTTTTCTTGCACAGACCCTGCACAGCACAGCGGGGTGCTCGCTCCCACACTGTTCCAGGGAGAGTCTGGGATTCTGTTGGCCCTCGAACTGAGAAGCACGGGGCTGTGGATGCTCGGGCTGCGCCTGCCGCCCTGACGTTGTGTGTGTGGGGACCGTGGGCTCCCCACGGGGACTTCGCTTCCCAGCACAGAACACTCGGGGCTCGGGACCAAGCCGGACCCGGAGGGGGCCCTCGTCTCTTTGCCCCTCCTCACAGTGCCAGTGGCTCATCGGCCACAGGGCCGTGTCTATGGCGTGTGTGTGCACCAAACTCCACGTCAGCCGTCTGCTCCATCTCCCCGCCAGGCTGTCGTCCACTGCCACCACCGTGGCCGCCGGCCCAGCGCCAGAGGGATGTTCCGGCATGACTCTGTCACAGTCGGACGCGGCCTCCACTTCTCCCAGGGTCGCCGCTTCCATGTGGATCCCTGCTCAGCACTGCTGAGGGATGGCAGAGACCGCGTGTCCCTCATTCCTCAGGACACAGGAGGAGGCAGGGACTGGGGGGAGGGGCAGAGCGACCTCCCCAAGGTCACACGGGGGTCACGGGCAAACCCAGGCCTGAGCCAAAGTTTGCTTTCCTCCCCCATCAGGGTCCTGTGCTGCCGTGAGAAAGGACCACGCCCCGAAGCGTTTACAACAACGGGAACCATCCTCTCGCGCTTCCAGCAGCCAGAAGTTGGGAACCCGGGTGTCGGCAGGGCCACGCTCCCTCCGGGGGCTCCCTCCTCACCTCTTCCAGCTCCTGGTGGCCCCAGAGTTCCTTGGGTTGTGTCCCTGTCACTCTGCTCCCTGCCTCTGCCTCGTCTGTGCTTAGAAGGGCACCTGCCATCCGATTTAGGGCCTTCCCAGGATGGCCTCAGCTCAGGGTCCTTTCCTGCATCAGAAGGACCCTATTTCCAAGTACGGTCTCATTCACTCAGAGGCTCTGGGCGTTGGGAGGAGGACCTAGCCCATTCCACCTCCCATATTCCTGGCGTAACCCACCGAAGGCGGAAGGGGGAGCCTGTGGGCTCAGCGGGAAGGCTCCAGGGGCTGGCTGTGCAGGAGCTGGACGGGAAGTACCACCTGGCTCGCCTCCTGCCAGACCCGGGCCCGCGGCCCCTCCCTCCCTCCGGGGCACCTGGCGGTTTCTGGCATTTGGCCTGGCCGGGGGCTGGGCATGGTGTGTGAAGGGGCTGACCCCAGGGCTAGGACGTGGTTTCTGTGGTGGACAGAGGAGTGGAGCCAAGGCGGTGACCTGGCCCCGGACCGTCTGCCAGGGAGCCCCGTGGACACAGCCTCCGCACGGGCCAGGGCGCTGCCCGCACAGGCTGAGCGGGGCCCACCTGGCCGAGGTACGTGGAGCGGGCTCAACCTCGGCTCCGTAGGCACCGGCCACAAAGGTGCATCTGTCAGGCTGCTGTCTGCGTGGAGGCCGTGTCCAGGCCCTGCTTGGACGCTGCCCAGCCCAGCAGCGCCGTGGGGGCTCAGCACCCCTGCTGGGGGTCTGCAGAGGGAGACGGGAGGCGATGGCAGGGGTGTGGGTCTCATCCGGGGTAGGGGCCCCAGGTCGGGAGGGACAGCGCCCCCCCGCCCCACGGGTCCTGCCAGGGAAGGTGCCGGGTGTGTTTCTATCACTCCTGCACCGTTATTGTCCCTCTCGGTGCCCCCTGACACAAACAGCTGTCCCGTGTGGGGGACAGGCATTTGACAAAGCCTTCCTGAGGAAGTTCAGGGTCTGGACGACCGAAGCGCTCCGCCCAGGAAGCAGGCGCCGACAGCTGACCTCCGTGGTGGCGGTGCGGGGGGGGATGGTGAGTTCCGAGGGGTCCAGGGGCCCAGGGGGAGTGGACGAGCCAGGCCAGTCACTGGGAGGCCAGAGCTGTTTGACTGTGTGTTTGTGGAATCGGTCAGGATTCAGTTTTTGAGGACTTTTGAAAATCGCGACACAGTGTACACAGAAAGGTGCATAAATGTTAAGTGCGAAGCTCGATGAATTCCACCTCTGTAGAGGCTTGGGGAACCGCTGTCCGAACACAGAGCAGCCCCGGGGCCCGAGAAGGCCCCGCCCCTGCTAGTCCGTGGGAGACAATGAAGCCGTCACCAAAGATGGGTTCCACCTGGCTCTGAGCACCTGCCGATGGCCGTTCAGCTCAGCAGCAGGCCCAGGAGACTCATCTGCCCTGCCGGCTGTTGCTAGCCCAGTCTTTTTCCTTGCTGCGTAGTATTCCTTTGGTGACTGTAACACGATTTCTTGCCCATGTTACAGTCAGTGGCCATGTGGCCTGCGCTCTCCTGAGCACTCCACCACACCCCCGGGCCACACCCCGAGGTGTTCCGTCCCCGCCCCCAAAGCGCTGCCCACCTGCTCAGCCTCAGAAGTGATCAGATGCTCACGGCGACCGGGACTTGTGGTGTCAGTGGTGGAGAAGCATTGAACTCACCCACCGGCTCCCCACCCAGATGGAAGGGCCCCCACCTGGCACATTGGGGTGTGAGAGCTGCAGGGGGAGGCTGGGGTGCTGACTGCTGGGGTGCCCCCGGAGCCACATGGGGGTGGGCCCGTCCCTCCCTCTGTGCTGGGCCTGCCCTGAAGCCCATCCCATTCCAGAAAGTCAGGGTTCCAGACAGTCCGTGTCCCTGCAGAGGGAGGGAAGTGCTCTGTGCCCGGGCCCTGCCCTGTGAGCTGGAACTCAGCGGCCACAGCCTCGCGTCCCCCTTAGGAGCTGAGGGCAAGTGCACCACTCCCGGAACCTGAGTTTCTCGGTCCAGAACATGGGAGTGGCCGTAGTGACAACGAAACTGTACCAGGTGCCGCGTAAAGGCACGCTTCTCTTCCCCGAACCCCTCCCCAGCAGTATTTTTCTCTCTATCTCCATCTCCCTGACTGTAGGGAAAATTTAAATGAGGGGCCCAGGTAGCACACGGAGAATAGAAATGATTTTGAGTTCAATGTCAGTGCTTCCGTCTGCTCTACCTCCGGGAGGTAAGATGTGGCCTCTTCCCCTGTGTGTCCCCACAAAGCGCTGGGGCCACCTAAGTCCCCCACCCTTGGCACCCCACCCCTCCCTGCTCACCCACAGCAAAGCCTCCCCACCCCCTCCCAGGGTCATCGTGCCGATTAAGTACTTACTGGAAGCATCGCCCTCCCTGGGTGGCGGCGGGACCTCTGGGTGTGTGTGCCCCCGTCGCTTCTGTCAGTGTGTCACAAGGAGAATATTCATGAACTTGGGGACCATGGTTTTGGAAGACGGATCTGGATTTCTGAGGGAAAAGACACTAACAAGATCTGGGTGGCCAGCCAAGTCCCCTCGCCGCCTCTCGGGCAGGGGCCCGGACAAGGAGGCCACGCAGTCGGGGGCGCCGGGGGCTCGAGGAGCCTGGGTGCCCCGGGGCCAGCTCCGTGGTTTCTGCCTGTGAACAATTTAATGAGGGTTTTCAGAAGGGCCAGAAGGCCCCGGGGTGAATGGCTGATCTAAAAAAAATAGCCTCAGCTGGCACTCGAGCAGAAGAGCTTTAAAAGTAGAAAGAGCCTTCAAAGAGGATGCCCGGGTCCCGGGCTGAAGCGCTCTCATGCCCCGGCCTGGGGGTCTGCTCCCCGGGCGACGCCTCCGCACCCTCCCAGCCTCGGAGGCAGCGGAGGAGGGACGGGCCTGGGCGGCAGGAGGAGCGTCCGGCGAGCAACCCGCCCGCCTGGGCCACTCCCGTGGGCGCCTTCTTCCACTCTGCCCTGCGGGAGGTCCCACGCTCAGCCAGTTTCTAGCCCAGCCTGGGGCCACAGAGCAAGCGGGAAGTCAGCTGTCTGACCCTCCCCTGCGGCCTCGCCTCTATCTGGCCGGCCGTGACCTCCGCACTCCCCACACAGCTGTCCATGTGGGAAAAGCCCCCCTCGGGAGTCCCTAACCCTGAGCGGGCAACCCTGCTTCTGGAAGGAATGTTCTGTCGGGGGTGCCCAACCCTTTGGCATCTCTGGGCCACACTGGAAGAAGAGGCGCTGTCTTGGGCCACACGTGAAATACACTGTGACATGTATCCGCAAAACTGTCTCGTAATGTGTTAGGTAAATTTACGATTCTGGGTTGGGCCGCATCAGCCCGCAGGCCGCAGGCTGGACACCCCCGTTCAGAGCTTGTCTCAGGCTCACGGTGACGTTATAAAGAACTGTTTGCACTGAGTGAGTTAAAAAGGACAATGAAGACTTCTGTGGAGACTATTGTCATGGGGAGAGCGTGAACCCCAAATGCAGCAAAGACAGCTGGGGAATAAACCCCAGCTTTGATAGAGGTGAAGGGTGGGGCGATTCTCGCTGACCGATGTAACAGGATCCTGTGCTCCAACTGGGCTGGGCAGGCGGGGCTGGGCTGCGGGGCTGGGCTGCAGGGCTGGGCTGTGGGCGCAGGGCGACGCCTGGCCGAGAGGAGGGCGCAGAGGGCCCTGAGTGCGGAACGGCCGGGAGGGCTCCTTGTCGGTGGCGGGAGCGGGGTCCCTCCCTCTGTCCTGCTCTCGGCTTCGCTGCCCGATTGCTTTCTCGGCCCCTCCAGCCCGTGGCCTGGAGATGCCGCAGAAGGGAGAACCGGGAGGAGCAAGCACAGGGGACACTCCGCTGGAGCCCGCCCCTTCCCCAGACACCACCTGCACCCCATGAGACCCTGCCTCTCGGACCCTCGCAGGCTCCTGCCCCCAGGGAGGGGACATCTGTCCCCGCACAGCGCTGGGAGCCGCACATGCAGGATCGGCCAGTTCAGGGCCAAGTGCAGATCCATCGGGGACCTTTCCCCACTGCGGTTTCCATCCAGTGGAGGTTTCGAGGGACCCACAGACGCAGGAACACACGCCCCTGAGAAAGGAAACAGCCACCACCACAGAGCCGGCTCCTTCTCACAGCCGGTTAGGAAGACAACACTCACGATGATGATGTTCCTGGGGCGACGGTGCAGAGACAGACGTCCTCGCCACTCTTTGGGGACTGCCCGCATCCTCGTGGAGACACTCAGCTTCCAGAGAGCCGCGTCTGCATGGTTTGTAGGCAAGAACTCGATGAAAATCTGACGTTTGATAAGAAACTAATTCCGGTGGGCCTTTTTAATACTTTAAAACACTAGGGTAATAAACAACATCTATAAATGTCAAATGCTTCTATTTTGATTATGTTGCTTTGATTTTTATCAACTCTTTTTTTATTAAAAATCCTCTGTAAATGAAATAGAGAAGGGGAGGATCGGCACAGGAAGATAAATTTTACAGTTTATTGAGACGTAAGTGACAGCATCTCATTTGTTTCCAGCACTGGGGACTGCGGTTGTGTGCATCTGGCTGCGGGTATTGGGATGTTTTTACTGTTCAAGTCTAGGAAACTCGTCACACCGAGGGACCCGGGACTCAAGCGCAGAGAGAGGAGGCGTCTGGCTCATGAGTTTGCGGGGCCCGGGTGGCAGGGGGAGAGGACCTGCGTGGATTCTGCTGCAGGACCAGCGTGGTGCCGCCTCCTCCAGGCAGGCTTCCACGGGTCCATGGCCCTCCCCTGGCTGCTTTCTTGTAATTGAATTCATCGGGGTGACAGAGGTTAATAACATTATATAGGTTTCAGGCATACAATTGTATAATACACCATCTGTATATTGTAATGTGTGTTTACCACCCCAAGTCTCCTTCTGTCCCCATTTATCCCCCCTTTAACCTTCTTCTTCCTCCCCCCAGCCCCTTGCCCTCTGGTTATCACCATACTCTTGTCTGTGTCTATTAGGTTTTTTGTTTTCTGCTTAATCCCTTCATCTTTTTCACCCGGCCCCCTAACTCCTACCCCTGGCTGGTTCTGAAGCTCTCCTTTTGGCCCTGGGTAATCCCCCAGCCATGGGCTCCCCCGTGCCCACTCTCTATTCTGAGATTCTCTATTGAATTGAGGTCTCCATTGCAGCCTTGGCGTCACTCCTGAGGGGTCGGTCTGACTCAATCTGTGCCTGGCCTGGAGGAGGCGCTGTGGCTACTTGGAGGAGAGGTGGGTGGTGGGTGGATGGTGGGGGGTGAAACAACAGAGGGAGGGATGGACAGATGGAGAAATGGTCGGATGAAAGGAGAGACGGTGGATGGATGGATGGTGGGTGGTGGATGGATGGATGGTGGATGAATGGTGGATGATGGATGGATGGTGGATGGATGGTGGATGAATGGTGGATGGTGGATGGATGGGGGATGGATGGTGTATGGATGGTGGATGGATGGATTGATGGTGGATGGATGGATGAATGGTATATGGATGGTGGATGGATGGATCAATGGTGGGTGGATGGATGGATGGATGGATGGTAGATGGGTGGATGGTGGGTGGATGGAGAGAAAGAGTGGGGACAGTGAGACTCTTCCCAGGCTGGCCAGCTTAGGGCCGTGACCTTCTGAGGCTTTCGCCCAGGCAGAACAACCTCTGAAAACCTTCCAGGAGTGATTTTCTCAACCTCCCAATGTCACGAGCACAACAAAAGGGACGGAAAGTCACATGGCCATCCTGTGCTCCCAAGACCGGTCACCAACAGGGAGGACAACCATAACACTCCTTTCCATGTCCCGTCCCGATATGCGGACAAGTTCACGACCACCTATAATCCCTATAGAAGTAAAGTGGCGCACATAGTCCCCAGTTTACAGAAGCTCAGAGACGCAGAGAGACAGGCCTGCCCAGGTCAGACAACATGTGCCAGCCAGCCAGACGGGGGCTCTGGAGAGTCGGGCCCTCGGGGCCCCTCCCCCAGTGAGTCCCATCCCTGCCCTCGGGCAGCATGCTTGCTGGGGGTCCATGGGAGACTGCAGGCTGGGACAAGCTCAGCTTTGATTTCCACAGTTTTGTGGGGAAGAAGGCAGAACCAGAGGGTGCCGGGAGTACCGAGAGCCTTGCCTGAGATGGGGGGGCCTCTGAGCACTGGGGGGCTTGTGCATTCACCCCCAAGGGTCCAGGTGGGTGAGTCCACTGGACGCCGATCCATGTCAGCTCCAAGGATCACTCAGAGAGCCCGCTGGACCCACGGCTTGCCCACGAAGGCGGCAGCAGCGTGAGCGAGGGGTCCCGGTCGTCAGCATCAGCAGCGATCTGTGGCTCTTTCGGAGCACTCAGTTCCCACACATCAGAAGTCTGTGTGCCCTTGAACTCCAAAACCTTTATAAATCCCTTCCACGTCCCCGAGCTCACTGGCTGCACCACAGCTAAGGGACTGCTGGGGGCCGGGCCCCTGAGGGACAGCGCCCCCTGGTCTCCTCCCCAGGAGCCTGGGCACCGAGAGACACGCCGCAGAAGTAGGGACGGCCTTCCTCTCCGAGTGGCGGGTGCCCCCCCCGAGACACAGCCTTATTCTCCCATATGTATCCAAAACCACCCACCTCTCTGGCTCTCAGCCGCCCGGGTCCTGCCTTCAGCGCATCCGATAAATTACTGTAGTCCGTGCGGAGGCCCAGGCTGCCTGGCAGCTGAAGCCAGGCACGACAGTCCTGAAGTGTTCTGGGGGGTCTCTCGTTTGGGGACCTTGTTTTGGCCCGCTCCTCCTCACTCCTCTGTCCTCCAGCGCTCCCTGAGCACCTGCGCGGATGACGGTGGAGGCGGCCCCAGGCCCCACCCAGGACGGGGCTGGGAGGCCTGGGGTGAAGCTGCCCACGCGGTCACTCCAACCACAGAAGCAGAGGGCCCCGCAGGTCTGGAGGGCCGAAGTCCAAAAGGGGCCCGCTGGGCTAAAGTCAAGGCGTCGGAGGTGCCAGTGCCTCTGGGGGCTCAGGGGCAGCTGTTTCCCTGACTTTCCAGCTTCTAGAAGCTTCCACGTTGCTCCTCACTCCCACCTCTGCTCCATTGTCCTATCGCCCTTCCTCTGACCACAACCCTCCTGCCTCTGGGCCCGCTCGGGCCTTCCAGGGTCACCTCCCAACTCAGGGTCCATCACCTCAATGCCATCTGCAAGGTCCACTGGACATGTGAGGTGACATGGTCCCAGGTTCCAGAGGTTAGGACATGGCATCTTTGAGGACCTTTACTCAGACAGCCACTTGAGCTGGTGACCTCTGTCCTGTCAGCCCCAGGGTGGGGGGTGGTCCCCTGGGCCCTGGGTTTCAACGAGGCCTGTGGGAGGGGGACACATCACCCCCTCCGGGGCCTGCCCGCCCTGCTGGGGCACTGTGGCTGGGGACGGGACCACAGGGGGCAGGCTCTGCAGCGGCCACCTCCTCACAGCCATAGTAGGACACCATGCCGAGCTCCTGGTGGACCCCCACGTGCACGGGAAAGGGCCTTCATCCCCGAGGCAGGACAGCAGAGCACATCTCGGGGGCTGGGGTGCAGGCAGGGCCACCGGGGGAGGGGACAGGCCTGGGGAGGGCCAGCAGGAGGGAGAAAGGTAACGAGGAGGGCAAGAGAGCCAAGGAGGGTGTCGGTTCGAGGTAGCATTTCATCTGTTCCTCTCCCGGCTCTGTCCTCCCTCCCTTCTGTGAGCGTTGGGCCCTGGGTTTGGGCCAAGGGCTCAGAGATGACAGCCAGGCCCTGCGGTAGTGGCCAGGTCAGGCCAGGCCAGTGGGGGACCTCATGAAAGACAGCCACGCCCAGTGGAGAGGAAAGGTGTGCTGGGCAGATGGCACCGGGGCCACATCCTGACAGATAAGCCCGGCCCCCGGGGGAGGAAGGGCAGGGGGTAGGACCTCCCCCAGCTACTGCCCACCGCCCTCCACGCTGGCTGGCATCACCACCTTTGGCTGAGCGGGGCCCCCCAGAATTTCCTTGGGTAGACAATCACCTCAGGGGCGAGGGCAGCTGGGGAGAAGGGGGCCTCACCCCCAGAGGACGGTCACGGCGTTCCGAGGCCGGGCAGGACTCGGGGCCAGAACGCCACGGACAGGGCATCTATTTTTAAACCCGAGCGGGGCCTTTCTTCCCGTCTCCAGGCACGACGCGCACCCCTGTGTGAGCAGCCTCAGAAGCCCGCCGCGCCCCCTCCGCCCCTTGACGGTTGCTATTTAAAAACATCTTGGTCCCGGCGAGAGAAAGGAGTAATTGGGGGCCTGGGAGATGAAAGGGGCCAGCCCCGCTCTTCGGTCTGTCCTGGCTGAGGGGTCAACAAAACCCTCCTTGTGGCCCTGCCAATTACAGGCACCGAGGGGAGCGACTGAGCCAGACAGGAGGCAGGACCGCCCCCCGCGCAGGGGGAGCCGTATGGGGGGGTTCACTGCTGCCTCCCACAGGGCCCGGGGCCGCCTGGGAAAGTGGCAGCAAGCTGAGGCCCCAAAGCACCCCCCATCCCGCAAATGGGCAGAGCCCGCCCAGCTCTGCCTGGGGACGCGGCCCGTGAACGTGCCGGCCTGCCACAGCGGCCCCTCCGGGCAGGCCACCGCGGGGGGCGTCCTGCAGCCGCCCAGCCCGGCTGTCTCTAATGATGGCCGAATGAGCCAGCGGCCAC
The DNA here is from genome assembly GCA_028533065.1 of Trachops cirrhosus. Classification (NCBI taxonomy): domain Eukaryota; kingdom Metazoa; phylum Chordata; class Mammalia; order Chiroptera; family Phyllostomidae; genus Trachops; species Trachops cirrhosus. The sequence goes on along the minus strand of CM052538.1, from coordinate 192,355,721 downwards.
AAAGGGCCCTTTCTGGGCCGGCCAACAGCATGTCTGCGGCCACCCAGCAGCTGGCCTGAGGACTGCAGGTGGCACAAAACGTCGCCACCTGTTCCCCGCCAGCAGGTGTCCTGCGGCCACGGCCGGCCTGGGTCAGGAACGGAGGCGCCCGACGTGGCATTTGTGGCGCCTGCCCTCACACGCAGCCCCGGGCCCTGACGTGGCTGCCCCCTGGTGTCCCCGGCCTCCAGACTGCTCCTGGTCACTTCTTCCCAGGCCCACGGAGGACCAGCCGGATCGCTGCTGGCTGAGGGCCCCCTTCATCTCCCCCTGTCTCTCCGGGTCCCCCTCTCTGCCTTTCTGTCTGCTGTCAGTGGCTCCCCGCAGCGTGCCCGGGGAACCCTCAGAAAGGCTCACCCGCACCTGGCCCGCTGCAGCGGGACGGCGGCGGGGACAGGGGCCAGCACTGCCACTCCTGAGAAAGGCTCTGGAAAACCTGGGTGGCCTGGGGCTCACACCAAGGGCACCGCCTCGCCTTGGGCCCTGGGCAGACACGTGGGCCGTGGCCCCGCGTGGCCGTGGGCACCGGGACTGGCAGGAGCTGCCCCAAAGCAGGCCCTGCCCTCCTCCGGCTCACCTCTGGAGGGGAGCCTCTGCCTCCAGGCCCCCCGCCCACCAGACCATCGTTGCCCCCCACACCCCACCCCATCCTCTACCAACGCCGCTGTCACGGAGGCCCTCCCACTGGGCGGCAGCAGGCGCTTTGCCGTCTCCCTCCGGCGGAATCTCCTCTTCTCGGCCGAACCAGGCCCTGCCGTTCTGCTGCTCTGGCTCCCCACCGGCCACCCCACTTAGACCTGCTTCCTCGGCCTTCTCCGCCAGCGGGGCTGCTGGGTGGCCTTCGGAAGCCGCCGTGACCCTTCACGGCTGCACAGGGCTCCCCCACCCAGCCGGGCTCACCCCCTGCTAATCCCAAACAGACGGGCATTTCCCGCTCCAAGCCTTCCTCAAGGTGTTCTCACCTGAGGGTGAGGGGTGGGCTGAGCAGAGTGTGGGCATCAGAATCTAGCACAGTCGAAGTTCTCGCAAGGCTCCCGAAGCCACTGCAGACACCCGAGGCCACCTCCCACACCCACAGGAGGTGAGGCCTGGTGAGGCCTGCTGCGGCCCCGAGCACCTCACTTCCTGCCTCTGAGCCTCGGTTTCTCCATCTGTGAGATGGGCTCCATAGCGCCCCTGTCCGAGTTTGTGAGGACTAAGGGACAGGACGTGCACGAGATGCCCTGCCCCGAGCCTGCCCGTCCCTCTGAGGACCTCGGCGAAGTGGGAGGAGGCACTGGGAGGGAGAGCCTCGAATCGCAACCAGAGCGCCCACCCCATGTCTTCGGATCTCCGTTCTCCCAGGATTCAAGCAGGGCACCTTGGGGTTGCTGCCCCCCGTCCTCGCTGGGCAAACGCGACCCTGGGGGCAGCCTGGCAGGCCCGAGCCCACGGTGCTTACCCGGACAGAGCCCTGTACGTTCCCAGCTGAGCCGCGGGGCCTGGGCGCTGGAGAGCCGGCGGGCCAGCCGAGGCTGTCGTGCGGCGAATTCTGGGGTGTCGGGCAGTGGCCACTGAGACCGTCCTCTCGGCTTTCTCAGGACAGGGGCATCTGGACACACCTGTAGCCACAGGCAAGAAATCAGCAGCTCCTCCGGTAAGCTCAGGGGGAAGAAAATACCGAAATCACACAAGAATTCAAACAACGCAGTCAGAAGACGCTCTGGACGGAGGCTTGGCGGCCCTGCCCGCCCCGCCTGGGGTCGGCCTGGCCGCCGGGGGAAGGCCGGGCCGATGCCCTGGGGAGGCCGGCAGGCCGTGCAGGCAGTCGGCGCTCGCAGGGGCTCTGAAACCAGCGTCTGCCCGTCGCACAGGTGAGGGCACTCGGGGCAGTTTCCCGGGAGCATGGAGGGCCCGCCCCAGGGCCTGGCCGCCCTCCCGCGCACCTGGGTCAGGCAGCGGGCTCGGTTTTTACCCGCTGACATGCTGTCCAGCGCCCAGGGCCAGGGGATGGACTTGAGGCAGGAGGCGACCCCCTCCTCCCCACCACTACTCCGCAGACCGCCGGGCGCCCTTCCAGGCGCATGCTCTGTCTCTGACCCTCACTGCCCTGGTTGTGCGGGGGAGACTGGCGACTCAGGGTCTTGCTGGAAGGGCGCAGACAGCGAGGGCAGCCAGGCCACAGGCGCCAGCGGCCCACCCCAGGCTGCTCTGCTGCCCCTGGGGGAGATGGGGGACATGGGGGACGTCATTGCCAGTAGCTGCGGGTTCTCCTGGGTGTGGGGGAGAAGGGGGCAGAGGCCCAGCTGTGCTCAATCTGTGGGCGGGCAGGGAGGGGGACAGTGATGTTGTCCCAGGACCAGTGGGAAGATGATGGTGTCCAGGTGTCCCCCACACAGCCCGGGAGGGACAGCAGACGGAGAGCTGAGTGGAGCTCAGCGGCAGGGTGAGGGATGCCCAGTAGGGAAAGAACAGCAGGACAGACACACAGGTGTGGACGACGCTGGTGTGACCAGGGAGCCACAGCGTGGGGCTCAGAAACAGGGTGACCTGCGCCAGGTCCCGAGGTGGGGGCTTGGCTGGTGTTGACACCAGTGCGGGGTGTCACCCAGTGCCCCCACCAACAGCGGTATGCATTCCTCAGAGCCCTCCGGCCCTCACTCCCGCCACATTCCACGTCCCCCTTCCCCGAGGAGGTAGCCCTGGCTGACTGGCTGCGGCAGGTCCCCCTGGCAGTGAGGACTCCAAGGACAGCCACTGGACAGCAGGACAGAGCCCTGTGCGGGCTCGGGCTGGAAGCCCAGGACGCTGCGGGTGGAGGCCAGTGACAGGGATTCCAGAGCTGGCACAATGGCCCCGCCTGAGGTCATTTGCCTCATGTGGCTGTGGCTCAAGGTCCCTACCACCCCCGTTCTAGCGCGTCTGCACCACGGGTGAAGACACTGCCCCTGCTTGCAGCCTGGGCCCATCGGGGCGCCTGGGACCCGCCAGCCAGAACGCGTCACTCCACGGGGCTCGGCATTCCTTGGGCCACGGCTGGGGGCCCGTGCCCCAGGGCGCCTTGTCCCCTGCCGAGTCCCTGCTCCAACACCGCCGCCCCTCTGGAGCCACAGAGACGCCCCGTAGCTCCCGGACCCCTCAGGCAGGGAAAGTGCTCAGGGCTCAGAGGCAGGGCAAGCAGGGCCCAGATCCCGGCTGCTCTTCCTCGCAGGCCAGGGCCTTGCCCGGTCCGAGTCTCAGTTTTTCCATCTGTAAAGTGGGCTGAGTTCACCACCGGGTTGTGAGGGTGCCCAGGAGGGAGGGCAGGCAGCACCCTCAGCATGCAGTCACCAGCCCTGTGGGAGTCGGTCACCTGCAGTCACGTCCCTCTGCAGAACCTGTCTCCTTTCCACGGCGTCCAGGTTCCCAGCAGCCAGCATGGGCCAACGTCCACACAACCTTAAAAAAATCGACTCACTCCCTGATGTCTACAAACCCATTTGCTTTCCATGGGAACTTGAATCCATGTACTTCTGACTCAGTTACAGTTAACTTGTGAATGGCTGTTCTGTGGGCACCAGCTGGTTTCAGGCACTCCCAGGCCCCAAATACCCCAAAACCGAGTCTCCTCTTCATGTAAGGACAACTCCAGGCTTTTGAGAAGCTCCCTCTGTGGGCAGAGGCATCGTGGAAGCCACGGACCCCCAAGAGGTCCAGCTCCTGGTGCACTTGGAGCCTCTGTCCCCAGTCGGGGTCCCGTGAGCTGCTCTCCATCCTGGGACGGGGCTGGCAAATGCAGCCCTCCTAGGCGAACAGAATGGTATCCCGGGGGAGGCCCACTGGGTGCAGGCTGGGACGAGGGGGACCCCTGGGCGGGCTGGCTTGTGGGGCCTGCTGGCGCTCAGGCCACCCATTTCTCTGGCCACCAAAACCAAGTATCACCGACTAGGCAACTTCAACGACAGGAATGTACGGCTCATGGTTCTGGAAGCCAGAAGTCCAAGATCAAGGTGTCGGCAGGGCCGCGTCCTCCCGAGGCTGCGAGGGAAAACCTGTCCCACGCCTCTCCCCAAGCTTCCGGGGTTGGCTGGCAACCTCTGGTGCTCCTTGGCTTCTAGAAGCTTCACCCCAATCTCTGCCTCCACCTTCATGTGGCATCTCCCAGGGTGCATCACTCTCTGCGTCTAAATTTCCCCTCACTGCAAGGACTTCAGTCCGAATTTATGCCAGTGCTGTGTGTGCCGTTTCGATCACGACGGCTCTGTGACAGTGTGGAAGCAGGAAGTGGGCGGCCTCCGGCGTGGTCCTTTTCCTCAAGATTGCTTCGGCTATTTAGGCTCTTTTGTGGTTTCAAACAAATATTAGGATCACTTTTTTCTATTTCTGTAAAAAAATGCCATTGGGGAGGCATAGGTAGGCACACTGTGCCTCCTTGCACAACCAGGATAGGGACAACAACAATATAGAAACAAAACAACAACCAGAACTGACAGAGAATTGAAGTGTATGGAAGTCGGACACCCAAGGATTTAAAAATAGACGCGTTCCTCCAGACCCACAGGAGGGGCGGAGTCGGGCCGGGGGAGGGACGCGGAGCAGAGAGCTGAGCACCCGGGGCAGCGCTCAAGTCCGCAGCAGGCAGACCCTGGGCGCACAAGCGGCGGTGGCTGGTGGGCCCCGGCCGGGGGGTGGCGATAGGCAAACCCAGAGAGGCGGTGATTGTGAAGCAGGGCACTGTGCCCAACTCAGGGTCCCAGCGCCAGGAAATAGAGCTTTGGGGCACTGACTGAGAAGGAAGGTCCCGCAGGGTGCACAGGCCCACCCACATGGGAATTGGTGCCAGAGGGGCCCAGTTGGCTTGCAGAAAGCGGTCGGGAGGTCTGGGGTCCTATGAAGTGCGGAGCTAGCGCCATTGTTCCTTCTCAGACCCCGCCCCCCACATACAGCGTCACAACCCAGCGACCGGGGTGCCCCACCCTGGTGAACTCCTAAAACCCCACCCCTCACTACAGGAGCTTGACAAGACCAAAAAAAAAAAAAAACCCAGCAAAGAGATGGCTCAAACAGAAGATCAATTGAAAGCCTCAGAACCCATCCTTTTAAGAGAAGAAATGAAGGCTACAATAAGTGAAATGAAGAAAAATGCACAGGGAACCAATAGTGATGGAATGAAAGCTGGGTCTCACATCATTGGAGTGGACCAGAAGGAAGAAAAAAATATACAACCAGGAAAGAATGAAGAAATAAGAATTCAGAAAAATGAGGAGAGGCTTAGGAACCTCCAGGACATCTTTAAACAAAGATGAATTCGCATTATAGGGGTACCAGAATTATAGGGGTACCAGAAGGAGAAGAGGAAAAACA
>CM052538.1:192332805-192350260 GCA_028533065.1 Trachops cirrhosus | reverse complement strand
AAAGATAAAGAGAGAATCTTAGAAGCACCGAGAGTAAAGGAGACAATTAGCTACAAAGGAGTTTCCATCAGATTGTAAGCTGACTTCTCAAAAGAGACCTTACAGGCAAGAAGGGGCTGGAAAGAAGTATTCCAAGTCATGAAAGACAAGGACCTACATCCCAGATTGCTCTATCCAGCAAAGCTTTCATTTAGAATGGAAGGGCAGATCAAGTGCTTCTCAGATAAGGTCAAGTTCAAGGAGTTCATCATCACCACGCCCTTATTTTATGAAATGTTAAAGGGACTTATCGAACAAAAAGAAGATAAAAAACATGTACAGTAAAATGACAGCAAACTCACAATTATTAACAACCACACCTAAAACAAAAACCAACTAAGCAAACAGCTAGAACAGGAACAGAACCACAGAAATGGAGATCACACGGAGGGTTAGCAACAGGGGAGTGGGAGGAGGAGTGAGGGGGGAAAGGTAAGAAGAATAAGTAGCAATGAAGGTAGATAGAAAATAGACAGGGGGAGGGCAAGAATAGTATGGGAAATGTGGACGCTAAAGAACTTACGACACATGGACATGAACTAAAGGGGGGAAATGTGGGTGGGAGGGGGTGTGCAGGGTGGAGGGGAATGAAGGGGGGATAATAATAGCATAATCAATAAAATACATTAAAAAATGCCATTGGAATTTTGACAGAGATTGTGTTGAATTTATAGATGGCTTTGGGCAGCACAGATTTTAACAGTGCTAATTCTTCCAATCCAAGACCACAAGATATCTTTCTATTTATTCATGTCTTCCTCAATGTCTTTCATCAACGCCTTCATAGTTCTCAGTGTATATTCTTTCACCTCCTTGGTTAAATTTATTCCTAAGTATTTCTTTAGGTTTTTTGAATGATATTATAAATGGGATTGGTTTCTTAAATTTTCTTTTGGATAGTTTCATTTGTACACAGAAACACAACTGATTTTTATAATTTATTGAATTCATTTATTGGTTTTAACAGTTTTTGGTGAAGCTTTTAAGGTGTTCTCTATATAAGATCATGTCACTTTCAGAGACGATTTTACTTCTTCCTTTCCTATTGGACTCCCTAGGACTTCCAGTGCTATGTTCACTAGGAATGGTGATGGTGGGCACCACTGTCTCCTTCCTGATTTCGGAGGAAAAGCTTTTAACTTTTCACCATCGAGTACGATGTTAGCTGAGGGCTTGCCATAAATGGCATTTATTATGTTGAGGTACAGTCCTACTCTACCTAATTGGTTGAGAGTTTTTATCATAAAATGATGTTGAATTGCGTCAGATGCGTTTTCTGCATCTACTGAGATGATTGTATATCGATTTCATCCTTCATTATTTCAATATGGTGTTCACATTTACTGATTTGCCTTTGCTGAAACATCCTTGCACCCTAGGGACAAATCTGACTTGATCATGGCGTGTGATCTCTTCACTGTGCTGTTGAGTTCAGTTTGCTAGTATTTCACGGAGGACTTTTGCATCTATGCTCATCAGAGATACTGGCCTGCACTATTCCTTTCTTGTAGTGCCTTTATTTGGCTTTAGAATCAGGGTAATGCCAGCCTCATAAATTAGTTTGGGAATATTCCCTCCTCTTCAATGTTTGGGAGAGTTTGAGAAGAACAGGCATTAATTCCTCTTTAAGTGTTTGGTAAAAGTCACCAGGAAAATTGAATGACTTCTGGCCAAGATGGAGGCATAGGTAGACACACTGCACCTCCTTGCACAACCAAAATGAGGACAACAACACATTTAAAAACAAAAAACACCAGAACTGGCTGAAAATCAAATTGTTTGGAAGTCTGACAACCAATGAGTTAAAGAAGAAATGTTCATCCAGACTGGTAGGAGGGGCGGAGACGGGCAGCTGGGTGGAGAGGACGTGAGGAAGGGCATTGGCTGGAGGACCCAAGGAAGCGGCAGCTGGCGGATGGAGTGGTCCCGCATTCGTGTGCGGACAAATTGGGAGGAACAACTGGGGAGTGAGACAGACCCACAACCCAGGGTTCCAGTGCAGGGAAATAAAGCCTCAAACCTCCGAATGAAAACACCTGTGGGAGTTGCAGCAGTGGGAGAGACTCCCAGCCTCACAGGAGAGTTCCTTGGAGAGATCCACGGGGTCCTAGAACATACACAAGCCCACCCACCAGGGAACCAGCACCAGAAGGGCCCAACTTGCTTGTAGGTAGTGGGGGAAGAGACTGAAAGCCAGCTGAGAGACGAGCAAGTGACGTTGTGCCCTCTCTGGCCCCTCCCCCACATACAGCATCACAATGCAGCGACCTGTGCTGTCCTGCCCTGGTGACCACTTAGGCTCAACCCCTTACTACATAACAGGTACACTAAGACAAAAAAGTGACCCAAATTAAAGAACAGATCACAGCTCCAGAAAAAATACAACTAAGTGATGAAGAGATGGCCAACCTATCCGATGCAGATTTCAAAACACTGGTAATCAGGATGCTCACAAAATTGGTGGAATATGGTCACAAATTAGAGGAAAAAATGAAGGCTACAAAAAGTGAAATGAAAATGCACAGGGAACCAACAATGACAGGAAGGAAACCAGGATTCAAACCAAAGGTTTGTACCAGAAGGAAGAAATAAACATTCAACCAGAACAGAATAAAGAAACAAGAATTCAAAAAAAATGAGGAGAGGCTTAAGAACCTCCAGGACTTCTTTAAATGTTCCAACATCCGAATCACAGGGGTGCCAGAAGGAGAAGAGGAAGAGCAAGCAATTGAAAATTTATTTGAAAATATAATGGCCCTGGCTGGTGTAGCTTAGTGGATTAAGCGTGGGCCTGTGAACCAAGAGATCATGGTTCGATTCCCAGTCAGGGCACATGCCTGGGTTGCAGGCCAGTTCCCAGCAGGGAATACACAGGAAGCAACGATACATTGATATTTCTCTCCCTCTCTCCTTCCCTTCCCCTCTGAAGATAAATAAATAAAATCTTAAAAAAAAAAAAAAAGAAAACATAATGAAGAAGAACTTCCCCAATCTGGCAAAGGAAATAGACTTCCAGGAAGTCCAGGAAGCTCAGAGAGTCCCAAAGCAGTTGGACCCAAGGAGGATCACACCAAGGCACATCATCTTTACATTAGCCAAGATTAAAGATAAGGAGAGAACCTTAAAAGCAGCAAGAGAAAAGGAGACAGCTACCTACAAAGGAACACCCATTAGATTGTACGCTGATTTCTCAAAGGAAACCTTTCAGGCGAGAAGGGGCTGGAAAGAATTATTCCAAGTCATGAAAGGCAAGGGCCTACATCCCAGATTGCTCTATCCAGCAAAGTTTTCATTTAGAATGGAAGGGCAGAGAAAGTGCTTCCCAGATAAAGTCAAGTTAAAGGAGTTCATCATCACCCAGCCTTTATTGTATGAAATGTTAAAGGGACTTATCTAAGGAAAAGAAGAAGATCAAAAATATCAACAGAAAAATGACAACAAACTCACAGCTCTTAACAACCAAACCTAACCTAAAAAAAAAACTAAGCAAACAACTAGTACAGTAACAGAATCACAGAAATGGAGATCACATGGAGGCTTATCAGTGGGAGAGTTTGAGGGGGAGAGAGGGGGAAAGGGCACAGAGAATAAATAGCATAGATGGTAGGTGGAAAATAGACAGGGAGTCCTGGCTGGTGTGGGTCAGTGGAAACAGCACGAGCCTGCCAACCAAACGGTCACTGGTTCGATTCCCAGTCAAGGCACATCCCTGGGTTGCAGGCCAGGTCCCCAGTAGGGCCCACGTGAGAGGCAACCACACATTGATGTTTCTCTCCCTCTCTTTCTGTCTCCTTTCCCCTCTGTCAAAAAAATAAATAAAATCTTTGTTCTTCAAAAAAAAAGAAAAGAAAAGAAAATAGACACGGGGAGGGTAAGAATAGTATAGGAAATGTAAAAGCCAAAGAACTTATATGTACGACCCACAGCCATGAACTAAAGGGGGGGAATGTGGGTGGGAGGGGGAGTGCAGGGAGGAGGGGAATAAAGGGGGGAAATGGGACAACTGTAATAGCATCATCAATAAAATACATGTTTAAAAAAATGAAAAAAAAAAGTCACCAGGAAAATCATCTGGTCTTGAGCTTTCCTTGTCGAGAGGTTTTTGATTACTGATTCCATCTCCGTACTATTTATAGATCTGTTCAGATTTGCTATTCCTTTTGATTCAGACTTGGCAGGTTGTTTCTATGAATTTACCCATTTCTTGTAGGTTATATAGTGTTTTGGTGTACAGTTTTTAATAGGAGTCTCTCATGACCGTTTGTATTTCTCTGCTAGCACCTATAATGTCTTCTTCCATTTCTGGTTTTATTTATCTGAATCTTCTCTCTTTTTTCTTAGTCTTGCTAAAGGTTTTTCAATTTTGTTTATCTTTTTTTAAAGAGCAGCCCTTCGTTTTCTTGATTTTTTCTGTTTTTAAGTTTCTATTTATTTATTTCTGCTCTGATTTTGATTGCTTCCTTCTTTCAGTTAATTGGGGCTCAGTGTGCCTTCTCTTTCCAGTTGCACTGGAAGTTCGGGCTGTTTGTTAGAGATTCGTCTTTTTCTTACCTTCCGCGTCGTGTCCATAAACTTCCCCTCCTGGAACCGCTTTTGTCGCCTCTACAAGGTTTGGTGCGCTGTTTCTATTTTCGTTCTTCTCAAGATATTTTTAGTTTCCTTTTTAAATTGTTCTCTCTGACCCGCTGATTGCTCAAGCCTGTGTTGTTTTCATTCCACATTTTTGTGATTATTTTCAACTTTCCCCATGGTTTTGTTTTCTGTTTCATACCATTGTAGTCGGAAAAAGTACTTGTTGTAATTTTAATCTTCTTAAATGTGCTAAGACTTGTTTTGTGACCTCACACGTGACCCATCCTGGGGGAGTTCAGCGTGCGCTGGGGAAGACTGTCTGTTATCTGCAGTTCGATGGAATGTTCTGTGTATGTCGGTTAAATTCACTTGGGATAAAGTATAGTTCAAGTTCAATATTTTCTGATTTGTTCTGTCTGGACGATCCATCCACTGCTGAAAGTTGAGTGCTGAGGTCCCTACTGTTTTTGCACTGCTGTGCATTTTCACCTTCAGGACAGCCAGCGTTTGTTAGTATCTTTATGTGCTGTGCTGTCAGATACGTGGTAGCATCATTGTTATGCCCCTTGATGAATTAGCCCCTGTTATTATATAATGGCTTTCTTTGTCTCTTGTCACAGCTTTGGACTTGAGGTCCCTTGTGTGTGCTACGAGTGTAGCTATCCCTGGTCTCTCCCGGCTTCTATTTGCGGGCACTATTTTTCCCATTTCTGCACTTCCAGCGTATGTGTGCATTAGGGCTGGAGGGAGTTTCGTGTAGACAGCACGCAGTTGCTTTTTCACTTCCTTTTTATCCATTCAGCCACTCTCTGTATTTGTGTTCGAGAATCTAATCCATTTACTTTTGAAGTAATTCTACATAAGGAAGGGCTAACGAGCGGCATCTTGTTCAGTATTTTCTGGCTGTTCCATAATTCCTTTCTTCCTCTCTGTCTTTTAAGATTTGATGATATTCCATATTGGTATGCGTTGATTTCTTTTTCTTCTTCTTTTGCGTTTTTACTATAAGTTTTCTTTCTTTGTGATTACATAAAACATCTTCTAGTGATAACAGCTTACGTGAGGCCGGTAACTCTGCATGCAAACACTCGGCCATGCCATTCATCCCCATGTTTTGTTTTTGATGTCACAGTTCACATCTTTTTATACTCTGTATACATTAGTGAACTATTGTAACTATACTCTTTTGATATTTTTGTCTTGATAAACCTTACACTGGAGTTAAGTGATTCACATACCATCATTACAGTGTTATTCTGAATTTGACAACATACTTACCTTTACCGGTGAGTCTTATACTTTTGTATGTTTTCATGTTACTCATTAGTCCTTTCTTTTAAGCTTGAAAAACTCCCTTTAGAATTTCCTATAAGGAAGGTCTAGTGGGGATCAGCTCCCTCGGTGTTTCTTTGTCCGAGGTCACTTCTGCAGGACGGCTTGGACAGTCCCATACTCCTGGTCGGGAGATGTGTGTGCTTTGAATGGATCGCCCCACTCTGTCCTGCCCTGCAGCGCTGCTGTTGAAAAATTCACTGATAGCCGTTGGGGGTTTACATATGAGTTTAATTTATCTTGCTTTTTAAAAATTACCTCTTTTTATGAGATTTTATTTATTTATTTTCAGAGAAAGGGGAAGGGATTGAGAACAAGAGGAAGAGAAACATCAGTTGGCTGCCTCTCGTACGCCTCCAACCAGGAACCTGGCCCGCAACCCAGGCATGTGCCTTGACTAGGAATTGAACCAGCAACCTGTCGGTTCACAGGTCAGTGCTCAATCCACTGAGCCACATCAGCCAGAGCTAAAAATTATTTCTTTGGAACTGAAGAAGACACAAATAAATGGAAATGCATTCCGTGATCTTGGATTGGAAGAATTAGCACTGTTAAAAGTCCTGCTGCCCAAAGCCATCTATAAATTCAATGCAATCTCTGTCCAAGTTCCAATGGCATTTTTCACAGAAATAGGAAGAACAATCCTAACACTTGTTGAAACCACAGAAGGTCCCAAGTAGCCAAAGCAATCTTGAGAAAAAAGGACGACGCCGGAGGCCGCCCACCTCCTGCGCTCACACTACGTCGCAGAGCCATCGCGATCCGAACGGCGCAGCGCTGGCGTAAGGACAGACACATCGGCCAGTGGGCGGGGCAGGGAGCCCAGGAGGAAGCCCGTGCATACACGACCCACTAACCTTTGACGAGGACACCGGAAACACATGACTGCGAAAGGACGGTCTCTTCAATACACGGCGCTGGGGAAACGGGGCATCCGCTTGTCCGAGAGTGAAACTGGACCCCGACCTCACCCCCTCACAAAAACTAACTCGAACTGCATCAAAGACCCGACTCTAAGACCTCACACCACAGAACTCCTAGAAGACAATGTAGGGTAGAAACTCCATGACATTGGTCTTGGCAGGGGTTTCTTGGCTATGACACCAAAAGCACAGGCACAAAAAGCAAAAATAGGCGAGTGGGACGGCATCGAGCTGAAAAGCTCCTGCCCAGCAAAGGGAACCCTCAACGAAACGGAAAGGAGCTGGCGGACGGGCGGCAACATTCGCAAAGTACATGTCCGATGAGGGGTTAATGCCCCAAATATGCAAGGAAGCCATGCAACCCAGTAGCAAATACAAATAACCTGATCAAAAATGGGCAAAGGATCTGAATAAACACTTTTCCAAAGAAGACATAGAAAGAGGCAAGAGGCAAATGAAAGGACGCTCACTATCACTAATCATCAGCAAAATGCAAATTGAAACCGCAGGGAGATACCACCTCACACCTGTTAGAATGGCTGTCCTCAAGAAGACAAGAGAAGACAGTGTTGGTGAGGATGTGGAGAAGGAACCCACGTCAGAAGGGACACTGGTGAGAAGGTACATTGCTGCAGCCACCATGGAGAACACTATGGAGGTTTCTCAAGAAACAGAAAACCAGAACCACCGCAGGATGCAGCCACCCCGCCCCTGGGCGTTTCTCCGAAGGGAATGAAAGCAGGGTCCCGAGGAGGCGGTGGGGCTCCGCTGCTCACTGCAGGATCATTCTCTGCGGCCAGGACGTGGGAACAGCCTGTCTGTGGACGGATGAACGGACAGGGAAGATGCGGTACAACCACACGGCGGAATATCACGCGGCCGTGAAAAGGGAAGGAAGTCCTGCCGTTCGGGGCTTGGACGAACCTGGAGGACATCATGGTAAGTGAAAAAACTTGGACAAATAAAGACAGTACCTGTATGGTGGTGTCACTTCTGTGGGAAATGGTTTTAAAAGCTAAGAACATTGAAATGGAGGGGAACATCACGGCGGCTGGAGGCTTAGGGGGTGAAGCGGGTAGGGGTGCTACTTAAACGGTAGATACCCCAGTCATAAGATGCCTGAGGGCTGGGGTCTGACGCACGGCCGGTGGACAGTAGTTCCCACCGCGCTCTGCGCTTGAAAGTCGCTCAGCGTGTCCGTCCTGAGCGTTCCCAACACACACGCAGGACAGGTAAGCTGTGCGGGGACGGAGCTGCTCCTTTACTTGATTGCAGCAATCATTTTGTAAATTATAGGTCCATCAAGTCGTCACATCGTGCGCCTTTAACGTATACAATTTTATTTGTCAATTATAACTCAGTGCAGCGGCAGGGGGGAAAGAGAAAGAAATGCTAACCTAAAAAGAAGACATTCTTGGAAGCGGGTGGGCAGGTAGGTGTGCTCCAGCCGCGGCTGCTCCCCGGGTGGGCTGGCCCAGCCCTTCCTGGAGGCCAGGCGGGAAGAGGACGGGGGCAGGCCCCGCCTCCCTCGCCCCCTCTCCCTCTCCCGCTGCGCACTTCTCCTCCTGCTGGACCCTGAGCTCGGATGAGGCTACGCTGAGACCCGGACGGGAGACAAACAAGGCCACTTCATGATGATGAGCGCAGACTAAACAAAACAAGGAGGTCCCACCCCCCCACCGCCGAGTAGGAAACAGCCCCTCTCCTGGCTGACAGGTGAGTGAGGCCCGTTCTTTGCCAACAGAAGTCTCCTCTTCATTCTCTCATTTGTCCGAAGGCGGGAGTTACAGAAATGCTTTCCGACAGCACCCGGGCCAGAGCGAACCCCTGCTTCCTCAGTGCCCCCGACCCACCGTGTCAGACCACACACACCTTTCCAGCGCCCTCTGATGGGGCGCCTCCCCAGGCTCCTCAAGGCCTGCGTCCTTCCTCACTGCCAGCCATTCCCAGTCCAACGGTCAACTCCAAGTGTGTCTGTCCTTGGAGGTCCTTGTCCCAGGGCACTGACATTCAGCTGTGTGGCTCCGGACACACAGCCGCCCCCCTCTGGGCTCATCTGGGAGTCAGAGGAGCTGAGGAGATACCTCGGCAGCATTAAGTGACTCCAGCCACCCGCCCCCTCTGGAGCTCCATCAGCAGCGGAGGGCCCCCCGCCGCCCTGGCAGTCCCTCCAGGGAACAGCCTCCGGCAGGATGTCCCCTAGGGCCCCACCGGCCTTTACGAACAGGGGGTCCGAAGCACAGGCCCCGTGCCCACCTTCATCCTGATTTTGTAGATTCAGAAATACCTTCAGATGCTTCAGAGTTTCAGATGCACCTTCTCCAGGGACCCCAGAGTTTGGAAGTTCTGGGTCCTCCAGAGATATTGGGGAACTCGGGGCAAGTAGGTGGGCTTGGTGGCTCTTGGGGACAGCCCTCCATCCTAGGGTGTCCTGTGCCAAGCCGTAGTCACTCCACTGTCTGCTGCAGACCCTTGGGCCTGGAGGTCTGAATTTTGCAACAACTCTGCCCCTCGCACGGCCTGGGCACTGGAGGGGGCTGGGTGAGGGGCTCTGAAGGAGGAAGGGCTCCGTGGGCAGGCTCGGGTGGGCGAGGAGGAGGGAGGAGCAAGAGGGAGGAAGGAGGGCCCCACAGAGAACCTCCCTGAGGCTGGGAGGGGCGTTTCTGTGGGAAGCACCTGTCTCCTCTTGGCTTGGTTGTGTGTTCTAGAAAGTGTGCGAGGAACCGGGCAACTGGGGCGGGGTGGGGGGTCTAAACGGGTCCTGTGGGCTTTGAAAGTGGGCGTGGCAGTGCGGCAGAGTGCGTGTTTGCACGAGCTTGGGCGTGAGGCCCCGCAGGACCCCCTGCTGGCATCTTGCCCCCCTGCTGGCATCTTGCATTTCACCAGGAAGCGAAGAGGTGGGTCGGCCCCGGGCCACTCCGCCGACCCTGGGGGGAGCCCGGGCAGGCAGGGCCTTCCACGTGGCTCCAGGGGCTTTCTGCAGGGTGGGAGGTCTGGACCCCTGCCCGTCCCTGAGAGGCCCTGGAGGGTTGCATCAGCCTCCCACAGGTGGACAAACCAGAGGGCGGGGCCCGCTGCCAACCTGACCCCAGACTCTGACAGGTGTGCGGTCCCGGACGCCCCCTCAGCAACCTCTTCCGCCCCCTCTGCTGGGTGGGCGTCCAGGCGGGGTGCCCGAGGCTCGCTCAGGCTGATATCCCACCCTCCCCTGAGCAGCCCGAGTCTGCTTGCTGCCCACGTCTCCAGAAGTCCCCACGCCTGGGCCTGGCCCCCTAGTATGAGTGACAGTGGCGAGGGCACAGTCCCCCAGCGGCTGCCCCCGCCCCGGGTTGAGGTCAAGACCTGCGAGCGCTCAGTGTGCCGCTTCCTTCCCAGTCCCAGTCCCTCCCACTCCTCGCTCTGCCCGCCCCTGGTCCCCTGTGCGGGGCGAGGTGCGCTGAGTCCTTCCCCGCAACTCTCAACGGCCCCCCTCAGCCACTGGTCCCCCGCCCGGCTTCCTGTCCCGCCTCCGCGCCCCGCGGGTCCGGCTCCGCCGGCCCCCCGCCCCCGACGTGCGCCGAGCCCCTCAGGTCCCCGCCCCCGCAGCGCCCGCCGCTGGCGCGGCAGGTGCGTCAGCAACCGGGGCCGATCGCGCGTCATTTATTCAATAGCTCTGGGCCTGAAAAACAGCCGCTAAATTGCCTCCCATTTTCCCCAAGCCCATTAGCAAGCAGCGCCTGGGTTCTCGGTAATTCTGCCGAACCGCCCGCGCGGGCGGGCGGGGCCCGTTCCCTGCCGCCTCCACCCGCCCCAAGAAAAGCACCCACTTTTCTTGTTTGGGAAGCCGGGGCCATGCCCCCCCACCGGGGTCCACTCAGGCCTGCTCGGCCTCTTCTCTGCTTTCAGTGGCCTCGCCTCTCCGTGGTCTCCCGGCACCCTGCAAAATGTCCCTCTCTGGGCCCCCAAGGTGGATCTCTTCCAGGGGCTCCCACAGGCCGACCTCGGCCACCCCGGGGCGGGCATAAGAGTAACAATGGCCAGCACCTTCCTTTGGAGGGGAGGGGTGGTCACCACATGGCACTGAGGCAGCTCCACTAGCATCCCCCTCCCCCTTCCCCCTGGGACCGGGAGTCAGAGCAGCACCTCCTCTACCTGCCGGCCACGGCACCTGACTTTCTTTTCAGCTGAAAATGGGAAGGTGGTATTAGAAGCTGGTACTAGAGGATAAAGTATAAAAAGGCACTCTGTGATGCAGCGTATTCCTGAGACCCTCAGAGCAGAGCCCATGACCCGCGGGTCTTTCTCCCCGACCCCGAAGGGGGGCACTAGGTGCCATCTGACCGAGACCTCAGAGGGTGTCACTCCTTCTTTCGTCATGTCCTTGCACCATGCTGCTAGGGAGAGACAGGGCACCACCGGGCCTCTGTCCCGAGTACAGGGCGCACACAAACCACTAGGTAGGTGGCAGGTGCGTGCACGAACTATTAATCCACACTAATGACCACTGTCTCATTGTAGCTTACAAAGGGCCAGGGAGCTAGGAAAGGCCAGTGTGCCCCTCGCGGGGATCCTGCTGCTGCGGCCATTGTGAGGTCTGGGAAGGGGGAACTGGGGGACCCCCCTACGTGGCTGTCTGTGTCATACTGGGGGTGCTCCCGGGGACCTTTGCTGTGCCGTGCACCCCTGAGGCAGGGAAGCTGGAACCGTGGCTGTTGGGCACTGGGGGACAGATGAAGTGACCCCCAGTGGGGAGGGTGTCTGCACCATCTCTGCCCCCAGCCCTCCCAAGAGTCAGCCTAGTGCGGCCCAAGTGCACCCCGCCCCAACCCCCACCCCTCACGTGTAATGTGCAGCGCCAGCCCCCTTCCTCCTGGACTGGCCTCGGGCAGATGTGAGTGGCTGTGAGGGAGCCACCAAACAGAAGACGACAGCAGACAGGGGACAAACAGCCCCC
This sequence comes from Trachops cirrhosus, assembly GCA_028533065.1. Classification (NCBI taxonomy): domain Eukaryota; kingdom Metazoa; phylum Chordata; class Mammalia; order Chiroptera; family Phyllostomidae; genus Trachops; species Trachops cirrhosus. Next base: position 192,338,461 of record CM052538.1, on the reverse strand, counting down.
TCCCCCCAACTCAGCAGGGAAGGAGCCCCAGGAACTGGGAAGCCCCTGTGCCCCTTCAGAGGGTTCTGCTCACTCTCCCTCCCTCTGTGGGGTTGGGGCAGGTGCACAGCAGCCACGCCCCCAGCACCTACGCCCCCAGCACCTGAGCGTCTGACCCTGGCGTGGGCTGGGGCAGGAGAGGCGGAGGAGGTGGGCAGAGTGACAGCGACGGCTGTGCCCTCGACCCTGTGCCAGGCCCAGTCTCAGGTCTCTCCCCCAAGGACCCAGGTCACACACCAAAGGAACTGCAGCTCAGAGGGTTTGAGGGACTTCCTCCAAGTAACACAGCAAGCCCCGGGCAGAGCGGGGCTGGGGGCTCAGGTGCGCTGCAGCGCAGACACCCCTCTCACACCTCATCTGTGGGGTGAGAGCCCGGGAGTGCCGTCAACCCATCCGCCCCTTGACCCCCTTCCTGGGGCTGGAAACAGATTTTTCTTCTGGGAGGCAAGAATCTCAGCTTCATCCTTGAGCAGCGAGAGACCCGAGCCCTGCTCCACCAGGTCTTCCGGGACCCTCCCCGCCCTCCCCACAGCCCCGAAGCTGGGCTGGAGACTCCCCGGAAGGAAGGCTGAGGGCTGCTGAGGTGACCCCTGGCTCCAGGACCTAAGGGGTCAATGAGTGTGTCTAGGGGGCAAATAAATAATGGGGTCCATCGCCATTGTAACCACAGAAATAATGGGACACCTTCCATTCCTCACAGGTGGCAGACCCCAGCTCGAGGGTCTGCTCATCCTCACCAGGGCCCCATTCCACAGACAGGAAGCCTGAGGGGCACGGAGCCAGACACTGCCGCCACGGTCCAGTCGACTAGGCCCCGCAGGCGGTGGGGAGCAGAGCCCGCGCCCCAGGCCACTGCTGCATTGCTTTGGGATGGAGGAACGGCTGTTTTTCAACGCGCTGCGCGCCCCGCACAACCCCCCTGGACCTCAGTTTCCTCTCCTGCCTGGTGGGGAACAGTCTACCTGGGGGTCTGCACTGGGGTCTGCAGAGAAGCTGGGGAAGATGCACTCCCCCCGCCCAGGGCCCTGGGCAAGATGGTGGCGGCCCGTCTTTGCGTTTGCTGCGCCCCCTCCCCCTGCCAGCGCCCCCTCAGACCCGGCGGGGGCGAGCGCGGGGGCGGGTGGCTCCGGGGAAAACAAGCCTGAGTCACCGGTGGCTGAGCGAGCGCGGTCCTTCCGGCGGCGCTGCGCCCGCGGCAGGTTTCATAGGTAATTATGTAATTTACGAGGCTCCTGCTCCCGGCGCGTCTGAGTCAGCCGGCTGCGTCAGGAGGCTGCGTCGTGACCAGCGGAGGCTGGCGGAGCCGGGCGTGGGCACCGGCTCTGACCCTGGCCTCTGGCCTCTGCCCACCCCCACCCCCGCGGGAGGGGGTCCGCGCCCGGCTGGGGGAGCCGGCCCAGGCTTCAGACGGTGTCTTTTCATGGCCCAGGCTCCCACCTGGCAATGTGGGCTCACGCTGGGGTTGGGCGGCGGGCACCCCAGGAAGCCCGGCTTTGGCAAGATGCTCCCTGCAAAGTGCTCTTTGGCCAAAGGCCAGTGGCGCTGTGAGAATCCTTCCTGGAGACAGATAACCTTTGTTTTTAAACCTCCCACTGAATGAACGGCGTCTCGGAACACACAGACACACGAGAGATTGAGTCGTTACGTGGATTTATTATTCAAACAGCCGGGCAACGTTCAAAGCGCCCCAAAAGCAGGGCGGGGACTCCTCCCGCTGCCCCATGGGGGAAGGGTCGTTGGCTCTTTCACTGGAGTTCATTTCACGGAGGACCCCCTCCCACCCACAGTCCTCCGGGTTCACAGTGAGGAAGTCCAGCCTGTCCCACTGAGGGACCACCCTGTGACTCAGTCAGGGGCTTTGAAGCGGCGGTGGCTGTGGGGGCCTCTCCAGCTCCCTGGGTGAGGCGGGAGAGGGCGCTGGTCCGGCAGGTGCCGCCTGCTGGGGCATGGGCGCCCTGGGCCTCGTCCAGCAGCGGGGACGGTGTTGGAGCGCAGTGAGACCGGAGATGGCAGCCAGGGGCTCAGAGGGAGCGGGCCCTGGGGAGAGGAGCAGGCCGGCCCTGAACAGGAGGCAAGACGGCACAGGGTCAGGGGGAAGGAAGGGCCCGGAGCCCACGCAGCCGGCCGGCGTTTTCCCGGGGTGCCTCAACAGCCCCCCACCATTCTCACCACAGGGCCCTGCTGGCAAAGGGGTGAGTGACGCGGGCAACTCCCTACTTCCCTCTGCCTCAGTTTCCTCTCTCTGCACCCGCCATCTTGGACAGAAAGTAGGTGGAGACACTGGCCCTCGGGGTGTCAGGCCCGTCTCCTCTCTTTTCCTTCCTTCCCTCTCCCGGGCAGCCCCTCCCCACCCAGGCCTCCTTCCATTTTCCTGGCTAAAACTTGCCATAGACACCACACCCGCAAAGAGATAAATAAATAAAAGAAAAACAACCTCAACTGTGAGAAGCAGCCCAGAACTGAAATTTTTCCGGCCCTGAGTTAATTAGACTTTCAATTGGCACGTTTACTGATCGCAGATTTCAAGTTAACGGAGACCCCCCCCATGTTTGTACAGTAAAACGCAGCAGGCTGGCGGGCTCCCCCAGGCCTTGGCAGGCCCCGCCGCTCCCCTGCCAACCAGGGAGCATAGCAGAAACATCTATTTTTGAGCGTTAGAGAGGGTGAAGCTGTCGCAGATGGTGGAAGCGGCATCCTGGACGCGCTCCCACACCCCGGGCAGGCCCTGCTCGTGGGGGGTGGGCCGGGAGCTCCGCGCGGGGTCAGGAGGCCCCTTCCAGTCATTCATTCTCTGTGAAGACGCCACGTGGAGCCCAGAGGGGCGGCAGAGTCCGGCGCCATCAACCCTAGGAAGAGGCCTGGCTCTCCCCCAGGGCCTACGTGCAGGTGGGCGGCAACCCCGCCCCTGCCCCAGGCCCAAGAGGTAGGCCACTAGTGGTCCTCCCGGTGGCACTTACCGGCCCCAAGGGTGACTTCAGGGTCAGGGCAGGCTCCTAGCCCTCGTCCCTCCAAGCAGAAGTGTTCAGGTCCAGCCCTTGGCTCGTGGCTGGGGTCAGCCAAAGGCCCCACCCGTGGGGTGCCCCAGCACTGGGCGCCCGTCAAGTGTCCGGTCCAGTGTGCCTGCAAAGGGAAGGCAAGGCCAACAGGAAGGGCACAGGCCCCCAGGGTGGCCCTACCAGGAGCAGCCCCTGGGGGTCTGCAGGCTGGGCAGCACGCAGACACCTGTTGATCAAAGCCCGAGAGCTGGTATCTGACCGCACACTGAGGCTGCGGGGACGGGGTGGATCGGGGAGGCCTTCCCGCGGGACGCAGCCCTGGAGCTGAGTCTTGGGGGATGAGGAGGGATGTGCAGTCCAGGTCGGGACGCTGCCCAGGGACAGGCACGAAGACGGCAGCGCCAGGGACGTGAGGCAGGCTCTCAGATGGCCTGCTGCCTCGGGATTGTGCCAGGACACTGCGGCCCCATTTGGGTCCCGCTGCCATGATGGCGCCGAAGTCCAGCCCAGGCCGGTCACATGCCCTGCGTGGCTCCTCCCTGCCACCCTCGCCAGGCCATCAGGAGAGGGCTGCTGGCTCACCCAGCGGGCCTGCCCTTCCCCGGGGTCCTTCCCCACCCACAGCCCTGCACTCTCATCGTGATGGGCGGCGTGGCGTGGCTGTGTGTGCGCGGGCTCCCTCCACGTGGCGGGGTAATGGGAAAGAGAAGAGGAACCCTCCATCACACCCCCGCTTGCCGGCCCTCGAGCCTGTCCGCTGGGGACAGACAGCCCCTCTTCCTCTGCAGGGTCTTTCTGGGCTCCACAGCCTGGGGGGCACATGGTAAAAGTTTATGCCCACCTTCCCGATTCTTCTTCAGTTCTCTATGTCTTTATTCCCTCCAAGAGCACACTTTTATTTATTTGTTCCACAAACATCCTCCCAGAGCCTCCTGGTGACGAAGAGATCCGATCCAGTATGGCCTCGCACGCTGGACACCTACTGTGCGCGCGTGTCCACGGCCACCAGCCTGAGCCAGGCGTTGGTTGAGCGCCTACTCGGGGTCAGCCCCGCGGTTGAAGGTACTGCAAGTGCGGGTATCGAACCCCTGCGTGCTCTTTTGCAGCCCTGGGGTGCTAGGTTGCCCCCATTTTTATAAGGAAAGAAACTACCTATTTGCCAGAGGTAGGTCTCAGCCCCCAAATTTGAGACAAACCTCAAGGGAGAAAAAAAAAAGCTGTGGCAAAGCACGCTGCCCTTGGGGAGCCGTTTCCTCGCCCGTATGAGGGTAAGCGCAGAGGCGGAGACAAGCAGGGAGTCAACTCTGGGTCACCCTCAGCCCTGACATCTGGGGGCTCTGTGCACCCCCGAGGACCTGTCAGGACTGCACTAGCCCTGACCCTGGGCAGGGGCTGTCCCTGCAAGGGAGAGGGCTGGGGGAGTCGGGTGCCGTGCCCCACCACGCAGAGATCAGTCGGTGGGACCCAGCCTCCCGGTCCTGCGCCCCGCCGCTCCAGCTCGATCTGCGCACCAAACTCGGGGGTGAATACAGCCCTCCGGGTGCTCGATGCGGCAGCGAGGACCCAGGTCAACGTGGGGCTTCACTATTCAGGTGTCCACTGTGCCCTGGACCTTCTGACAGAGCGGGCAGCCCTTTCCCCAGGCCAGACACGAGCCACGGGGACGGCCCCCCCAACTGGAAGCACCCCACCTAGTGGGTGATGACACCCAAGGGGAGTGTGGGGGAAAACCGTAAGAAGCATGTCAGGCTGTGAGTGTTGGAAAGGGCAAGCCCACCCCTCACGCAAAGAGAACCTGGGGGCCAGTCCAACGGGCCTGCCTTCTTCTAGAACAGGGGCTGCTCCTCGGGCCGCGTGACGTGGTCCGCCGTGGGCAGAGGGGTTCAGAGCAAGCCTCCTGGAGCCCGGTGCCACCCCGCCGCCCCGCCGGGGGGTCTGGGATGAGTCACGCGACCTCTCTGTGCCTCCTCTGCCCATCTGTAGATCAAACCTGCACCCCCAGGGCTGATGGGGAGCAGTGACTAAACCCCCAGGAGTGGAGACAGGCCTGGGGCCAAGGCCAAGCCCACTCAGGGCAGCTATGAGCACTGTTCTAATCTCCCCTGGAAAGTGGTAAGGGGACAGAAACGTAGGTCCAGCTTGTCCACGACTTCCCAGTGTCACACGGGACCCCCTTGGGGCGTGCGGGGAACAGTGTGCGGGCCCAAGGGGCACGCAGCCCCCTCCCTCGGATCCGCACACAGGGGACCCCCAGCCTGGCCACTGCGAGGAGACATTTCCATTTGCTACCGGAGGGGACAGGCCTTTTGTTTATTTTCTCTTCTCTTCACACAATAGATAAACCAGTAATTTGGCTCTTAATCAAATTCTGCGCCAAGCAGTATGGGGTCACCGTCTTTGGGTCTAAAATGAGTTTGGGACATGCACGCTGCCGAGTGTCTGGTCCCCTGGGTGGACGTTTGTCTCATGCATAATTCTCAAGTGGGGGCCAATGTCCCCCACGCTCCCCCAGGTGGCCGCCTGGGAGACCCCGGGGGGGCGCTGTGCTGGTTAATCTGTGGTGTGGCCATGGTTACATTGGAGCTATTAAACAAGACCGATGTTGCCTTGCGCGCCCCCCC